>CM053793.1:302945941-303380941 GCA_028749045.1 Cupressus sempervirens
CATGCAACCATTCCAAGAAAAATGAGAATGCCCTACTTTTGATTCTAGAATCCAATACTCAACTGAGATCCATGTACCTGGCCTTAACTGAATAATTACCGTCAAATTTCTCCCAACTACTAGTATAGTCATAAAGCTATCATACAACTTCAAAACACAATTGGAAACACCATCTCCACATGAAATTCCTCAATTAACCCTTGTAAAGGTATGATGCCAAGCTTCAAGGCTTTTAGATCTCCCTAAACTATTGGATATACCATCCCTCATAACCCTTGGAAAGGTATAGCTTCTCTAATCCCATAGAACCTCAAACTATTTGAGTATACATCTAGCCTCTAGTACATTCTTTCCTATTTTTATAACTTAGAATACTTCAACAACAAAAAAAATTAATAAAATCATAATCATCAGGTGGTTTTTCTCCAAGTCTCATCTTCTTAGAAACTTCTTCCCCAATAGAAAAAACTTAATCAAAAGATGCCTATGATACCATATTGAAAAAATAGAACAATGGATTTAAAATAGAGAAAGAAGGAACTTCCAACTTAATTTTATTGAATAATAGATGAAAATTTATACAATATATTGACCAAAGAACATTCCTTAATGACAGCTAATAAGATTGAGAACATAGTATTGCATGATTGACAATACATATACATAAACATAAACTTGACACTAACAAAAATTTATGTACACTTAACTTAAACATATCTACAATTAGAACTTGATTCAACTAAAACTCTTTGACTCACAACTAAACTAAACTTGGGTTACCAACAACTCAACAAGCCTTGCCACATCTACAAAAACTATTTATTGACTAAAATTGGAGCATTAACCCCAACACATTCAACATTATTTCCTTTCTTTTACCATGTTAGATAGTGACTCCATGCATAACTTAATTAGAGATAAAGTGAAGTGTAGATGTAATCACACTCTACCTACAACCAATTATATGCCTAGAAACTTCTAAAACATTATTGATGATTTGATAGTTTCTCTAATATCTGAGACCCTATAGATGAATATTTGGTTTCATCTTGAGACATTGAGTGTTCCTTTCATTTTTTTGAGTATCTTTACTTTGTATTTCAGAGGTACTTATAAAAATTTGTGGTTCAAGTTCAAAAGTTTGAGTTAGGATCAAGGCAAAAAGTCTAGTACATTGAGATAGAAAAATTTTAGTATGGGGAGAGACAAGAGTATGAGTACATAGAGAGAGAGGAGCTCTTAGTACTTCTAGAGAGAAGGAAAATTCAATTTTTTCTCTCTCCGCAAATAACATTCACCAACTTTTAAAGTAAAATATCAAGATAACATTGTATGAAAAGAGTTATATTGATATATGGAAGCATCATTGATTTTGTATTATCCTCCTCATGAAAGTCTCTAGTTGTTTTTGAAGTATTATACAACAACCAAAAGAAAGGGGGACTAAACCTAAAGTACAAAAATGATGAAGAATAGCTTGAAATTACCTCCCAATTATCTAATTGATACCACTTTTATACTTCCAAAAATAGCTAAAGACTAGCTCCAAAACAGAGTAACCCTTACCAAAAATCCTATTCCTAAAAATCATATTAAATGAAAAATTATGCTAGCAACAAGGAAATATATTGCTACTACTAGTCTAGTTCATGATCATATACATAATAAAAGGCCCACGGGGCACCAAGTTCAATGGGATCCAAATCATAAAAATGAAAAAAAAACAAAGAACCAAGGGCTAGTTGCACAATTTCTCTCCTCATTCCTCATAGTTCTTTTCCTCACGATCCTCCCTATTCAAATTGACACCCTCCACCTTGATAGGTTTATCGTGCAGCATCTTTAACACATCCTCCACTATGAAAATGTAAATGGAGTGGGTAGTTTTGCTCTCTTTTCCCATATCTTTTGCATCCTTTTTGAGCTATAAAAAATAGAGAGCAATGGCAAGAGAGTAGATGACCTTCATGGTGAATTCTGCCAAGGTGTCAAATTTTTGGCAAATGCCAATATGCTTATCCACAAGCTCCTACATCAAATTCTCAAGCCTCTCCATTTGATCCTCATTTTGGCTTTGTCCATGGCTATGTCTTGCTTTCTTTTCCCCACCTCTAGGAGAATCCTTCATAAGGGAGGTGATATCCTTTGCCTTACTTCTATTTGAGGATGGGACTACTTCTATGGTCTCCAAGATATGTGAGGGGCTAGGTGGTATAGGTAGTACCTTCTCCCTAGTATTTTGATGGTGCCTCTTCCTTTTGGTGTGTTTTTTCTCACTCTCAATGGATTTAAAACTAAAGTCCTCTTTATGGGTTTGAATTTTTCCATTTGGAGTTGTTAACTATCCTAGAATTTTTCTTTCTCTTCCTTATGTGTATGTTGGAATCCATAAGAATAAAATTCACCTCAAAACTGGGGAGTTTCTTGGCTTTTTATGGATTGATCCAATTCTATGGTCCATGAATGCTTGGGGAGTAACAATAGCCAATAGATTGACAAGAAGCAGTGGGTTTAAGGCAAGGTGGTATTTGTAAAGTTTGTTCATGAAACCCTAATGGATAATATAAAAGGGTTTTCCTTTCTCTTTCTTTTTCCTAGCCTTCAAAACATAGTCTTCTATGGAATAGAGAAGAAGGTACAAAAAGGAAATCAAATCATGGTTCCTAAAATGGTTTAGAATGGGGAAGTGGTAGTAATACAATATCTAGAACTGATCATAAAGAGTAATTTATGTCATAATGGTGTAACAAATCACATATAAGGGCTTCATAATATCATCCCTAGAAAACCAATCACATATGCAAATTTTCTGCTCATAAGGTATAAATAACTTCTTTAGATTCCTTTCATCAGACACCTTGGCCTACTTACACCAATTCTTACCCTCTTGGGATAATTCTTTGACCCTAGTGACAAGCACCTCCATAATTTCAAATGCCATTCCAATAATATTTAGCTTATTTTCACTACAAGAGTTTATGAAATGCATGGAGATGTGCTCACCATTATTTTCCATGCCTTCCTTGAATGACTACAATCCTCCTTCCCACAGGTAAACACATACAACCTTACATTTTCTGATGTAATCCTTAATCTTCACTAGCTCAATGCGATTCTTGGCACCCATTTCTTCACCAAGCCCAACCACCAAATTCTTATAGTTTTCTTGCATCTCCTTGTTGCAAACAAAATTTTAGCAACCACAAAAGATTAAGTAATTCACACTTAAGGTGAAAATGTAAACACAACCAGAACCCATCATAAGATTATGGGGTTTTACATTTTTTGAAATCACTCTCTTAGTGGCATGTATAATCAATATCTTTCCTTCTATAATTAATCAACACTAGCTATAGTTGGAGTGAGGTTGAAAGTCTCCTTTCAATCCCTCACTATTAGTTTCTCACATCTAATCAAATCCGTTCCTCTCATCCTTTTCCCAAAATAATTAATAATCATAGTTAGAGGTTCACAAAATAAAATATTCATGCAATCTTGATAATAAATCCAATGGTCTTCATGCCCATGCGGATTCATAAAAATGTTCCACATATTTGATCCATAAGGAATTATGAGAAGTATGCTCTCTTTCCATCATCACTTGAGTTGATGGTTAGGTTTGGCTAACATCCTCACGTTCTATTATTCTCATGACATTATGGCCAAATATTACCAAATCATCTACCAATCCATTTCCTTCATTGTAAGAGTGGTTCATGTGGATCTCTTGACACCCCTCCACTAACTTCTGAATTTCTTTTATGATCATTTTAATCTTCTATATACACCAGCCCTCTCCTTTCACCACTTTGATAATCATTATTGAATCCCCCTCTATTACCAATCTACTAATACCTCTAGCTTTGGAAATTATCATACCCCATAGGAGGGCCAAGGATTCAACTTAATTTTTTGATCCTCCTTCATAGTTCCTAGTATAGGAAACCATCAACTTTCTAGTACTATTCTGAAAGACACCCCCAACCGCTATGCTCTTAGGCATGATAGACCCATAAAAATTAAGTTTTATCCATGCTTTAGGAGAGGGTGTTGTGTTGTTCTATGCCTAACTATACCTTTGGATTTATCAAACTTTACCACCATCAGGCCTAAGTTTGAAGTAGATGGCCACATCAAATCTTATCTTCTCAGGGGGAGGGGGTGCCCAACGCTAGATCTGACTACATTCCTTTAAGAGTATTACAACCCATTGAATCACTACCAAACTAGAAGTGGCTTTGTTCCTGAAGATTCTATTATTTCTCTCCTTCCAAATTTTCTAGGAGACATACAAGGAATTATTTTCCATAATATTTTCAGAAATGAGTGATTAAATGGCCCATCCCAATAAACAAATTAATGCAAGTTCTCATTAACACACCACTAGACCTCCTACAACACAAGGACTCCAATGTAGACTTATGATGCAAATTAGAAGGGAATGAGTAGGTGTGGGATAGATTTTTTCTTCTCTATAGCATAACACATGATATTTAACTAACTAACAACCTCTCTTTTGAAGATTTTAAATGGTTAGAATTGTCCCATTTAAGATCCTCCACCAAAAGAAATTTATCTTTTGTAAGATCCATGGCTACCAAACCTTCCTCCAATCCCTTGGGGCTGCATTCCCCCAAGACAACAAAGATAAGAAGATTTCACCATGAAGCCTCTTGAGGGAGCAAGTCTCTAGACCAAAGTGTCATTAATCAAGGTTGAAGAAATTTGATAACTTTGGAGTAGTTTCTAGAGTTCTTGAGTGGTCCTCATCCCAAAATTCTTCTAGTTATAATGTCTTTTCCATTATGTTTTGGGGGTGATATAGCTTCAAATTAGAGTACCATTATATCTAGTACAAGCCTCTCTCAGTGCTAGGAACCTGGAGTACATATGGGGGGTCATGTTTTATCTATTAGTCTTCCCAGAAGTCAATGCTCTTTCCATCCCCAACCATCCAATGGGTACCCATATTCATAATTTTTTGGGTGTGCACCACATTGTTTCAAATTCTAGAACCCTGGGAGAGAGCATGGGTCAGAAGGTAATACTAGAATGAGTCACCTCCAAGATACTTGGCATTCACAATATTTCATGAATAACTCAAAGATTTCATCAATCTCCAATCAACCATAGTCAAGAGGATCTGATTCATATGCCCTATCTTTCTGATATTCAATCCCCCTAAGACCTTGGCTTGGCAAACTTTCTCCCATCTTCCCAAACTTATTCTAGTATTCTCTTCCATACCAGACCACAAGAATTTTATTTTTATTTTTCCAAGAATATCCCTATATCTTCTTGGGAGTTTAAAAATATAGAGGAAATACACTAAAATTTCCTACAAAAAGGCTAAGAGAAGCTAGAGTTTCTTGATATTGTTATAGATTTTTCCTTTTCAGCTTGTAAGCTTTCTCTGAAAGTGTTCAACAAACCCATTCTAGTATTGAGTGGATATTTCCTTAATAGTGAGTGGAAGGCCAATATAGGTATCTAAAAGAATTTCCTTCCAGAATTCCAAGATTTTGGTAACTTTTTCTCTCAGGCTTGTATTCGTGTTGAAAAAATGTACTTTTTGTTTCTAATAATTTATGCATTGTCCTGAAACCTTCTGATACTAAATCAAGACTACTTTCCACTCTCTAGCTTCATGGAATGAAGATATTCAAAATCAGAAGGTGTCATCAATTTATTTTTTTGGATAACTTATTGTGGACACAAGGATGCAAGTTTGACATCTTTTACTCTGCTATAATTAGCCATGGCAACTAAATTTCTTCTTAGGACCTCTACTACAATGATGAACAAGTAAGGTGATAGGGGTTCTCCTTGTCACAAACTTTGAGAGGAAGAAAAAAATATTCCTAGGGCCTCATTAACAACAGTTCAAAATGTGACAGTATTCACATAAACCTTGATAATCCTAATAAAATTCTCATTGAATCCTAACGTGGTTAGAATATCAAATAGAAATTCCCTTCTTACCTTATCATGATCCTTGGATATATCAAGTTTAAAGGCCATACTTGGATTCCTACTCCTTTGTATAGAGTGAATTCCTCATGTGTGGTTATGACTACATCTAGAATCTATCACCCTAGGAAAAACCCATTTTGGTGCAAGCCTATAAACTTATTAAGGAGAGGCTTGATGTAGTTAACCATAATCTTGGTGAGGACTTTATAGATCATGTTGTGGAGACTTATGGGTTTAAATTCTTCAAGATGTTTTAGGTCATTTGCTCAGGTATTAATACTATGAATTTTTTATTAAGTTCATTCAACAACTTTCCAAATCTAAGGAAGTCATTTGCAATGTGAACCACATCATTCTTAATGATATCCCAAAATTCCTAAAAAATGTCAAGGGAAATCCATTGGGTCCTAGTGCTTTTTACTAGTTCATACTGAACATTGCCTTTCTCATCTCCTCCTTTACCTTTCTAGTCATGGCCTCATTCATCTAGTTACTCAAAATTAGGTTTACTGACCTTAAAATAATTACCTACATTTTTATTCTGACCTAATTAAATGGGGAGTTGTAGATCTCCTAAAAATAGTTTTTGGCCCAATTTTAATACCCTCCACCTCTGTTATTTTCTTATGATTACTATCCACTAGAAGGCTTATGATGTTTCTCTATTTTCTTCTTGACATCAATCTATGGAAAAATTTTGTATTTCTGTCACCCTCCTCCACCCACTAAACCATAGATCTCTACTTCTACAAGATTTTCTCCTACTTTAGAAGAATCTTTCACTAATCCTAGTAATCCTTCTCCTGTTGCTGATGTTTAGTGGAAACATTACCTTGTCCCAAAAAAGTTTGAAGAGATTCTAACTTCTTTTCACTAGTCATATTTTCCTTAGAAATATTCCAAAATAAATATTTTCTCCATCCTCTAATGTCTTTGTGAATTCTTCCTATTTTCATAGCAATACAAAACATAGTTGCTCCCTCAACTAGATTATTCCACCATCATGTAATACAATCTCTAAAATTTGGGTGTGATTGCAACATGATTTTACATCTAAAGGGTCTTTTTATATTAGCTTGATTCTAATCCATGAGAAAACCAATTGATAGTGGTCCCAGATGGTCCAGGGATCCACCTTTAGGGAGGTATGTGGGAGAATGTCCCAACCGATCGAGATGAGGACATTATCAATCCTAACATGGATTGGATTTTTCCCCATTCTATTGTTAGACCATATGAAAGCTCTACTTTCAAGGTCAATATCAATCAAATCATTCCTCTTAAGGAATCCTTCCAAGTCATGCATACTCTCAGAGAAATATTCCAAGCCTCCCACTTTCTCCAAAGGGTAAAGAGGAGTATTAAAGTCTCCCATACAAAAATTTTTATCCTACCTCATAGAATATACCACTTTCATTGCCTCATCCAAGATTGATAGCCTACCATTGCAAGTGTTGGGGGAATATTTGTTAAACAAATTCTAGTTACCAGCTTGGGAGGTGAATCCCATCACCATAAAATGGGTATTAATGAGTGTCACAACCCGTCTTGTGACTTTCATTATTTTTTCTTATGTCATGATTATATGGTAACCTTGTTGATTGTGACTTGGTCAAACCTTGATTTAAAAGGATTAATTAATTTTTAATTTGACTAATTCTTAATGATGTGATTATTTGTATGGCTAAAAGGATTAATAATGCATTAAAAGTTTTGGTGACATCTTTTCAATGTTAAAAATGATTATGAAATAAAGTTATTTGATGTTTAGATTTCATTTTAGATGATGATGTAATGCATTAATTTACATGATGATGATGCATGATGAATATTGTGACATGTGTTATTATAATGATATTATGATGTTGTTTAAGTTAATTATCTTGATAGAATATTGACTTCTATCTGGTTACATGTGTTTGAGAGATTGCAGGCTATCACTGGTTGAGAGTGTGATTGAGGTAGAGAGGGTTAGCCTCTTGAAAGGGGATGCATCAAATAGTCTCATAGCCACACCCACAAATTCACACATAGTTTTCTTGATGAGTTGATTTATTGTAACACATGAATTGGTTAAAACATATATTAGTTTCTTTATGATAAGATTAGATGGAACTAAATTCTAATTCTTTGTTTATAAAAGGCACATTTAGAATGTGAGGGTTTACAATATTTATTTGTTGATATTTATCATGTTCAATAAATGATTATGTAAAATGTACAATCATATGAAGGTCAAACTAATGCATATCTTAAATTGATTATTTTGTTGGTAAATTAGGCACGAAGATAGTATTTGTTTTCTCTCTTCTTTCATTCCAATATCGTGATTCATTTTAGTTATTATTTAATATATTTTACCAAAATGAGTCCCAATGGTGGATAGGGAGAAGTGTAATGAAGGAATTTAGGGAGGTTTTGGAGGTAGTTATGCAAGGGGTGGGAGACAATACTTGAATATAACCATAATGATGAAAGAGGATGGGTAATGAAAATGGGGAAGGAGAACAAAGAGTAGTGGTTGGATTTTGGGGAAAGAAGCTCTTTTGGCGGCTATAACAAGAGGAGGAATTTAGGAAACAAGATCGGGAAGGACTAGACAACAATGATTTCAACAAGTTCACCTTTCATATTATGATTATAATGTTATTCAAACCTTGTTTTTTTTTTTAACTTCCTATCCATTCCTATAAGTGGAAAAAATATTTTACAGTATGTATATTTTTAGTAGCTCAGTGTTAAATAAATTTTGGTTGATTAACTCTTTATTTTAGCTTCTACAAAGTCTCACATTTCTTCAAGAACATGACCATATTTCTGAACCAATAATGATAGTAGACTAATTTACCTTACTAGATTCAAGTTCTATTGGGTCATTCAAAATGTTGGATGGAAAGGTTGACATCCCACCAAGATGAATGGTGCAACTGTTCATTCTTCTCTTCTTAAAAATATCAATTAAATCCATTATGGAAACCAACTAATACCAACATTGTTAAAGGAAAAAGGGGCAATGGCAAGACCTGGTAAATTTTGTTTTGTATTACTTCCTTGTTTGCATTTGTTTAATTGTTAGCTAGGATATAGTTCTGATCATTCTTTTAATCTTCCCTAATAGAGTGAGTCACTTTTGTACAAACATAAACCCTCCATTGATAATATATCAAATATTTAACTACCTCAATCTGTAGCCAAATGTTGGTCTTTGAGGGTAAATTATAATATTATTTAGCAATGCAATGGTATCATATTGGGAAAAGCCCTGTAGAAAAACTAGTGAGGTCTATTCAATTCTTGGTTGGAAATGGAACTCCTTAGCAATGAATTAGATTTAATGGAGTAGATTGTGAAATAAAATGTTGGTAACTTTGGAACTTTTTATTTTAAAAAAAAAGCTTAACTTAGCTATAGTATATTAGTTGTAGATAAAGCTCTTTGTATTATACTATGCTCAATTTTGTTTTGTAGAGTATTGAACCAAGTTTTACTATGTCTATTCTTATATCCCATTGTTGTAATTCAATTGATGTAAATTTAATGGCTACATGTTTCCTAAATGTCCAATTAATACCATCTATTTTTTGTAAGGGTGTTAAATTTTTATTGTAGCACCACTGATAATAGCTTATGTCACAAAATTCAGTCATGTTTATAACAACATAGACCTAGGTTGTATAGTGTTTCTTTATACTTTGTTGAATCAATTTCTACAAATGGGATACTTGTTGTATTTAGTGTGGTCATGGAAATTGACAATTGATAGAACAAATCAATGTAGGGACATTTAACAAACTAGTATATGTATGAAATGCTTTTCTTGTTATTCTATGTTTATATAAAAATTACCTTAAAGAGCTTAGAACATAACTGAAATAATATTTTTCAAAGCAATATGTTTTATCTTCGAAGTGTCCCGAGTGTTGAGTTTGTTCCTTGACGGTTAGGTGTAATGTGGTAAATGGGAGGGTGGGGATGGATGCATTATGTTGTGCTTCACTCAACCTGTCAAGTTCTAAAAAGTAGGTTTCATTATGATTTTGTTTCTCTTTTTAGTGCTTGGCCAATTCATTTTATTTTTCATTTAAGTATGCCAATTCGACATGTAGCATATGTGTGTGACTATGCTCAAACTATCTTGCATATGTGTAGATAAGATTTATTTTAAAGAAATGTATAAGTGGTTAGATATGTTAGATTTTTTTTCAGTGAATATGATTAGAATGTGTGGTATTCTTTTATTTTCCTTGCCACATTCTATGATAAAGCTTCTAGACACATGGATACATATAGTATGTTTCACAACTACACCAAATCTATCTAATCTATCTTGTTCTGAGAAGCTAGGATTCCTGTGCCAGGGTTAGGGTATTCTTCATATCAAGAAGAATCCTAGGGGAGTAAACACTCTATGGTTGGTGAGGTAAAAGTGCCTAGGCCACACTCCTATTCTTAGATAGCACAAGGATAATGTCCTATGGATTTGGAGACTGCATGGAGACCTAGTACACTTCAGGGCACTTATTATGTTTTAGAATCTCCAGCTTAATGATGATGGTTCATAGCAATCAATTGATATAATCATGACTATTGGATAATCTAAACTTAAAGATAGTAATGTCCTATACTTCTTGTATATGATGGGCATGTAATGTATATACATGGCATTTTCATTTCCTTAACTCATATGATGTAATGTTCCTACAACATAATCATTGAGTTCCTTTTATGTGAGTTACTTCTTAACCAATTGTACTCTTTTACGAAAAAATTTGTATTTATGAGTTTGTACCTTGAGTTGACAGCTTGTTAACATTGATTAATTTTTATATGTAAATATGCTTGACTTATTATATTTTAGTAATGTATGATGTGACACTTTTTTCTACATTTTTTAACATTCTTTTGTGGTTTGGCATCTTGTTGTAGGGTTTTTTTTAGAAGGAGGATCACTCTACCCTCTTTCTTGACTAGTTTGCATAGCATTGCAATGCCACCAAAAGCACCACTTGCACCACTATAAGAAAATTTAACACTTGGCCAAATGTAGTCAGCTACTCTAGACAACACTTACTCTGTCATATTCAATTTGTACAAAATAATCGTGTCTATATTAAGTTCAATTATCTTTTTTTAAATTTCATATTACTTCCTATGGATATCAATCCCCCTCACATTGTAGGATATTATCTTCATCTCTTGTGTGGTTTGATTTCCTTTAGGATTTTTTATTTCCCCTATGCTATTTCCTTTTCCATTTCCCTCTAATAGAGGTTATTGACTGGAGGTCTCCTTGCCCTTTTCACTGACCCAACATCAGCCTTATATCCACCTCTAGACTTTCTCTTAGGGACAATTCATTCAACTTCATTACTTAGGTAGTCAAGGATTGTAATCACATAGTTAAGGGAATGTATTTCAATAATACCTTGGATTGAGACCACCAAGGTTCCATTTGTTAGTGGTGAGTCATTCATCTTTCTTGGAGCTATGTTGTAGGGAGAAATTATTTTCATCTCATCCTCTATCAACATGTTTAGCTATCCATCCCTAGGTTGGGCCAGTTGCATGGAATGACTGTCAATAATCTTTCCCTCCTCATACCCATAATTTAATTTTCCTTAGGTTTACAACAGATTATCTCGTCTTCTTTCTCATCAACACCCTCCCCCATAGGGGTCCTCACCCTCTCCCTTTCCTTACTTTGAGTTTCCTTTAGTTCCTAGAGTTTCTCAACACTCGTCTCAATCGATCGTACTAGATATTTGATCTCCTGGGGTTTGGTTTGGTTAGTTATTTATGTAGTGTTTGAGATTTCTACCACCACCACACCATGTGTACATACTTTATCCTTGACTTTTCCACTCCTTTTACATGCCACAATAAAATGTCCAAACATGTTGTAATGTTAGTAGATGGGTGGAACATTATCATAAATGATCGATTATTTCCAAGTACCCTATATTGATTACAGATCCACCATGGTTGGTAATGGTTTGTTCAAACCGACATTCTTACAAAACATAGCAAAGCCTAGTTTAACCTTGGATCTGGTCATCATATTGACTTCGATGAAATGCCCAAAAGAATTTCCAATCCATATAAAAACTCTCTCATCCCAAAATTACAAGGGAAGTTTGGCTAATCTTATCCAAGCTGACACACATCTGCAAAGGTCCAACTCAAGGCTAAAACTTGGTTTCTATTTTATGACCATCATCAGGTGTTTATAAAAGTGCCAGAAACCCACCATGAGAAACTCATGGTCTATTTCAACATTAAATATAAATAAGAAGATGGAGCCTACCATCATGAAAACTGTCACCAATCTAGAGAGTTTTCACATAGAAGAGCACCATTTTCTCACAATGTCCATCATAGGTTAGAATGAGACAAAATTTCTAATGAGACACAAGTATAGTCTTGAGGAAATATAATTAACCATAGAGTTTGAGAGAGAGAGAGAGAGATATTTAGTCCTGTAGCTCCTTAGGAAAACATTTATTCCTCTCTAGAGTCCACAATAGTCCTGGATCTAATAACAACCTTTAACCAATTTAACTTTGAGATCTGAGTCTTATCCATAGCCATTGTGGGACCCTCCAGAGAGTGAGGGCCCAAATAGGTGCAATTTTTAGGAACATCACATGGTTCTATTATGTTAGGATTCACCATAGGATGCAATTCCTGGGCATTCTAGGATTTAGCATAAAGGAACAATTCAAGATCTAGGCATACATATACTAACTCTAGTGGAGGGGGAAATAGTGGGGTGGAAGGTCTCCATCCCTTGATGACTGTCAAGGAATGAACCAAGGTTGCATGTCGTATCATGCAAGAAATTTATTGAGTGGAACTTTAATAAAATTATGACACTTTATTTCAATGTGATAGATATATATATCTTAAATCAAGAATTTGGTCGTGTTTAGAAGACTACTTGAATGACTCAACCATTTTTTTGAAATATAATTTATAAAATATATTATAGAGTTAATTAATTATTGTGACCATTAAGATATTTATTTTATATTTGATATATTTTTATTACTATATGATGTTAAAATAGTGCAACCTCTTACATAACAAAAAAACTATTGAAATCTAATATTGTTCAACAATGCACATGGAGCATAATCCTTGCCAAGTCATTTAAATGCTTCTTTCTAAATATGTGATATTAGGAACTAGTCATCATTCATTTTGCATGTGTATTTGGTATGAGAGTTATATTTTAATGACATTGTTATTGGTTGGTTTATTTAAAGTAGTAGATATTTTAATGAATTTTCTTACCATATCCTTTTATTTAGAATTATTTTTATTGTAATCTTTTGGACAAAAGTTGTTGTACAGTCACAAAGATTTACTTTAAATAATGGTATATAGGGAGTATGGTTTTAAAATGTACATTAAATATAACAATTATAAAAGGGTTTATATTCTCTTCCCCAAATATACCATTTTTGACATTAAGAATGCAAAGTTTATTTAGGAAATGTTTCCAAGGACATTGATATTATATTAATTTGTTTCACCTATTTTTTTGTTGGATGGAATTCTATTATTGATACTAGTTAAACATTTTTTGGATTGAATGCACATTTTTTATTTTCTCTATAATACTTTTATTATTAGTCAATCTTGTTACTATGTTATTCACAATGTTAATTTTCAAAGAGTTAAATAAATTTATTTTACACAAACTATAGGAATACTACTTCCTAGTGATGACATGAACATGTTCTTGATAACTATCATATTTTTTGGAGGGTTTTTACCCTTCATTCTAAAGATATGCTATAACTATCTACAATGTTACAATTGGGACATAGTCAAATAATCAAAGAAATATTAATTAAAATAAAATTAAGAAAATTAATTGAGGTTAATTAAATCAGTGCGTTAAAGATGATTTTTTATTCCAACCCAAGGCCTCCAATATAAGAGGCTCACAATTTACCATTTTATTGTAGGTTCTTATGTAGAAATAATTATTATTAAATGTAAATGAATTAAATAAAATCAAAATATTTAATTAATTATGAAATTGATTTTAATTGGTTACATAGTTTTCTAAAGTCATTAAACAATTAACTCAACCCTATTCAAACTAGCTAAAATGGGTAATGATTCTAAGTGAGTTTGATATAGAGTATGTTGATAGAAATACCATAAAGGAACAAGATATTGCATACCAGTTAGCATATACACCTCAAGAAAGATCCAATTCAATCTACACAAATTTTCCAAACACACACATCCTTTAGAAAAAGCCAATCATGTGGAAGTTCTAATTTGATGGTTCCTATACACATCATGGTATAGGGACCAGAATATTGTTCATCACACCTTTAACAATAACCATTCCAAAGTCATACAAACTATAGTTTCCATACACAAATAACATGGTGGAGTTTGAGGCATTAGTTCTTGGCCTCAAAATAGCTTTTGAATAGAAATTAATGGGGATAGAAGTCTATGGAGATTCCCAACTAGTCATTAATTAGGTGAATGACACACATCGAACCATGCATGAAAAATTATTACCCTACAAACACTTGATTGATACACTTAAAGCATGTTGTGTTCCAATTACATTTGAGTAGATCCCTAGAGATAAGAATAGAGAAGTTGATGCTATGACAACCTTGGTTTCCTTGTTCCAGCTATCAGATCAACATGAATGATACAAACTTTTAGTAGACGAGGTGATTCAAGCTAGATTCACTCAACTAGAATCCTACAACATTTTCCATTTAGATGCTCATGAGTCCCCTTTCTATGATTCCATTTGTGCCTATTTGTGTGATAATATTATGCCTTCTAACCTATACAAAAACCAAAAATGTACTTTTATCTGACAAACCTCACACTATACATTGGTAGCTAATACATTCTATAGGAAAGGTATAGACATAATTTTATTTAGATATCTTAATAATGATAATTCTAGGGTTGCTCTATAAGAAGTTCATGTAGAAATTTGTGAGTCATAGTCCAGTGGGTTCACCTTAGCTCAGAAAATTCTTAGAATGGGCTATTTTTTATCCACCATGGAAAATGATTCTATTGAATATATCAAGACTTGTAAGAGGTCTTAGATCCATGTCACCCTTATTCATGCACCTACCCAAAATCTCAACCAATTGGCCAATCCATGGCCTTTTTATCAGTGTAGTTTTGACTTGATTAGTGGTAGACACATATATATTATTATAGCTACTAAATAATTTACCAAATGGGTCATAGCAATGTCACTCATAAACTCCACTAGAAAAAAATTCTCTCATTTATCCTAAACCACATCATTTGTTGATGTGGCATATGTTGTGCCATTCTAATAAATAATGCCTTCTATTTCAAAAACTAAATAGTTGGCAAGCATTATGAAAAGTTTCACATAATCCACCATTCATCATCAGTTTACAATCGACAAGGTAAAGGCCAAGAAGAGGCCACCAAAAAAAAAAAATCATTAATACCCTCAAAGGAATTATCAATGATACTAGTCAGGATTGGCATCTGTAGCTAAATCTTGCACTATGGACCTATAGGACTAGTGTTTGAATGCATACAACCAAACCACCCTTCTCTTTGGTCTAGAAAAGTGAAGCAATTCTCCCTTTTAAGTTTGAAATCCCATCTTTAAGAGTCACCCTCTATAATGACATGTTAGATGAGGACTATAGAGTGGCCTTCTTAGAAAAGTTGGAATTCCTAGAAGAACATCAACACACAATATATGAAAATCTTAAAGTGTATTATAATAGGCTATCTAGATACCACAACAAAAAATTGAAGGCATGTGTCTTTCAAAACGAAGATCTAGTCCTCTATGAGAACCTCAAAAATAGGACAACCAAGGAAAAGAAAGGAAATGGGAAGCAAACTAGATTGGCCCTTACATCATCATAGAATATTTTGGGATAGGTATGTACAAAATTTTTTATTATGATGGAGAAGAACTAGTAGAAACCATTAACAACATTCATCTCAAATGGATCTATTTCTAAAGCCTTGAGGAACTACCTCATAGCTCAAAAGAAAAATGTCAAAAACACCAGAAAATCTCCCCCTCCTTAAAAAAAATAAGAAAATAAAATTTGGTATAAAAAAGAGTGAGGGATAACACATTTTTCCCTTTCTCATAGAACACAAGTACCTCAATGTGAAAATATCAGACACAATTAATATGAAACATTTACACATACCCAATTGAGAAACATTTGTGTGTTCCAATTTAGTGGTTTCTCAGCATTAGAAATAGTTTACAATAGGGGTATTTAATGTGACACAACAAACAAGGGGGTAGATCAAAGGAAATATGCAGTCCATTTCCTTTTTGAGATACCAGAAACATGACTTAGAGGAAAATCAATGCACATCTCAACAACTCTATCACAACTTCAAATTAGCCTACATAAAGCCATTTGAGGTCCCAAAAATTCATTTTTTCCTACATAAATCCATTTGTAGTCCCAAAAATCTATTCTTCCCTACGTAAAACCATTTGTGGTTCCAGACATTCATTTTAGCCTCCAAAAATCTATGTGGCCCTAGAAACTCACTTTTAGCCTCCCTAAATGCACAGATGTTCCCATGAATTGACTTCTAGTCTCCATAACTCTTAATGTTCTCTAAAATATCCCTTTTCACCCTCATGCCTACCTCAATGATTTCCATATTCTGAAAAATCTCACTTCTATCCCTTTTTCACTATTACGACATCTAAAATCATCAAATATAGTAAAAAATATATCAAAATAATTGAGAACAATCAAAAAATATCAAAAATCATAAAATATAGTAAAAAACTTTTAAAATCACCAAAAACTCCCCAAATTTTTTTTTTTTTTATCAAAAACATACAACAAACATGTCTTATTTTGTATAAATTAGTTTTTATAATTTTTTATCTGATGATCCATTGATTTCATGTCAAGCTAGTGTACATCTATAATTGTCAGTCCTTCAGGTTAGGTTTGTGTACATCGACTAGTTTTATGTGACATTAATGGTGAGAATCCCTATCTTGAAAAATATCTAACTTATGACATGCTCCTTGCCATGATATTACTTTCAAAAAATACAATGAGCAACAACATCAATAAATCAAGAAACAATGCCATTATGTCTTGAAACATATCTCTTTGGTTAGGAAAATTTGGCGCAATGTGGATAGCTTTAGAATTTTACCTCTTTTTCCTCTTGAAACAATATCAAAAAGGTTTTTTCACACTTATTTATGTTGTAGAGATCACGATTCACCTCTATATCAATGCTATCCTCAAAAACATCTTTGTGACCTCTATGATTTAGGGACATGTTGATAATATGGGCATCCCTCAGCTTGTTGTAGATATCCATCACACTCTTGCACTACCATCTGGTTAGCTTTTATTCTACTATATGCCATCAATGTTGTTGTCCCTCCATTAGGCTAGTCTATTTCATAATCATAGGAAGTGATACATGAGACTAATTACCTCACCTAACAAACACTTGTCTCTTGGAGCTAGTGATGGCACAAAATGAGTAAGCAATGACCATTCCCATATTATAGATGCCCTAATACCTTTTTAGGCCATCTAACACCTTTCCAAACCACATCTAGTTCCTTTTAAGGTTGTCTCATATCATATTAGGTTGTCTAATGCCCTTTAAGGCCTACTTAGTGCCTTTTTAGGCCCTAGGCACTTTTTTAGGACATAGTGCCTTTTGTAGGCCCAAAGTGCCCTTCTCTGGTTCCCAAGAATCTTTTTAGGATGCTTAGTGCCTTTTGTAGACCCAAAGCACCCTTTTATGGCCCTCAAGTACTTTTCTTAGGACACTCAATGCCTTTCGTAGGCCCAAAGAGCCTTTTTTGAGCCCCCTAGTACTTTTTCAGGCCATCTAGCACCTTTTTCTTGGCCCTTCTGATCCCCTTTTAGGCCCCAAGTGCCTTTTTAGGCTGCCCAACCTTTTGTAGACCCAAACCACACTTTTCAGCCCCCATAATACCTTTTTAGGCCATCTGGCACCTTGAATATGCCCAAATATCTTTTTCAAAGCCCTTTAGCACCTTTTTTAGGCCATCCATCACCTTTTATTGATTTAAGGGCCTTTTTAAGGCCCGATAGTACCTTTTTAGGCATTCCAACATCTTTATCTTGCTCCAAAGTGCCTCCTTAGGCCCACACACCTTTTCATTGATTGCATAAATATCTATCTCAACACACACCTAGAGAAAACTAATCATGGGTTTGGCTCTCGCTTGTCTGCAAAGGCTATCATTATACACAATTTTTTTTTTTTGAAACCAAGTTCTACCTATAATTCATTAGTTAGCATTTCCTACTTTTTCCACCTAGAACACTTTCACTCTCCAAATATTACACAAGCGCATATTCATATTTCATGTAGAGCCCACTTTCTATTCCTTTTTATCTAGCTATTACACAGAAGTAAAGGTCAACCTTCCTTTGACTGATCCACGTACAATTTTTTTTTGGTCTCAAAAATTTTCCAAAAATGTTGTAAAAATATAAAAACATTTAGAAAATATTGTAAAAATACAAAAACATCCAAAAAAAATATTGCAAAAATGTCGTAACAACAAAAGCACAAATATAGTAATAATAATCAGCCATTTTCAACACAAATGATATGCATATTATCCCTTTTTCCATGGAAAAAACATTTTTTATTTATTATAATAGAAAAAGTACAATTAGGTCCCAATAAAACACTTAATCTAGCCTTCCTCATGGAGGTGACATGCTAGGACCTTTTTCTGGGGGTATTTCCCCAAGTGCAATCCTAGACGATGAAGCTCCTGGCATAGATCCCAATCGCACCCAAACAACATCCATTGGTATCAAGAATTTCCCACTACACAGTTGAGCATTCAACAATTATTTAAATTGTCTATGTACAAATTACATCTCCCAATCACCACTCTATCATGACCAATTGATAATATAGCTCTGTATAATATGTAGCATCTTCGTATATTATGTAGCTTCTCGATGTCCACTAGCTTATTGATACCTAATGCAGTGTTCCCCCATTGAGCCATGCCATGCTCCCACTACATATGTTTAGTTTCCATTTTATAACACTCCACATATACTTTCACCTCACTAAGATACTTTTGTAATTGGCTCACCCTTGCATCACTAACCATCAACTACTCTTGTAGCTATAATGATAGTATTTATTTTTGACACAACATCCTTAAAAGACTTGGATTACAACTATGGTAACATGAACTCATTCTGTGCACTTTCCAAAACTTCTTACACCATCCTTAGAGCACCCTAAAATCTTTGCATCCATACTCACTCTGCTTGAAGACCTACATTTCCCCTCCCTACTCGTGACATTTCCACCCTCAACTTAGCTTCCAATGATAAAACACATTTATATTCTACATCCAACACAATTTGATTTTGTCTAGCTTTTATTTATGCTCCATCTATAGGAGTTGATGAAATCCAACTCCATAACTCACCCAGATCACCTACATGCAAATAACCTGTCAAAGGGAAACCAAAGAAGGAAGAGGTGGAGCTTGGAAAAACACTAAAAAAACATGAGAGAGAAGATATTGCAAAAAAATAAAAATATATTTACAATGAAAAATGAGATGTGTGTTATGAAAATACAATGGGAGAGCCTAAATATAAAGGCCTCATGGAAGCTTATAGAAGAAGTTGGAAGGTGGTAGAAGATAAGGTTGACAATTAAGCATATGTCCATAAAAAGGTGGAACGTGCTAGAAGGGAACAAACTCTTGTGTTTTCAATATCTCATCACTACAAGTATTAACTACATGCATTAACCTAAGTAAGCTTAAGTAAAAGAATAAGTAATTAATAATTAATTAATTATTTACTCTAACACCATCATCATGAGATTTATCTATTAACCCTACAAAAAATGGCTACTTCTTATTTTGTATTCTTTGCTTGGCCTTTCTATGTGTCCAAAAAAATTCGTAGCTCTTCCACTTCATATTTATCTTGTGCTACATCCTTAGCTTATAACTTTGGCTGCACCAAACCTAATGTAGCCATCTCCTCACTTTTCAATCCCTATATTGGGATTCTAAGGCTAATCAACTGACTCACCACACTTGTCACCTTAGCCAATATAACATCCTTCATTTCCTTCTACAATTTTTGTGTGGTATTTTAGCACATTTTTCATCACCCATGGTGGACTACCTTCCACTTGAATCACAATATCATTATTGAGCTCCTGTTGCAATTTATGTTGCACTACTCTCCCTAAAAATACCAATAATGTAGACAAAGTAGATTCTTCCACCCTAACTCCCAAACCACTAGGTTATACCTACACTAGTCCAATCTAAATTAGCTCACCATGCTCATGAAACCATGTCCAAAAATTAGGGTGAAACATTAATTCACTTGACGTATGATGATAACTCTTTTTCATTCATCCTTGTTTCACCCAGCCTACCTAGCTAACATCCCCAATCTCTTCCTATTGTCATGAATGGTCTAGTGAGCTTGAAATGCTAACAACCTTACATTTACTTTGCTTCAACAATAATGGAATTTCCCAAGAGTAGTGATACCTATCTCTTCACTATGGATTACTTTATGTTCGCATGCCCACCTATTTACGGTCATCACTACACCCACTTTACACTCCAATAGCTTTGATACATTTCCACTCTATGCAATCTACTGCACCAGTACCTAGTACACTTTCTACTCTTCTCTAATATTATAGTGCCATGATCACCTATCAAAACATATCCTCCAACATAATCAACATTCTTCCCACTACCCAATCATGACTGTTACACTCCACGAATCATCACAACATTCATTCAATGGTGATAATCCATGAAGAACTGAACAAACCTGGCACTATTACACAAAACTATTAGCATGATTTTCTACAAATATAGAAATTTTTACTATCATACATTTCTAATGCCTCAATGACATATTTGACTAGAGGGACTGAGATGAAATTGTGACATATACTTATCTTCATGTCTTCTTTTACTATGATAGATTATTCTTAATGGTTATCATATCTTCTATTTACATTATTTATTTTCTATGGTGATTCTCAGTGTGCTAGAGTATTCATTTCACTATAGTTGAGCTAGTGGTGATTGTACTATATCCCCATTTATTTAATTTCTCAATGATGACATTTAAATTATATCTCTTTACAAAAAGTGAAAGTTAGCTGCATCCATCTAGATTGCATTTCATATCAGGTACTTTAGAAAAAATGGTTGGTACATAAATAGGGAATGTATAAGAAAAATTACACAACATCATCCAACATACCAGTAATGAAAAGTAAGAAATGACAATAAATGTTGGACAACAACATCACCTTCACTTCAAGATTTCAAAACTCAAGTAGGTTTCATCACAAAACCACCACCATTCTTCACCCTTCATAGCCCCATGATCTCATAGTATCCATTCCCTCTATTATATTACATGACCTTCAAATCTAAAAAGTTTTGGTCACAATTTCCTCTCATTACCATTATTTTTCTTCCATCATCAATCATGATCTCTTCCCTCATGCTCTCACATTTCTCACTAGTGTATCAAGTCTTATTTATGGCCTTCAAATGTCAAACATTTGAGTTCCACTTTCATCTCCTATCCCTCATTACCATATTTCATTCATCCTTTCATCTCTTTATCACTCCATCAAACCTATTTTCATCTCATCCTTAATCATGTTAATTCTCTTTTCATTAATATATTTCATTCCATGTTGTTCCCTCCCATCATTTTATTTCTTATTACATTTTCTTTTTCATCATCCTTTTATCATTTTCCTTACTCTCATTTTTACTTACTACCATCACCCCATATACATTTTGTCTATCCAATTTTATTACATTCTTTCTTATTTATTTAAATCATCTACATTTCATCATATTACATCATTCTGTATTCATTTCCATTTCCTTGAGACATTTTCTTATCATCTTCATTTTTATTTCATTTTATACCATTTCATATTCATTCTAATAATTTATTTTCCTTTCCATTACATTTCAAACATTGACCAATTTCTATTTATTTTTATCTTTTCTTTACATTTTTCACTTTCATTTCACTACCACAATTTTCAACCATTTTCTTATTCATTCCATTTAATCATTAAAATCACCTCATTTTTCTATCATTAACCCATTTTATTGCGTTACATTTCATTTTCATTTTCATCTCATGTTTGTCATTATTTTAGTTAAATTAATCAATAGTCTTCATTTTACATCATTTCATCATATATTTCTCTTTTCATTTTATTTTTATTCATCTATTTTTGGAGTCATTTTTTTCATTTCATTATTATTATTATTTCATTTTTCTTCTCATTTTCATTTCATCATTTCATTACCACATTTTCATTACCATTCATCCATTATCTTATATTTCTTATCATATCTTTACATTTCATTTCATTTCTATAATCATCTTATGTCATTCAACTAAAACATCTATTCATATACACATTTAATACATTAATCATCCACATCTAAAATTATCATTACAATAAAATAAAATGTGTACAGTCAGATAAATCCATCCACTACATCCATAATATAAAGTCCATGATACAAAGACATGAATATCCAACATAAAGACACATGTAAAAGTTGGATCAAAGTAATCATATATCAAAAGGTCAACATCATAAATGAAACATTTGATAAGCCAATAACATGCAATAGAAATTGATGCATAGGATCACTCTTGTGTCTCACCACCTACATCATTTGTTTGTGTCTAATCAGGAGGTTCCTAATCACTTCGGGCACTCGTACCATCTCATGGAGCCTGATTTGATAGTCGTGTCCCTAGAATGGCTAAGACTACCTAACTAGTAGTCACCCCATCTATCCTCAATAGTGGTGGTGGAGGAGGAGGCCTTGGTATAATCAAGTTTATGAATTCTTGCACCATGCTCAATAACTGACTAATTTGTGTACCAATAAATCTAACTTGTGCCTACATACCACTCATATGAGCTTCCATATTGTGAGGCCTCGCCCCGACCCATCGTAGCATAGTGATGCATTACTATTATTTTTTTGATATTCACGACTCGAGATGTCGAGACATTATCTGATGCTTAGAACATACTTTATTATTTCATGTTGTGTGATGTTACTTCAGATATATTTGATGATTGTCATTTAATGTTCATGAATATGTATGTTGATGAAATCAGTAAATGTAGGATTGAGATTTTGATTTAAGATATTTTAAATGGTTAAGAATTAAGTAGGATAAAGAAACCCTTATTGATGTATGTTTTAATTTATGAGAATTTTTGAATACGTATACATTTATGTACATGTGATTTTACGGGACTACTGATGTGTGCAATGAGTGTGCAGATATTTTAACTGAGAAACCCTACAGAGGAACAAAACTGATCTCTATGTGCTAAATTTGAAAACCTTGTTGTTCATAATTCACATATTTGTATTGTGAGATGTATGTATGCATCTTCCTTGTTCAGTGAATGTTAATGTTCGTAATTATGTTCTTTCAGTGTCACTTGACACTCGTAATATGTTTGTGTGCTTCGGTGTGTTGTTAGGGTTAATTGTTTAACCTTTGGACCAGGTTAGTTTAAGTTAGTGTCAGTTTTCTATTGGGTTCTTAATCAAGGTTAGTCATCCCTTAATCCGGATTAGTGCTTATTTGCAAGTTAGAGTAGTGAGTTGGACATATTTTATTCCTAGATTTTATTTGACTCTAAACCTCTTTCCTAAGGCTTTTAAACATGTTATTATTCTAACCAAAGGGTATGGGTATGGGTTAGGGGTCTTTTCCAACCCCTAAGCCCCTTTTTTTTACTTTTGAGGTCACTCAAAAAGTCCCTTTTTGCCTTTGTGCGAAAATCGACCATGGTTATCTTGAGTTACCTCACCTCATCTCCACTTAGGGTTTAACCATAGTGTAGGTTGAGTTAGGAGTTTCTAGAGTGGCTAGTGGGTGGAAATAGTTATTGCTCCTTTTGGGTGGTTGAGTTGGAGGCTTATTTAGAGGCCTTCCTTGGACTAGTTGGTTGTTACCCAATCTCTACATTTAGAGAATATTTCTTGAAGCTTGAAGGAAGGAAAGGGATACTCTACTCAAACTTGTTCATTGCCATTTTCTCTTTGTGAAGGTAGGAAATTCTCATCTCCTTTATTCAATTTTTATGTTTGGTTTCATGTTCATGTTACCTTGTTGTTGTTTCACTATTGTATGGTTGTGGGTATGTGGGAAGATTTGAAAACCATGCCATTTTGGTTGTTTTCCTTTCTTGATTATGTTTGCAATTTTGAGTTTTTCTTACATGGGTGTTTTGGTATTACTCACCCTTGGAGAGGGTAGAAGTGACCAATTTTGGGAAAGGTCTATTTAGTTGGACTCCAACTAGTGTAGAGTCTCTTCTCAGGATGAGAAGAGGGAGAAAGGGTAGGGTGTTATGGGCCCCTACCCGTCAACACAAACCTGGTATGAGTATGGCATGTTTAAATGGAAGAACGAAAGTTCTTGGTTATTAGCCCCGATTGGGCATCTGAATTGGTGTTGTGCTTGACTTCTCCTGTTGGAAGAATCCACCTTTCCCTAGTCTTGATTCATTGTGAATCCTATTGTGTAAACCATGTATGGTTTTGCATTGTTTGATTTTCTTTTGGTTCTGTTTGGTTGTCACCTGATCAAATATTGGTTTCCTCCATGGTCCTTGAAATGAGATTCAGAAAATAGTACAAACTCCTTAATTATGATCATGAAGAAAATTTGATAAAATTGTTGAAATTTGGGATTGAGATCCTATTGTAAATTGTATTTTAAACCTTATTGTAAATGGCAACGAAGCCGGGTTTTCTTCCTGATTCTTTCCCGGCTGAGCCTTGAATCGGGTTTGCCAATAAAATTGTTGTTAAGTATAATTTCTTGTCATGTGATTTAATCGTAAATTTTAATTTGGATGGATGCATATCTAAATAGGATGGAGTTATGATGATGGGTTAATCAAGCAAAATTTTCTAGTTCCTTTTATGTTCAAAATGAAAATTATGATTAAGGAAAGAAAACAATGGCTATGGTTGATTTATTGCAATTCAAGTTATTTAGGAGATCAAATTTACCATGCATTATTGTGACACGAATATTAACTTCTTGTTATAAATCTGTTCTATTAATATATTCCTTGTAGAACAAAAGAAAATAAATATATCCATCACCTTGTAATCTATGCTTATAAAAAAAAATTAAAGCTTCAAAAGAAAATTTCCAAGAGCAAAATGCTCTTTGGATTTTGCATGGGAAAGGAAATTAAATCATTGTAGAACAAAGAATATTCCCTGTAGATCTTTTGTTCATATTTAAATTCAAAAAAATAAATAAATAATCAAAAATTAAACATGAATATCTAAATTAATATAAAACTTATATCTAATACCCTTAATATCCTACCATACCAAATAAACTTTTAAACATAACTCCTTAGCTCTTACCTAGGCGCAGTAGTTGGAGGCAAAGTCAACAATGGACATGGGGAGGGTGACGTCACCCTGTCCCCATGTCACATCCCCCCTTTATTTTCTGCTCTCAAAGCGCACGCTCATCTTTTCCTTGGATGGGAGGTTGAGTTATTTTTTAAAAAAAAAAATTTACATCCTTGCCTCACGTCAACTTGGGGTCCTTCGTGGGTGGGGGACGAGATAGGACTGACGCAGATCGTCAATCACATGGATCTTTGCGCAGGGAAGCTTGGTAGGACGATTTGATAGGTGGAGGGGGTAGGTGTTTTAGGTGTAGGTTAGTATTAAGTTTTGTTAGTTAGTTTTAATTATTTTAGTTAAGTTTTATTAGATGTTTTAATATTATGTTAGAATGTTAAGGGGGTTAGTTTAGATATCAGTTAGGTTAGATTAATTGTTTTAGTAGTTAGGTTGTTAAATTTAATTTGGGTTTTCTTTTTAATGTTAAAATGTGTTAGTGAGTTTATTTATTAGTTTTATTATTATTAAGCTATATTTTACTAAGTGGTGTTAGTATTTAGGTTTTTTTTAGTTTAAAGTGAAATTTGTTAAAGTATGTTGTTTAAATTTTATATATATTGCTTTAGTAATGCTAGTTTAATTTCATGTTTTAATTGATAGTCCTTAAATTTTATTTAAATTGAAAAGTTAAGTTCTATTTAATAGATTAGATGTTCTTTTATGAATGATTAGATCAACTATAGGTTTAGTTAGTTAGTTTAAGATGAAATTAATATTGAATTTAGTTTAGATCTAATTTATATTCGATTAAATTTTTGTTGCAAATTAAGCTAAGTTGGAGATTTAAGAAATGTTGGTATTAATAGTATCTTTGAAAATTTGTTTAATTAGTGTCCTAATAGCTTAAGTTATTCGAATAATCTAAACCCAATCTTCTTTAGATTGTTATTAAAATAATTTTTGCATGATTGTTTAAGCAATGTAATAACGAATCAATAAACAATTATATCAACCTAATAACAATGTACTTCAGAATCCTGACGATGTATTCCTCCACAAAAATTTTTAAACCAAGAATGTTGTAGAGAAACTTTTCTTAAACTGTAATCAATCTTTTCAAACTTAGAGCATGTTTAAGTTTTAATTATATTAAAAGAAGAAAAATTTGTGTTTGTGTTTTTCCCTTGTAGTCTGGGCATGACACATATCAAATGACCTACCTGGTCTAACTGGTGGCACTAGGGTAAAAGCACAAGCCCATGTCACCCTTCTACAAAGAAAAAGGAAAACAAAAGTATAATTGTTTACCTACAATAATATTAAACTCATATTATTATTTAGAAATTGAAAACGAAGTAAACTAACGAATTGTGTAGAAATTGATCAAGTTTAGGATTTTTATTTTTAACAATTATTTGGAATAAGAATTGATATGTTTTTATTTTTTTATAGATAATTTATTAGTTGCTAAAAAATGTTAAAAATTAAGGGGTCTAGTTCCCACCACAAAACTATACAGAGAAAAACTTATTTCCATTTGATCTCAAACTATGTTATAGATAACATATATTTCTAGAACATTAAAAGATAAAAATTGGCTTTAGAACTATATTTTCTCTTTTATAATGATTCAAGTTTCAACTCACCTCAAATCAATAATTTTCATCTCCCACCACATTTTTCAAAATAAATCTATTCTAACCAGAATAAAAAGTTATACATTATAGAAGAGGACTCTCTCCTTGTAGATGACATATAATTATTTTTTATATGATTTAAAAAAATTTTCATTCTCAAAATCAACATCTTTTTTAGTGTTAAAATACATTCTTGTGGAATTTTTTAATTACAATATATGATATCTTATTAAAACACTATAAACTCTATATGACAATATTCTTAACTTTGAGCTCTATAATATAGTTTTTATAAGTTATTTAAAAATATCATAAAAATTAGTAACAATGATTTAAAAGTCAATTTTATGAAATAATTATATTTCTTTAGTAATTGGATACAAAGTAGTACAAATCATGCATTTAAAAGAAATTTCCAATTGGAAATGTGTGAGACCATATATAACTTAGAATGAATTTATCTAGATCATATATTTGAACAAAATTAGTTTTTAGATAAAAATACTCAAATTTAGTTGTTCTAATAAGTCAACCTAAAAGGTGATGTAGCTTTTTACTTTTACCTAGTGGCCTTGAAGCTATTGATACTTATGGTTGTACCTACGACTATGAGCTATGTGCACTTGTCGTAGGATTTTGAATCTAAGGGATTTGTTACCAAACAACCTGATGGGGACACAACCCAAGAACAAAATGGACACAACAGAAAAGGGAAATTGTATTAACTGAAAAATAAGCTAGTACATTCAGTATAGAGAAAATAAACTTCAAAACATGCCCTAAGGGCTTATAATAGCATAAATGTGGAGATAATTTCTGCTTTTAGTACCTCGTCTCAAACTCCACTCTGAACAGCCTTTTAGAATGCCAGAAATCTCCTTCAATAGACCCCGGAGGGTTAAGGACTAGGAGTACATTCTAGAAAGTGCTAGTAGGCATCCACCGACCAAATAGAAGGTTCCAGAAGCTACATTAGAAGTCGGTGCAAATCTAGAAGAATCCAAAAATAGTAACTGAACTTTTAGGAGGCATAACTTTTGAACTGTAGCTCCGATTGAAGAACCGTTTACATTTTTGAAAAGTTCTCGAAGCGCTCTATAGCCCTATGGATGAGCTTTGCTCATCCCCCAATTTTTGGCCCTTTTTGAGGTCATTTAATGCCCCTAACCTGACTTTGAAGCATTCTTAGGAGGTCTCCAAAACTCGTAAAACTACAATAACTTTCAAACCGTGGGGCCTTTTGACCTAATTATTTTTTTGGAATAATCTAAATTAAAATTACATTCATCTGGCCAATTCACACCTTCTAGTTCACCAAAATGATGGCTCAATTACATGCTCCTATTTTTTTGAGATTTTCTAGCACACTGATAGTGGAACTGTGAGAGTTGGAACCTTTATTTGACCCAAATGGGTGTCCAAAAATGAAAACACATGAAACAAAAACTAAGTCTAAGCATTTTTTTTGGGTGACACAAGATTTCCCTTATACCTCTAGATGCTCCTGCATCACACCCACGGTAGATTGAAAAGTGACCCTGTCACTTTATGAATGGTAGAGGAAATTCCAAATGGGAAACCTCAGCTGCTGAAATCCAAGTTGAGTCCTCAATCGGTCGACCTTTCCATTTGACCAGATACTCTTCATACTGTCTATTTCTAGTACTTCTACCCACACGATGATCTAGAATGCCTTCTATCTCCTCCTTCTTAGAAGTAGGAATCGGACATGGCTCTAACACCAGTTCCTCATCTGCACCATCATCATGATACTCTGTTAAATCTGCAATGTTGAAAATGGGAGAAATGTGAATACCATCTGGCAGCTCCACTTCATATGCATTTCCTGAGTCATGTTTTTTCAAAATTTTGCAGGGGCCAAATTTCTTCATTTTCAGCTTGTTGTAAGTACCAACTGGAAATCTCTCTTTTCGTAAGTGCACCATGACTAGATCCCCTACTTGGAATTCCTTATGTCTTCTCCTTTGATCAGCCCTAGCTTTATACTCTTGGTTCATCTTGGTAATATGTGCCTGAACCTCCTCATGTAGACACTTGATATGTTTAGCAAATTCTTCTACTTTAGCATTTGTCCTCTCCCCTTGCTCTATCTTTGTCAATTCTGGTGTAGTCCTTGGGCTATTCCCATATACAATTTGGAATGGTGATTTTCCAGTACTCCTATTTATAGAGTTATTGTAAGAAAACTCTTCTTGTGGTAGAATCAAATCCCATCCCTTGGGCTTATCCCCAACTAAACATGTCAACAAATTGCCCAAACCTCTATTTACCACTTCTGTTTGGCCATCAGTTTGTGGGTGATGCGTGGAACTGAATTTCAAGTCCGTTCTTAACTTTTTACACAATGTCCTCTAGAAATACCCCACAAATTTAGTATCTCTGTTAGAAACTATACTCCTTGGAAGTCCTTGTAGTCTTACCACCTCTTTGAAAAACAAGTCTGCAATATGGACAACATCATGATTTTTTTGGCATGGAATGAAATGTGCCATTTTGGAGAACCTATCAACCACCACGAATACTGAGTCATTACCCCTTTGTGTCCTTGGCAATCCAAGAACAGATCCATACTTATGTCCTCCCCTTGCCTTGACGGAACAAGCAATGGCTGATATAGGCCAGTATTGTGACTAAACCCCTTGGCAACTTGACAAACCTAGCAACTCTGTACAAACTTCTTCACATCCTATGAAATTTGAGGCCAAAAATAATGTTATCTAAGAATGGCAATGGTCTTATCTTGACCAAAATGTCCTGCCATCCCTCCACTGTGTTTCTCCTTAATCAGATTTTCCCTCATGGAACTCCTTAGAATGCACAATTGACTACCCTTGAACAACATGCCATCCTGAATCAAATAGTCTAACCACTTGGTTCTATCTACAGCAACAAGTTATTTACAAGCTTTCCATGCTTCAATAAAATTAGGATCCTTGGGGTACAATTTCTTGAGTTCATCAAACCCAACTACTTCAACCTGCATTACTTCTTGGCTTAATACAACCCCAATAACACTGCCACTGGCATCATAATCCACCTGGAAAACCTTTCTAAAATCTAAAAGTGCCAACACAGGTTGTTCTGTTACCTTCTTCTTCAGCAATTCAAAACTTCTCGTAGCTGCTATAGTCCATTTGAACTCTTTTCTATCCCCTCTTATTGTATCAGTTAGGGGTGCACATATGCCACTGAAATTCTTAATAAACTTCCTATAAAAACTAACCAGACCATGAAATGATCTTACCTCGGTAGTAGCCTTTGGAGTAGGCCATTCCAAGATGGCTTTTACCTTCTCTGGATCCATTTTGAGACCTTTAGGTGATATAACAAACCCCAAATAGACTAACACCCTTTTTGCAAAGATACACTTCTTCAGATTAATTAACAGTTTCTCTTCCCTTAGCCTTTCAAGGACACTACAAATATGCAATAAATGTTCTTCCAAAGTCTTGCTGAAAATTAAAATATCATCCAAATAAACAATAACAAAATTTCCCAAGAACTTCTTAAGTACCTCGTTCATGAGCCGCATGAAGGTGCTTGGGGCATTCGTCAATCCAAAGGGCATGACTAACCACTCATAAAGATCCTCCTTGGTCTTAAAGGCTATTTTCCACTCATCTTCTTCTTGAATTCATATCTAATGATAGCCACTCTTGAGATCTATCTTTGTGAAGTACTGAGCTCCACTCAAGTAGTCCATAAGATCATCCATCCTTGGCAAAGGAAATTGGTACTTGATGGTTATCCTATTTATAGCTCGAGAATCTGTACACATCCTCCACTCTCCATCCTTCTTTGGTGTGAGTACTGTAGGTACTGCACATGGACTCAAGCTCTCTCGAATCAAGCCCTTCCTCAATAGCTCCTGAACCTGTCTATTTAGCTCCTCTGTTTTAGCAAGAGTCATCCTGTGAGTAGCCTTGTTAGGCAAACTAGCTCCTAGAATCAGATCTATCTGATGACTGATTTGCCTTACTGGTGGCAATCCATCTGGAACATTATTAGAGATAATATCTCCAAATTCCCCTAGTAAATCTGAAACTTCAAGTGGTATTTCACTACTACCTTCTTTATCTCTCCTAGGAATCAAAGCATAGCACATATGCTGATGTTTCATGCCATCTAAAAACTTCCTTTCATCAACAAGATAAATCCTAGCACTGCTACATACCTTTTCACCTTCCTTTTTCATGGGCTTCAATTTGTGGCAAACTCCATCCTTTGTCAGAGAGTATGTGTTTGCAGGTCCATCATGTATTGCATGTCTATCAAACTGCCATGGTCTACCCAACAATAGATGGAAAAAATCCATCAAAATAACATCACGAAGAAATTCATCATGGTAACTCCCAATTTTAAATTTCACTAAACATTCTTCACTTACCAAGAACTTATGATCATCTTTTACCCAAGCAATCCGATAGGGCTGGGGATGTTTCTCCCTCTTGAGCTTCAGCTTAGAGACCATCTCTTATGATACCAAGTTATCAATGCTACCACCATCAATGATCACGTCACAACATTTATCCTCACACTTGCATCTGGTACAGAACAGACTCCTCTATTGTCCTGGTTCAATCTCACCACTTAGTAGGACTCTTTCAATTACCAAAGTCTCTCCTCATTCTGCATCCTCTAAATGTGATGATTGTGCATCTTCATCCACATGAGCAACCCTAGCTTGGCCCTCAGCTCTCCTATCTATCCTTCCTTGTCATTGAGGGCATTCAAAGGCACGATGACCTTCTTCATTGCAATGGAAATAGGTACCATGAAAGCCGCCTCTTCCTTGTCCATGTCCTCTACCTCTTCCTCTTTGATTTCCAAAGTCTTGATCATGGGAGCGGTTGAAACCCTCATTCCTCTGGTTCCTGCTAGTACCCACATCTTCATTTTTCTTTTGGGTTTCATTGCAGCCTCCAGATGATCTACTTCTTCCCCTTCCTCCTTGACCGCACCCTCTTTTTCTTCCTTCAAACCATTTATTCAACTTCTCTTCTAATCGTAGGGAAAACTGGTATGCCTCTTCAATGCTGGTCATTCTTACCAGACTTAATTCCTCCTGGATGCTAGGTCGCAACCCACTGATATAACGAGAAATCTTCTCCTTATTTTCTTTTGCATGCCCCACTCTAATCAAGAGCCAGTAAAATTCCTCTGTATCTTCTTGGACTGATCTTCCTACTTGCTTTAACCCATGCATCTTCTTAAACAAATCAAGCTCGTAGTCCACAAGAATGAACTGCTTCTTCAGTTTGTCCACCATGTGATCCAATTTTGTGATCTTCTCCTTTCCTCTTCTATTTCTTTCCAATTGGACCTCTTGCCACCAGATTTTGGTATGGCACTTCTATTTGGCCTTTGAAAACTTAACCCTATCTGGGTCCCTGATATCCTCATACTCAAAGTATTCTTCCAGTTCATTGATCCAATCGATCAACTCATCTGGTTTCAAATTTCTTGAAAATACACCCACTTCAATTGTAGGTCTTTTCCCAAACTTAGTAATGGCCCTAAAAATCCTTTCCTCTACATGATTTAGAACTTCCTTGTCAAATTCCCCTTCTGGTCCAATTTCATCTTCTTTGTTGTCATCTTCACTTTCATCACCCGCGGCCACAGTTGTTCCTCTACGGAGCTCCTCCTGCAATGCTTGTACCTTCCTTTGGAGGGCTCTAACCTCCTTAGGATTAATAGCTCTGGCCCTTTCGCCACGCTCTCTTCATGGAGGCATCTTCTTAACTCAAACCCACAACCACACAGTCTTGATGCAAACTGCCTCACAGTCGGCACTCTGTCTACACTCTTAGGAAAACCAGCTCTGATACCACTTGATGGGGACACAACCCAAGAATAGAATGGACACAATAGAAAAGGGAAATTATATTAACTAAAAAATAAGCTAGTACATTCAGTATAGAGAAAATAAACTTCAAAACATGCCCTAAGGGCTTACAATAGCATAAATGTGGAGATAATTTCTCCTTTCAGTACCTCATCTCAAACTCCACTCCGAACTGCCTTTTACAATGCCATAAATCTCCTTAAATAGACCCCAGAGGGTTAAGGACTAGGAGTACATTCTAGAAAGTGCTAATAGGCATCCACTGACCAAATAGAAGGTTCCAGAAGCTTTGTTAGAAGTCGGTGCAAATCTAGAAGAATCTAGAAATGGTAACTGAACTTTCGGAAGGTATAACTTTTCAACTGTAGCTAGGATTGACGAACCATTTACATTTTTGGAAAGATATTGAAGTGCTCTATAGCCCTATGGATGAGCTTTGCTCATCCCCCATTTTTTGGCCCTTTTTGAGGTCATTTAATGCCCTTAACCTGACTTTGAAGCATTCTTAGCAGGTCTCCAAAACTCAAAAAACTACTATAACTTTCAAACCATGGGGCCTTTTGACCTGATTCTTTTTTTGGAATGCTCTAAATTACAATTACATTCATTTGGCCAATTCACACCTTCTAGTTCACCAAAATGTTGGCCCAATTACATGCTCCTATTTTTTCGAGATTTTCTAGCACACTGATAGTGGAACTGTGAGAGTTGGAACCTTTATTTGACCCAAATGGGTGTCCAAAAATGAAAACACATGAAACAAAAACTAAGTCTAAGTATATTTATTGGGTGACATAGGATTGCCCTTATACCTCTGGATGCTTCTGCATCACAACCTAGATATCATCTGGTAGCATGAACCTAGTCTACATTATCCTACCCTGATCCAAATCATCTGTCATCTAGCTCAGACTTGTACCACTACTTGCAACTTCTCCCATTACAATCCATAGACCTCTCTAGCTCTATACACACTAACAACCCCTAGCCTTTGTCCCATACCTTGTGGCCGAACTCTATGTCATGACACTACCATGGCCCTACCTTTGCATCTATACATCCCCCACACATTGGCTCTAACCCTACCCCTAACTCTAGCTTGACCTTTAGCCCTTCCTCTACGTCAACCAGCCCCATCATCCTCATCCTACCCCTTCTTGACTACTCCTCTATTGTATGTATTGGCTCCATTGGACCTACGTACCTCGAAAAGGGATGCTCTTTGAAACATCAAACATAGTGCCCCTCCATCCCTACACCCGTCTCTCCATCTCATAAATCCTGTCTCTATGGATTCCCTATCATCTCAATAAAATCCTCTCAGAATGCCTCATACTCCAATGTTTGACCACATACTAGCCTCTCTACATGAACATGGGCATAATGGGTCACTCCTTACGGCATTCCTTGTAGACAACCAAACTATCTGACTACCCACCTAAAATAGAATCTCTCATTCACTGAGGGGATCCATCATAAAAAAAATTGAGGCAAAAAGAAATACTTCATCTCATCATCATCCTCAGCCCATGTCCCTATAAACCTATATGGTCTCTACACAAACTCATCAAGTTCATCCAATATCTATTGCTAATACTATGTCTTTCCTAGATGCTGCTAGATAATCACACCTAAATACATGTATATATGGAATACCCTATGGTTATTGACACACAAATATTAGTCAGGTAATGTGAAGCTATTCTCATGTCCATATCTATAATAATACCACACCCATTGAAAATGATGTTGTCCCTAAATATATTATGTATTTCAAATCATGATACAAATTGGTGAAAATATAGCTACCCCATGAAAATCTCTATAGATGATCGATCATGTTCTAAAAAATGTGGCCCCATCCAAATGGATATTTGTACCCTCACCTATGTGGTAGGAGAAGTCCTCATATCAAACTTTCAAACACCAATGATAAGGGCTCATACTACAACATCTAATACCATGACACACTCATCAACTACATATACATCTTTGAAGGTTGTCCCATCATTGATCTGATCATAATATAAAAAATTTGATATAGTAGGGATCCTAAAAATCCTCTATACATCCTTGGGAGTAATCTTAATCTCCCCAAGGGGCATGTGAAAACTTTTGTGGTCTGAGTGCCACCACTCTGTGATAGCTGACAACAATCCCCAGTTCTCCTAGAAATGAGGCATCTGTAGAAGATATGTAAAACCACATCTATCAATAGTCTATCGATCAACCACTCATAATCTATCAATGAACTCCAGTGGCCATGGACATAATTGTTGCACCATGAGATTGCACCCATGGACAATAATCAATCAAACAATAAAATTAGTTTTTTTAACACATGTGATTATCCTACATTAACCTAAAAACAAACATCTAGCTATTTAGCTAATTGTTCTATCTTGATCTTGTTATTTGTACCACTCTATATCTTAAGATGGACATGTTCATCTTCCCTACTTTGTATCTTGAGGGGAGGCACTTTTTCTATCTATCAAGAAAATCCCTTGATTAATCCTACATGTCACTTTCTGATTCCACTACCATATCATTTTGATTCAATATGTGAACAAGTCTTCGGGTCAACTCCAAACTCATTATTTCAACATAAGGACTTTATCCTTACTTTAGTCAATATTGTATACATTCACATCTACCTATCAAGATGCTTTGTTATTGAAGAAACCCTACACTAGACAAATGCGCTATGCTATATACCAATAGTGCTACAAGGCCACTTTGTGCTATTAGTCTAGGTGTATCTAGTACAAAAATTAAAAGTGCTATAACATTAATCATTTGTGCTCTTTCATCACCCAGATGTGCTACAAGTGGAGAAAGTGCGACTATGTTAACAATATGTGCTACTTCATCCAACAGATGCACTATCAAACATAGAAGTGCTATGGGTTCTCTCATAAGTGCTAATCTATTACACAAATGCACTACATTGTATGTATGAATTAGGGAAATTTGCAAATGTGCTACAAGACCATAGCCACATTCATCACCTTGGCACAATTCACTACAATAATCAAATGTGGTAATGAAACCTTTGTATGCACTACCCTTCAATACAGATGTGCTAGAACACACACATGAGCTAGAAAAAATGCATGTGTTATAGCTATCCTCATATGCATTATAATTTGAATACATGCACTATCCTAGGAAACTAGGAAATACTTACAAGCACCAATCCACTACATAGATACACTAGTACAATATGCATATGCGTTACAATAATTTAAATTTATTATAAAAACCATCAAATGTGCTAAAATTTAAAAATTAAGCATTTACTGGTTACAATCATGCAAAATCCTAAAAATTCCTTCAAAAATCTAAGAATAAAAAATCACAAAGTTTCACAAGGACTTACTAGGGCACCATAGTCAATTGGACAATTGTATTTGTGACCTCCCTTGAGTCTATGCTCTTGCAATAGGGCTAGGGAGAAGAGTGAAAGAGTACTATAAAAATGAAATGGGTAGAAGGTCTTTTGACCTATTTAACCCTCACTTGGGTCATTTTATGAAAATTTTGACATTATTCACCCCATTTAACACATTTAGATCCATTTTCTCAACCTGGGTATTTCTTTATTCTATTCCATGATTTACATACAACCCAATTTATCATCTAATTTTGTCAAAAATAAAATTGAATCTCCCTAGATTGCAATACTATTTTCCCAATTTAATTTCTAAGGGGGCAGTATACCTATATCAAATCGGGCATCAAAGTCTTTCAAACATTAAAAAAATTATTTTACCCTAGCAAAATTTAAACATCAATTCAATAAACTAAGGTATTTAAGAATAATAATTCTAAAACAAAAAAATTTAAACATCACAATATAATAATTAGATATAGTATCAACTTCAAATTTAAAAAAAATCAACAACTAGACATCAAATTATCAAAATTAGAGATTGTATCAACTTCAAATTAGAAAAACATCATTGATTAGACACTCAATTATCAAAATTTGGCTTAAAATTAGGAAATTGGGACATTCTTTGAACTAATATGATTCAATTAACATTTAATATGATTCACATATTAGTTTAAAGAGGGGAATTTGTAGACACCCTAAAATTCGTAAAGACCTAAAACAAAGTAAATTTGAAACAAAATATGATAAGGCTGAACTCACAATAATGGGTTCCACCTTTGTGGCAAAAAGGAAATCGTGAAATGTTGCAAAATTTGCATATCCAATTTAACCTATGTTCAGGCAAACATACTAACTATGTTTGCGCAAACAAACAAAAATTACATGTTTGCATGAACATGTTTAGTATATATAAGGTGTAATTAGGTGAACATCCCTTGTCAATATGTTTACCTAAACATATTTCTATGATGATTTTGGACTAAAAATACCATTTTGCCCATTTTCCTATTCATTTTTATGGTGAGGTGAATTTCATCTAGACATTGGAGTGAACATATAAGATTGGTAAGCATGTTGCATCATTTTGTGTCATTCTCCTCCAGATTCTTATTGTTGCGCTAATTTGGGTATGTTTGCATGTTATTATTTGAATGTTTTCTATGTTTTCAAAGCATATTTTCATGATAATTTAATATTTTTATTGCTTATTCAAGTTAGTTAATTCTATTGATTTAATATTTATAATTTTTTTGTATTTTTTAGTTATATATGAGTGTTATTAGTGTATGAATTTTCCTTAGAGAAAAATTCACCCAAGGTCAAGGAGCACAAGCACAAGCACATAGTAGACCAAGAGTATGATGAATGTGAAAATGCTTTCAATTATCAGAAGCATGTACATACACACTAGGAGAGCCTATATATAAAGGCCTCTAAGATGCATCTAGAATGTGTCTAGAAAGAACTAGGAGATAAGCATGACAACTAACCACATATCCTCCACAATAAGATGATAAGCATGATTAGGTGTCTAGAATGTTGTAGACACCATGTACTCAAATAATGTACTAACTCCTAAGTGTAGACAACATGTGCATAATTAGAGTGCAAAATCCTATGATGTCAACATGACAACTCACAGGAGTAAGCATACTCCTAGGTGAGTAATAAATAAATAATAAAATATATGCATTAACCTAAGTAAACTTAAGCAAGTGTACAGAGTAAATACTTATTTACACCAACACCCCCCCTTAAGTGCAACCTAGGGGAATTCCCTTAAGCTTACATAATCTAGGATCAAATGCATGATGGGTTCTAGCTACTAGGCCACGTTAGGTACCCATGTACATAATGATATGCAATCTCTCATAAAGCAGAGAAAGAGGGAAAACCTCCTAGGAAAAAGCCTCCCCCAAAAAGAGAGATGAAGAAAACACATGATGTATGGATGGATGGAGTAATCAAGACCCCCCCCATTGTGACATACATCAAATATATTAGGAGAAGGATAAAACCTTGAAGGGGAAAAAGTTCCCCCAAAAAAAGGATAAGAAGGAGACAAGGTAGTCCCCCCCTAAAGGTAGTGTGTTGATTACTGAGAAATGCTCCAATGTAGAATTTGATCCATGATAGCTATATAATGTTCCTCCCCTTTGGAAAAAACAATGGCAAAGGCATATGTAAGATGCTTCCCCTATGTGTGGAAAAAACCTTGATGATGAAAGGTATCTTTGAAACCTATTCAAGTGTCCCTATGTTAGTGTCAATGGTTATTCCCTCCAAGACTGTTGAAAATAATATGTGCACATCAAGCAAGGATCCATGTAGAACCTATTTTAATGAACAAACAATCTCTTGAAATGATAAAGAGACCTCCTTCAATTGTTGTACATAAATATCCATAATAACATTAGCCTGTAAAGACTGATCATGTAGAGAATGGACATGAGGGTTAGAGTGGGCCCTCACAACAACTATAGAAGGATCATCCTCACCAAAGAGAAGCTATATATCATCAAAGAAGTCATCAAAATCTGTTATGTGTGACTCCATGAACACCCCTAAAATGTCAGTCAAGAAGTCATCACCTAAGGCTAGAACTAGAAGACATAGTGTACCCTACTATGTTGAAGTACATGAATCTATCACTACAGCAACAAATGAAGAATTTGCCTCAAACAGAAGATGAATATCATCAATAGTGTCTCCCACATCTTCAATGTGAGACTCCATGGACAAGCCTAGAAGGGTAGGAAGTCATTGTTGCATGAAGGTAAAGTAGGAAGACATGAAGGGTCACCCAGCGCACCCGGAGAAAACCAACCCCGCGTCCATCACCTTCTTCGGCCCCATGTCACTCAGTAGAATCAAAATGAGAATCAAGAAGTGAGATCTCAACTAGAGTTGAATGTACCATAACTGGAGTGAGTAAATGTAGAATGTCCTCTAGAAATGGAGGAATACATGGATCTCCAAATGCTTCCCAAAGAGTCATTCAAACATAATGAGGAAAATTTTCTATAAGAAGAGGAGCAAAGGATTCCTTACTCATACTGTTATACATAAAGCCAAGAAGTTTAGAAAGATATTTGAACGAAGGTGGTATATTCGACCAAAGAGAAGGAATCACTTCATAATGTTCTCTTAGATGATCAAGCATCAAGGAACTCCATTTTTTATAGTTCCTTAGTGTCAATTTTTGTCTTATACTAGACTGACATATGTGACAAGCCTCCATAAGATCAATGAATGTATGGACCCCACAAAATATAGAAATAATCAATCAACCCCCCTAATGTATGATTTGGCATTTAGTACAATAGCCACATGCCAATTTAGGGCCTATTTTTTAAAGTAATATTTTTGTCCATAGAACCTATAATCTAATTACAGATCTAGAATGTAGACAAAAAATATGCACTTTCAAACAAGAAATATAACCTATTTTTGAGTCTAGATGAGCCTGCACCAAGCATTTCAAGAGGCACAAATCAAGATCTGCAACTTGCTGAAAAATTTAGGAATAAAGATCTCAAACCACCTGCAACAATGTGTAGATCATAAAACTCTATCCCAAAAAATAAATTGCTCACAAAAAGGACTCCGATGAGGAAGATATCGTTGTTTGAAAAATTGTTGTTGTTATTATTTTTCTTGAATCGTTGTCGTGCCTCCAAAAATCAAATGGCTCTAGATTTTGCCTTAGATGTCCGATTTGGATGAAAAAAAATCCAATTTGGGGGTTTATTGACCTTTTGAATATGATGCTAATATTTAATTTACACTACCAAGCTTCAATCTTCACTTGCAAAATATCTCTCCTACAGGCTTGATGGCCAATTTTTCCAGAAAAAATAATGCAAATCTGAAAAATATTGCAGAGAGGTAGATGGAAAAAATGTAGATCTAAAAATTAAATGTATAGATCTAAAATGATCATATCAAATTTAGAAATCAGGAGTTTGGGTCGCCAGTTTGCAAAAAAAAATTTGCCTCAATTTTGACTATTGCCCAACATAGGAAAATTTATAAACAATTCACCAAATTGATGCATCAGACATAGTGGTGAGGTCAACTTTGGCTCTAGACACTCCCAATTTATGCAAATTCTCTAGATCTTTGGAGCTAAGGTGCTGAAGCAACAATGGTCTTGAATGGCTAGTGACGAGAATCTCCCCAAGCTCTGATACCATGTGAGAATTTTCCTTAGAGAAAAATTCACCCAAGATCAAGGAGCAAAAACACAAGCACATAGTAGAACAAGAGTATGATCAATATGAAAATTCTTTTTATTATCAAAAGCATGTACATACACACTAGGAGAGCCTATATATAAAGGACTCTAAGATGCATCTAGAAAGAACTAGGAGATAAGCATGACAACTAAGCACATATCCTCCACAATAAGAGGATAAGCACGATGAGTTGTCTAGAATGTTGTAGACACCATGTGCTCAAATCATGTGCTAACTCCTAAGTGTAGACAACATGTGCATAATTAGAGTGCAAACTCATGTGTTGTCAACATGACAACTCACAAGAGTACGCATAGTCCTAGGTGAGTAATAAATAAATAATAAAATATATGCATTAACCTAAGTAAACTTAAGTAAGTGTAAATAGTAAACACTTATTTACTCCAACAATTAAAAATTATTAGAAAAACATTAGCATAGAATATTAGAAAAATATTAATTTAGCATTAGAAAACAATTTTTTTTTAAAAATAGTGTTAAATTAGATAAATATTAGAAAATATTAGAAAAACAATAGTTTAGAATATTAATAAAACAATAGAAAATATTAAAAAAATGATAATCTAGAATAAATAAATAAAATATTTTTATTAGATAAACATTAGTTTAATTAGAAACAAATTTGGAAAAATATTAGCTTTATGAGAAAAACATTACATTTAAATATTAGAAAAATATTAGAAAACATATTTAAAGATATTAGTTTGGAAAGTATTAGAAAACATATGAGAAAATATTAGAAATTGCATTAGAAAATATTACAAAAATATTATAAAAAATATTAGAAAATATTAGAAAATATTACAAAAACATTATAAAATATTAAAATAAAATAGTGCATAATTATTAGAAAAACATTACTTGAAATATTAAAAAAATGTTGATCTACAATATTAGAAAAATAAATTAGTATAACATTAAAAAATATTAGTATTTAATATTAAAGAAAATAAATTAGTATATAACATTAGAAATTATTTTTAAAAATTACAAAATATTAGAAAAACATTATTAAATATTTGAAAAAAAACATTACAATATATTATAAAAAATATTAAACTTGAAATATTAGAAAAAAATTATGAAAACAAAATAAATTAGAAAATATTAGAACTCTATCTCCAACCCTTTAACACTAACCATAACCCTAACCCTAACCCTAACTCAAACTCTAACCCTAACTTAAAAACTCTTTAACCCTAATCTTACCCTAAAGTTCTGTAACTAAAATTGGGTAATGTAACCCTAGAACCATAACCCTAATCAAATCTTAATTTAAAACTAAAACCCTTAGATCAAACTCAAACACTAATCTAAATCAAGCCCTAATCATGAACCCTTGTCTAATTAAAAACATGAATCTAATCATAAGTCTAGAAATCAAACCCTAACCAAAACCTAATCTAACTCAAACCCTAATCCAAATGAAACCCTAGAATCTATTTAACTCAGACCCTAACCTAACTGTAACCCTAGAAATTAAACCCTAACAAAATCTTAACTCAAACTATAATCTAATTGTAACTTAAAATTGAAACCCTTAAAACCCTTTAATCTAATCATAAATAAAAATGCAAACTCTAATCTAAATGAAATCTTGGAATCAAACCCTAATCTATCACAAACCCTAGAATCTAACTGTAACTGTATAAATCAAACCCTAACCAAGCCCTAATCTATTTATCAAACCCTTTAATCATGTACCCTAATCTTTAACTCTTGAACCCTTTAATCCAAATCAAACCATAATCAAACCCTTTATCTAATCCTAACTAAAAACTCAAACCCTAATCTTTATTTCAAACCCTAATCTAATCTTAATCCTAGAAATCAAACCCTAATCAAAAGAGTTAATCTAACTCAAACCCTAATCTAAATTAAACCCTTTAACTCAAACCCTAACTTAAACCTTAAGGAATGTACAACCGTAACCCTAACCAAACTCTTTAATCTAGAACTCAAACCCTAATATTTAACTCAAATCATAATCTAATTATAACCCTATTAAACTAAATAGATAACCCTAGTACAATCTAACCCTACAACCATAACTAAAACCCTAATCTAACACTTTAGAACTCAAATTGAAACCCTAATCTAACTCAAACCCTAATCTAACTCAAACCTTAATATAATCATAACTAAAAATTGAAACCCTAGAATCTAAGTCAAACTCTAATGTAATCCTAGAACTAAAAACTCAAAACCTAATCTAATTCAACACTAATTATTTAAATGAAATCCTAGAACCAAACCATAATCTAACCGTAAGGTTCTATAAATCAAACCCTAACCAAACCCTAATCATACCCTAATCTTTAACTCAAACTCTAATCTAAATCAAACTGTAATCAAACCCTAAGCTCTAATCCTAACTAAAAACTTAAACCTTAATCTAACTCAAACCCTAAACTAACTCAAACTCTAATGCAATCCTAACTGGAAAATCAAACCCTTAGATCTAGAAATGAAACCCTAATAAAAACCTTTAATCTAACTCAAACTCTAATGTAATCAAGTAACTGAAAACTCAAACCCTAATCTTTAACTCTAATCCTAATGTAATCCTAACTGAAAACTCAAACCCTAATCTAACTCATTAAAACCTAATATAATTGTAACCCTAGAAATTAAATACTAATCAAAACCTTTAATCTAAACCAAACCCAAATCAAACCCTAATCTAACTCAAACCCTAAGTCAAACCTAGGTTGTGTAATCTAATCCTAACTAAAAACTCAAACCCTAACTATTATGTATGATCATATAATTATTGATGTGTTACAAATTATCTAGACATAATGTACATGATTACATATCTTTTAAATAAAAAATTGTGTACTACACTGGACGCAGTACATATACATTATATGTGTATTTAAAATATACATTGGCTCCATCATTGTAGATATAACTTCACACTATCAGCTTGTTCATCAGCCTGAGGACACTAATGAGGCTCCTACTATGACTCCTCCTGTTGTAGCTCCTAGTGTAGTTGTTGCAACCCTTAATGTAGTTCATATTATAGCTCCTGGTGCAATTCGTCGTGTCGATCATGGTGGGGCTCATACTGTGGATCGTGGTGGGACTTGTGTTGTGGCTTATCATAGGGCTCATGTTGCAGCTCTTGGTGTGGCTCTTGGTGCAGCTCTTGGTGTAGGTCCTAGCATGGTTCCTAGTGTGGCTCCTATTGGAGATCCTAGTGCAACTCCTACTAGAGGTCTTGCTGTAGCTCCTATTGTGCCACCTCTGCGCATTGATATTGATACATTATTTGCATTTGTAGAGTAGAACGCTGTTAGATTAGAGTAGTCTATATTGTCCTTTGATGATGGTCTATATAGATACATATGTGCTACCAGATGTAGGAGTTTACAAGATCTTACTGCTAGATTTAGAGCTCATCATTCATTTACACCTGATGTATTAGCTATCATATCTAGGGAGCTTAGAGATGAGATTTTAGGAGATGCATCTTTTAATGATGTCAAGAGAGTGGCCTCGAAAGATGTCATCAAATGAGATATCTTTCCATCATATGATGATACATAAGGGAGGGTGAGAGGATATCGAGTGACATGATGCAAAGATCTTGTTATTGCTAATACGATCTATCCTTATTTTTTAGCTGCACATGGTCCTTAACCTAATATTGATCAAACACCTCTTTATTTTGTACAGTAGTTGTGTGTTGAGTTTCGCATGGGGCTCAATGTCAACTACTTCTAGATATTCCAAATTATTGTAGATAGGGGCATGGTTGGATCGCAAATCATTATCAGTATCGCAATGCATGGCATCTGCCACCTCTAGATGTGAGACAATTTTTTAGCCAAAGACTTCCTCCAATGACTCCAACACTAGCTCCTATTACAAATAGATTGGCATTGCTTCATAGAGGAGAGCATTTGATAGTATTAGACATATTGCATCTACAACTACTAGTATCACATTTGATTCTCTTGGTCATTATTTTCACACTCACTAGATTCATCTAGGTCAACCATTTTTAGAAGCATCTAGTAGCACTCTAGGAACATGCCCTGATGAGCCATATAGAGTTGTTGGACTACCAATACTAGGTGATGTTCGTACTCTTTAAGGACTGCACATACATATGTATTTAGCACTATTTTTTTGGAGGATCTATTGCAAAATATCAATTATATTTCTAATCCACAAAGGATGCCAGTTCACTTAGTAATGGATCCATTAGACACCATCAGAGCCCCATAGTTCCATAGGCATAAACCACACCAGTGACACTTGCCACACAACATAGCTTATAGCATTCTACACTAGGCTCATGACACTCTACAGATGACTAAGGCATATGAGTTGGAGATGTTAGGATCACAACTAAGGGCCTTCATGATTTTGGTGAGAAGTTATGAAGGCTATCTGAGATTGATACTAGTCTAAGTATGCAATTTTTATCATACACGGACATGTTATTATGACCCCACACTGATTCTACACCATTACATAGCCAATTACACACTACACTTCACTCATCATTAGTAGCAGTTGGAGATTGTTGCACTAAGGGTGGTTCAGTAGGTGTTTGGGTTTCAAGAGATAATGTTGGAGTATTAGGATGTGATGCTGACAGTAAAAATGCATCAATAGATGATAAGATGGGGTCTAATGATCATCCTCCACCTTCTGAGACCTAGGTACATATATACCATTTTTAAATTTAAATATATGAAATTTAAAATTTTAGTTCAGATAGATATTTAATTTAAGTTATAATAAATCATGAAAGCACAGGTCACTAAACATATGATTACCTCTAGTATTCAGTCAAGGCATTTATGTTAGAGAGATGATTCTATTGAGATGCCAAGTAGTGCTTAGGTACAAGGTTTAAGTAGTTTGTAAAGTTATTTATGTTTCAAAATAGATATGCACTCATATAATTCATGTACATACATGTATGTGTGTGTGTGTGTGTGTGTATACATATATATAGGGCTCGATTGATGCACCTCGGCCACATGATGCAAAGGAGACCCGATTAGAGGGTAGTTCTATTTGTATGTGTCCTGAGGGGTCCCTTTGGTAGTAGTATATTTATATATATTTTGATGCATTTATATATTGGAGACTTTGTATATTCTGGAGACTTGCGTACACATGTGTATTTTATTACCTCGATGACATGTACATGTTTCACTATTTATTTGAGTATTTAGTACTTCAGTAGTTGGATGGTCACATGCATATGACTTTTTATATTTTTCTACATACATGTTTATTCGAGACTTACAGTTTGCATATCTATGCATTTCAGTAGAGATATTCTATGTAGATGTTTATTCTTGAGATGTACATGCATGTGTATTTCTTTGTATTTTAGTAGAACATTCTTCATGAATTAGATTATAGATTTTAAACTTTAAATTTTATTGTGATCATTATAAAATAATCAAATTAACTTCTCTTTACCTTCTTCAATAGTTAAATATTCAAAGAAGTTCAAAATTGATCTATGAACCTAATTTATAATTTAGAATAATAATAATAATTTATAGGCTGACTGAATTGAATTAATATAGGTGCTTAAAAGTACTAAATTAACCCAAATGATTTAGATTACAAATTTAAAACATTATATTTATTTGTAATCATCATAAAATAAACAATTAGTAGGACTAAAGATCCATATTTGTTAAATCAATTAGTAGGGCTAAAGATAGATATTAGTTTTATGTGGATAAAAATATGCTAACTAGGTAAGCCAATACATTATTTTAAAAAACTTTTACAAAATATAGTATTTAAAAACACATTAATAAACTAATAAACTAAGAGTATGACCCTACAATAAATTAACATTAATATACAGGTTTTTAATAAAATATTGATAACTAAGTGTATGATCATACAATTAAAAACACATATCATGAGATGAAATTCAATAGTTTGAAAAGAAGTTGATAAAAGAATTTAGATAACATATTAAATTATCTTTGATACAAATATATCTAATGATTGTGTAATTTCCAGCTAACTTGTATTGCCTATTTAGATCAATTTGTTATTATTAAATTCATCCATGGTAATTAATATTATTAATTTATATATTTTTTAATAAACTAATGATAATTATGAGTATGATTGTATAACTTAAAACACATTTAATTCAAGATGAAATTCAATAGCTCGAAAAGAAGTTGATAAAAAAACTTAGATAACATATTAAATTATCTTTGATACATATCTATCTAATGATTGTGTAAGTTCCAACTAACTTGTATTACCTATTTAAATCAAGTTGTTTTTATTAAATTCATCCATGGTAATTAATATTATTAATTTATATAGTTTTTTAATAAACTAATGATAACTAAAAGTATGATCGTACAATTAAAAACACATTTAATTCAAAATAAAATTCAATAGTATAAAAAGAAGTTGATATTTAAGAATTCTAACATATTAAATTATCTTTGATGCATATCTAACTAATGATTGTGTATGTTCCAACTAACTTGTATTGCCTATTTAGATCAAGTTGTTATTATTAAATTCATCCATGGTAATTAATATTATTAAAATGTATACATTTAAAAAACACTAAACTAATAAACTAAGAGTTATGACCCTACAATAAACTAACATTTATATATAGTTTTTCAATAAACTAATGATAAAGTAATATTTAGTTTAGGATGGTAATTAATATTATTAAAATCACACATTTATAAATTCCAATTATCCATTACTAGGACTAAAGCTACATATTTGTTTTCTGTGGATAAAAATATGCTAGTAGGTAAGCCAATACACTATTTTTAAAAACTTTTACAAAATATAATATTATTAATAACCTTTATCCATGATAATTAATATTATTATAATGTATAAATTTAAAGGTCCCAAAATTTGATATATCAAGGCAAAAAACTTTAAATTAATTCAAATTATTACAAAATAAATCTCAAAGGTCAGTTCAACCATGATGTACACTTATAACATGTAATATCTTCTCATGATCTTCACTATCTAGTCTCCACTTGTGATGTACATGCTTAAATTTGTCTAGATGTAAACAAAGCCTAGTAGCAAGAACTAGGTAGCTGTATTGTAAAACCTTGTTGTCAGGTTGATAATCAAAAGGGTGTATTTCATGTCAGACTATTTTATCTTGTTTCAAATATGTTCCATGTATCACAAGAGAACATGCACTACAAATTTAAATATTTTAAAATTTGATAGATATAAATTTACCTAGATATATATAATCTCATATATGTATGTATACACATGTATGTATAATACTATTGTCACTTAGGTTTGCACCCTTGTCTAAAGCCTATGCACGAGGACAACCTAGTGAAACATGGAAACAACCTCCAAGCTGTGGGACTTGAACTGCGAGGTTGAGTCTCTAGAGAAGGTTGGCTTCCTCTTACTATCAAGGTGCACCTAACTACTCTTAGAGAGGAAAAGGGAGAAAGAGAGCACAAAAGCAAATCTACCTAGTTCTAATCTAAGGAGGTGATGCACCAAAATAGAGTGTTTGGACCAATTCTCTGCCCATACATGCGCTACTGAACCAGAATGAAACTAAGGATATACACATCTAGACTTGCTTTAATCAAATAACCACACACAGATCAAAAAATCAAGATGAATGACACAAGGAAGAAGTTCACTTATATATCATTCACAGGATAGCAGAGATACAGTCATGTAGATTACAGATTTCCATAAAACAATGGCACAGGAAAAAAATTCTTGCACTTTAATACCAATGGCTGAAGGAGATAAGTAGAGAACCAGACAGTTCAGAGGAACAGGGGAATTCAGACTAGAGTTGTAGAGGCAAAACAGAGGAAAAAATAGAGTGAAGGTTTCTCCACAAAAACTACAAAATTTTCCTTTATAGTTCAGACATAACTGAGATCTTTTCGGGCTGAAGTGACCCTGCAGCTCCCTGCCATTAAGTCTTGTGGAGGACAATCATGGGAATCTAAAGGAAATTTGATCTTTGTTGCAATAGGTGTCCTAAGAGGACTGAAAATGGCACCATTGATGTTCTGACTGGGTAGATGGATCGATTGAGATGGTGGAGTGTTCCTCCTCACTTCACATTCATTCCGGGTAGGTCAGGATTGATCATGAAGATCAGATCGCACAACAAATTTGATTACCTTTGTTTCTTGGTTCATGAATCAGCAGGGGTCAGAGAGTCAACCTAGTTTCATAAGCCAATTGGGCCACGCAGACCAATCACTTCTTTTCGTTTTGCCACTTAGGAAGTCCTCTGCGGTTGACCTCTTTTTATTGAACTAACCGCGCCACCCTTCAAACTGTTATTGTTAACTGTAGTGATCACACTAACTGCCAGCCGTTAACCACCAACCCTTGTTGAGCCAACGAGACACATGTCAAAAAGGTGCTATGTCACCATGTTATCCACCATGTAGCTTTCGATGGCGAGATAGCGCCAACTGTTGATCTGCCTTAGAATCGGACGATCATGAAGACTCGGTGTATCACTATGCTATCCTTAGCCCGAGCCCATCATATCTAGCACCACCTCAACAACTGCACCACACTCGAATGACACCTATACTTTGGTGAGACCTAGTCCTATCGATCCATGTGGCAAATGGGTGTTATGTCACTATGGTAAAGATCACACAACTTCACCATAGTGAGATGTCGCCATCCGTCAATACAACTTAATCTGACGATTGTGAAGACTCATCATATTTTTCACTTTGCCCCCCCGCTATCAGCACACCTGGAATCACCCCTAAGGTTTATGAGATAACATGGCCCCACCTGACACGTGTCACTAAGGTGCTATGTCGCCATGGTAAAGATTGCACAGCTTCAGCATAGTGAGATGGCGCTTGTCGTTGATCTGAATCAATCTAACAGTGAGCAAGATAGATCGTTCCCCTCAGTGCATCAATGAATAGGAACTAGCCATGTACCAATTGTCTGATAGATCTTTGCTAACATCCCTGGACCCATGAGGACACATGTCCTTTAGGCATTATGCTCCTAAAGGAAAACTCATGAGTTTTTCGATGGCAACATGGTGCCCCACCAATATTTTTGACTTCTGAGCCTACGAAACTGACTGCTCACCATGAACAATTCCCGGTGATGCAACCTACCTGCCATAAGACATTTTTGTCAGGTGGTATGTCGCTATGAAGATTTTTTGGCCAACACATAATAGCGACATAGCACCCACGGTGTCGTAGAACTTTTTCAACCCGCCGAAACATTTCTACCTGACAAGCTGGACCCACCGAACACGTGTCCTCTGAGCACTATGTCACAAACATAATTCTTGTGCAGCTTCCGATGGCGAGATAGCGGCAACCGTAGATCTTCTCAGATCTGATGAAGGAGAACTTGCAGGCCGCAAAAAATATGTTATAAGGCTTAGGCATTAAAATAATATTAACTTTGGGAATTAGCCGTTGGACAGGCCGAATGTTTGAAATTTGAATCTTGGTAGGTGAACAAATGATAACATTTCTGGCAACTCATAGGGGACACAAGCCTACTATGTGTATGACCAGTGGCCTCATGTATCCATTGGGCTATGGAGTCAAAAAATGGGTCTGTGCATACTGTGAAACCCTAACCCCTCTGTGAGGAGATCAAAACATTGAAAACCCTAGCTCTGCAACTGCAACTAGAAACAAAAAAACAAAACTTCCTCTGCAACCTGAGACACCTAAAAATCTGCTACCTCACAGGGAGGTGGCTGTGCCCATGCACTTCTTGAAAAGAAGGAAACAACAAAAAAGAAACTAAACTACTTATGCACATGGATTCTCAAATTTTTAGAGACAGGGCTTCAGATAGATCCCATTGACTGGAATGGGCAAAATCTCTCCATTGGACTGGCTTAGCTGGAATGCATTAGCTTGTTTGCAACAGGAAATTAGATAGGGGCCACTCCATAGTGCATCAAATTTGGAATGTCTTCCTAGTTTTGCCCTATCTACATCCCACTTTAGGACTAAATCTTCTTCTCTGAAGGTTCTAACCCTAGTTTTCTTATCAAAATTCCTCTTCATCTGCTGCTAATGTATCTCTAGGGTTTGCATAGCCTTATTTCTCTTTTCTTCTAGTTCAATCAGCTCTACCATTCTTACTAACATGGCATTATCTTCAATCAATTCTAGTTGATTAGCCAACACCAAAGATGGGAGCTCCAATGAAATTGGGAGTCTGGCTTCTCTACCATATACCAGCACAAAAGGTGAATTCCCAACAGCTCTCTTGGGTGTTATCCTATCAGCCCACAGAGCAATTCTTAATTTCTTATGCCAGACCCTCTGATTGTCTTCTATTGTCCTCTTCATGATTCTGATCAGATTCTTGTTGGAAGACTCAACCAAACCATTAGCCTAGGGATAGTAATTTGATGATGTGCTTAGGTAGATATTGTGATTCATTGCCCATGCACAAATTTGGGTTCCAACAAAAGACATAGCATTGTCTGAAATGATAGTAGAAGGAGCACCAAACCTAGATACAATTCCATCGAGGAATTCAACAACTGATGGTTCTGTGGCATCCTTCAAGGCAACTGGCTCTGTCCATCTATTGAAATAATCCATAGCAGCCAAAATCCATTTATTACCTACACTAGATGGAGGATTAATGGGGCTTATAAAATCCAACCCCCATTGGGTTAAGGGCTGATCCTCCTAAATAGGACAAAGGGGGAGAGCTGCAAGCCTCTGTTTTCCTGAGAAGAAAGCACACTTCTCACATTTCCTCAAATATCCATAACAATCATGGAACAGAGATGGCCAATAATAACCAGCCCTCATGATCTTCATGGCAATTTTTCTTGCAGAGAAATGGCCACCATCAGGGCCATCATGAAGTTCCTTAATCATCCTCTCAGCTTGATCCTCTTCAATGCATCTCAACAAGGTCCCATTAAAATCCCTCCTGAATAGGATACCATCAATTACAACATAGGGAATGGACTAAAATCTATATTGACTTCTTTTAGCTCTATCCAATCCCTGAGGGTATCCATCCCCTGATAAGAAGCTCTTCATATCATTTATCCAACTCCTTGGACCATTAACATTTTCTTCCTCCTGTTGTTCTGTTAATACCATAGCAGCCTCTTCATCAGAATCCTGACTTGATAACATTTCTTTGCACAACCCTTTCCCTCTTACCAGCTTGGTGACCTGAATATCAACATCATATTCCATTACCTTAGTGATCCATACGACTCTCTTTTCACTAATATCTTTGCTTAACAGGAAGTCCTTTACACTGGCATGGGGCACCAACAAATGGATCTTATTGTGGGATAAGAGGTGCTTGAATTTCTTCAAGGCTCTGATGACCGCAAGGGCCTGCTTCTCAACAAAGCTGTACTTATCTTCATATTTCTTGAGCCCTTCACTAAAGAAGGCTATGGGCTGCTCCTCATCCTTGTCATTCGTTTGAGTCAAGATAGCAGAGATACTTGACTCACCACCTAGAGTGTAGAGGATGAAATCTTTCTCAAAGTTTGGGTTCATGAGAGTAGGGGCTAAGGCTATGGTTGTCTTGATCTCTTCAAAACTCTCCTTCCCTTCCTTGGTCCATGAGAAGACTATACCTTTCTTAAGTATAGCTATAAGAGGTTTCACCATGGTAGCAAGATTAGGAATAAACCTTCTTACAAAATTTATTCTACCAAGGAAACTTTGCAGCCCCTTCTTGTGTTTAGGAAGAGGAAGGGCAAGTATTGCCTTTGTTCTTTCTGGATCAATGGTCAGCCCATCCTCAGATACAATGTGTCCCAATAATTTTCCTTGGCTTGTAGCAAAGACACACTTGGCTGGGTTAAGGGAAACCCCAAACTCTCTACATCTTAGAAATACCTGTCTTAGATGATCAAAATGATCTTCTACATTTCTTGAATATATAGTTATATCATCAAGGTATACTAAGACAAACTTGTCAATTAATTTTTTGAAGGCCATCTCCATTGCCTTCTGAAATGTGGCACCTGCATTTGTTAGCCCAAATGGCATCTTGCAATAAGCATAGGTGTCCCACTTAGTAGTAAATGTTGTCTTATGTCTGTCAGATTCTTTAACCAACACCTGGTTATAACCAGAGAATCCATCAAGAAAAGAGAATCTCCTTGAACTACTGACCTTGGATAGAATTTGCTCCATGGAAGGGAGAGGTTGGTGATCTTTAAGGGAAGCTTGATTAAGATCCCTAAAGTCCACACACAGTTTTATTTCTCCATTCTTCTTCCTTACAGGGACAAGGTTGGCTACCCATGATGAGTGCTTGATGGGAAAAATTATATTAGCCTCAATCAGCTTGGATAGCTCCTTTCTCATTAGAGGTTCAATCTTAGGATTCACTAGCCTCTATTTTTGCCTTACTGGTTTGGCCTTATCATCTAAATATATGGTGTGCTGAAACAAACTAGGGTCAAACCCTTTTAAGTCATCATATGTCCAAGTAAATACATCATTAAATTCTTGATATAGATGAATGAAGTTTTCTTGCTCAATTTCAGAACATACCTTCCCCATATTCAAAGATTTTCCATCAACAATTGTAATTGGGGCATAATCATCCTTTTCTGCAGCTAGATTCATTCCTTTGCCTCTTGTTTGATCATCAGGATTAAAGACACTCTCCAAGGTAATGAGACCCTTGGGCAACTTGTTAGAACTGAGGTGAATGATCTGATCACCATACTAATCTTGCAGTCTTGACTGGTTACTATCTGAGAATTTTGCCTCATTCTGCAAGAAACTCACAATTTGCTTATTAGAATCAAACACCTGTCAATGAGTACTATTGTCAAGGATGGCAGGCCTCACTACCACCTTTATTTTTTGCTTCTTCCTCTCCTCAAGATTCCCTAGTACATCATAAGTTGCACCCACTTCTGCAAGTCTATCAACATGTCTATTTTCTTTCCTAGGAATGCTCTGAATATTAAATGCATTGAAGCCCTCAAGAAAATCCCAGAATCTGTGTTTGTAAGACTTGAGCAGGCCATTTTTGGTGATATTTCGGTTTCTCACTTGGTTAACTACCAACTCACTATCTCCATATACTTTCAAGGCTTGAATTCCTCTCTTTTGGGCAAGTAGGAGACCTTGAATCAAGGATTCATACTCAGCCACATTATTGGTGCAACTAAATTGGAGTCTAAAGGAGAAGTAGTATCTTATTTGTACAGGAGAGATCAACATAATACCAGCCCCTGATCCATTTCTATTCCTTGAGGCATCAAATTACATACTCCATGTTCCACTTATATCCTCATTAGTCCCAATTAGATCAAGAACTTGAGCATCTTTCTCTATTATGCAATATGTGCTAAGGCCTGTCTCAAGAGTTTCTAACATAGGTTCAAACTGATATGCATTTTCCCATTCATCCAAGAAGAAATCAAGAATCTCTGTTATGGAAGTGGCAGGCTCATTTACTATGTCATTTTCATCCATCTCTAGAATAGGGCAATTCATGTTGATGGGATTGGGGGTGTCGGATTTAGTGTGATGAAGGGCTTGAGGTTCTGCTCTAATTGAGGCATTCGCTCCATATATGGTCTTAAAAGACATATATAACCAATCAGCAGATATGAATCCACCAATTTGAGCAGTGAAGTCTCTTGAAAGATAGATAGCAAAATAGGGCTTGACTTCAGCAACAGATATGTCTTGAATCATAGTGCAACCAAGGCATGCATGTAGAGCCATCTCCACATTCCTAAGGATACCTACAGTAGTAGTACCATCTAATTGTAACACATCCCTAACAATGGGCTCATATTTCATTCCTAAAGCATCAGCAACACACCTAGGCATTACTGAGCTACTAGCCCCTGAATCTATCATGCAATTGTGGACTAATTTGCCCCCCATAATCAAAGAAACATATAATGGAGGAGGTCTAACCTTTTTATTTGTCTCCACAACCCCTGCTGGTTGTACTAGACTTGTGGCATTCTCCATGATAGATGGCTGATCCTTGGGTTCAATCTTCTCTAATTCTTGTTACAGCATCCTCTTCTGCATTGGTATGGTAGCAACAGCATCCCACATAGAAATGTTCACATTTGTCCTCATTTGCTCTACCACATTGAATGGTGTATTAGGAATTTTGGTAGAAACTTTGGGAGCTGCATTTATAAGAGATTGAGATGGGGCAACATAAGGATCACTTGCATCTTTCTTTCTAGAATCTTGCTTTTGCTGCTGTGAAGTACTTGTTTGTTTATTTGCTGCATGTGCATGAGGTGCAACACTTGAAGTTGAGGCTTGCCTAGGAGAAGGAGGGGCAGCATGTTCCATAGCTCTCTTCTTACTTCTTGTGTTATGAGCAATGGAATCCTAGTTTACATTACAATGCTCCCCAATCTGATGATTCATGAAAGAGCAATCATCATGTCCTTGAGTAAATGAGGCCTCATTGGATGATCCTCCTTGGATGATTTCTTTGCTACAGGTTCTTGGTCTATTAGGGCCAAATAAGATTTTTCCTTCTGGCACATGCAATAGGCATAAGAATAGTTGCAGGAAGGATATAAATCTTGATCTTGGGCCAAGTTATTTTGAGGGACTATAGCTCTATTCTGATTTGAGCTTGAAGCAGAAGCATGTCTATTTTGCCTACCCTGATCAAAAGAGCTATTCCACTGATTAGGAGGCCTACCACCATTTGGAGCTTGATATTGCAATTGGGGAGGCTTGCCACCTTGAGCTTGCTGCCTTTCTAAGGCCACCACCTTGTTACTCATTTTTTGTATCATAGAGAAACTATCCTCTAATCTCTTTCCTTGGTCTTTCAACTCCCTCCCCTGCTCTTGCATTTTTTTATCCAAGGTCTTTTCTCTTTTATATGTATTCAGCACTAGACCTTGGAGCATCTCTTTGAGTTCATCTATCCCATTTGAGGATGTGGAAGCTTGGGGAACTAGAGTAAGGGCTTGTGATGTAGAAGTTGTAGGAAGAGGGGCCATTGCTGGTTGGTGGTTGGGAACATCAGGAAAGAAAGGCATAGGGGGCCTTGGAGCCAACTTTCCTCCTTGTATTATGATGTTCTCAGCTTTTTTGGCTATCTCATAAAAATTAGGCAAGGTATCTCCTCCCATAGTTTGGATTGTAGTGGCAATATCACTGTTTAAAGCTCTAAGGTAATGCAAGAAGGCATTACTAGGGGTAGCTTTCACTGTAGTAGATATTCTATCCCATGTCTTTTGAAATATATACTTAAAATTAATCATACATTCATGGGGGGCCCTTTTTATAGTAGTCAGCTGCTCTAAAAGTGATAGATAGTCACTTTTATCCTCAAAATGTTTGCACAATCCTGCTCCTAGTCCATCCCAATTGGTTATAGAACCATGAGTTAAGCCTCTATACCACTGTAATGCTTTTCCTTTTAAAGATGAGGCTAGAAGTCTGATAGCAACATCATCCTCTATAATACCATGAATATTACAGACATTTGCTACTTCTTGGATATGCTCTAAAGGGGAGATGGAAGTTTCACCAGTAAAATCCGGTATACCTTTTAGTGCGGATACTAGTATATCATGTCTTTGGGCTAACAATAGAGGACTTCCACCATTAAAGGTGGCAAAAGCATGAACTCTTGGTTGTTCCATGTAAACAAGTGTTCTATTGATGAGTGTTGATGGCAATCTAGGCTGAATTCGAGCAACAGGAGGAGTAGAGATAGATCTTACAAGTATATTAACTGTTATTACACCCCTAACTGGTGATAATGAAGTTCTAGTCCTCTTTCTTCTAGGATTTTAAAGAGAAAGCTCTTGATATTGAAATTTACCTCTAGAAGACACCCTTGTTTTCGCTCTGGGCATGAATTGCTGCAACTTTGGCCTGGAACCAGATTTGTTTGATGTTCAGAGTCACCAATTACTTTGAAGAATCAACCTCTTGAAGGCTTGAATACTGAAGCCAACACTACTTCTTTTGCATTAATCTCTGAAACTCTTCCTTCTTGACACTGGTAGACTTTAAATTTTGTTTGAAAAAGAGTCCCACCGGGCATGCTAAAAATTGTTGTCACTTAGGTTTGTACCCTTGTCCAAGGCCTATGCGTGAGAACAACCTAGTGAAACATGGAAACAACCTCCAAGCTATGGGACTTGAACTGCGAGGTTGAGTCTCCGGAGAAGGCTGGCTTCCTCTTACTATCAGGGTGCACCTAACTACTCTTGGAGAGGAAAAGGGAGAAAGAGAGCATGAAAGAAAATCTACCTAGTTCTAATCTAAGGAGGTGATGCACCAAAATAGAGTGTTCGGACCAATTCTCTACCCATACATGCACTACTGAACCAGAATGAAACTAAGGATATACACATTCAGACTTGCTTTAATCAAATAACCACACACAAATCAGAAAACCAAGATGAATGACACAAGGAAGGAGTTCAATTATATATCATTCACAGGCTAGTAGAGATACAGTCATGTAAATTACAAATTTCCACAAAAAAATGGCACAAGCAAAGAATTCTTGCACTTTAATACCAATGGTTGAAGGAGATAAGTAGAGAACCAGACAGTTCAAAGGTACAGGGGAATTCACACTAGAATTGCAGAGCAAAAATAGAGGAAAAATCAGGGAGAAGGTTTCCCCACAAAAACTACAAAATTTGCCTTTATAGTTCAGACATAACTGAGATCTGTTCCGGCTAAAGTGACCCTGCAGCTACTTGCCATTAAGTCTTGTGGAGGAAAATCATGGGAATCTAAAGAAAATCTGATCTTTGTTGCAACAGGTGTCCTGAGAGGACTAAAAATGGCACCATTGATGTTCTGACTAGGTAGATGGATCGACTGAGACAGTGAAGTGTTCCTCCTCACTCCGCATTCATTCTGGGTAGGTCAGGATTGATCATGAAGATTAGATCGCACAACAAAATTGATTACCTTCATTTCTTGGTTCATGAATCAGCAGGGGTCAGAGATTCAACCTAGTTTCACAAGCCAACTAGGCCATGTAGACCAATCACTTCTTTTCGTTCTGCCACCTAGGAAGTCCTCTGTGATTGACCTCCTTTTATTGAACTAACCACGCCACCCTTCAAATTGTTATCATTAACTATAGCGATCACATTAACTACCAACCGTTAACCACCAACCTTGGCCGAGCCAACGAGACACATGTCAACAAGGCACTATGTCACCATGGTATCCGTCATGCAGCTTTCGATGCCGAGATAGTGCCAATCGTTGATCGACCTTAAAATCAGATGATCATGAAGACTCGTCGTATCACTGTGATGTCCTTACCCCGGGCCCATCATATCTGGCACCACCTTAGCAACCGCACCACACTTGAATGACACCTAACATACTTTGGCGAGACTTGGCCCTACCAATCCACATGGAAGATGGGCGTTATGTCACTATGGTAAAGATCACACAACTTCACCATAGCGAGATGGTGTCATCTGTCGATACAACTTAATCTTACGATTGTGAAGACTTGTCGTACTTTGCACTTTGCTCTCCCATTGTCAACACACCTGGCATCACCACTAAGGTTTACGTGATAACACGGCCCCACCTAACACGTGTCACTAAGGTGCTATGTCGCCATGGTAAAGACCGCATAGCTTCACCATAGCGAGATGATGCCTATCATTGATCTAAATCAATCTGACGGTGAGCAAGATAGATCGTTCCCCTCAGTGCATCAATGAATAGAAACTGGCCACGTACCAACTGTCTGATGGATCTTTGCTGATATCCCTAGACCCACGAGGACAGGTATCCTTCAGGCACTATGTCACTAACAGAAAACTCGTGAGTTTTCTAATGGCGACATGGTGGCCCACCGGTATTTCTGACATCCTAGCTCGCGAAACTGATCGCTCGTCGTGAACATTTCCCGGTGACACAACCTACCTTTTGTAAGACATTTTCGTCGGGCACTATGTCGCTATGAAGATTTTTTGGCCAACACATGATAGCGACATAGTGCCCACAGTGCTGCGAAACTTTTTTGACCCGCCGAAACATTTCTCCCTGGTAAGCTGGACCCACCGAACATGTGTCCTCCAGGCGCTATGTCATGAGCATAATTCTCATGTAGCTTGCGATGGCAAGATAGCACCAACCATAGATCTTCTCAGATCTGACAAAGGAGAACTTGTGAGCCGCAAAAAATATGTTATAAGGCTTAGGCATTAAAATAATATTAACTTTGGGAATTAGCCATTGGACGGGTCAAAATATTGAAATTTGAATTTTGGTGGGTGAACAAATGATAACAAATACCTATGGGGAACAACATTTCATCACTTTCTTTAGGATCATATAACTTTGTCCTCTCTACAGTACATCACAATAAATAATAACTGGCACCTTCATGATTTCCAAGCTCAACAATCATTGCAAAGATATCTCCTACATAACAAGTATACATACATTTGTATAATAGATATAAGACAATTCATTGATAATTAAATAACAAGTTGAGATTAACTGACAAGTTGAGATTAACTGACAAGTTGAGATTAATTTTTATGATACTTACCCACTTTTAGCAATCCAGAGATATGATTATAATCATAAAAAATTAATGGAATATCATTAAAAAAGTTATCATCTTTATTAAATGTATTGGTAACATCAAGTGGTACCAAAATCCATGCACTTGTATATCCACATGTTTGATTGATGCATTCTTGATGGTCTTCATCAATGCCACTGTCACAAAAACATGAGTATTCTTTTGTCTTCAATGTCTAATTGTAATTATCTATACTCATGACTGAATGTGTCTTTTATATCCTCTTGCAACCATGCATGCTTTATCTATTAACACCTGAAAGTTTATTAAATTGAAAATATGGACAAATTAAATTTAAACTTTAAAAAATCAAAAGATAAAAATAAAAATTTAAAAAGTTATTTGTATAAAATTTAAATAAATGTACACATCCATACCTATTATCTCCCAAAAGACTCTATATTGTACCTATCAACTCATTGTTGATGATGTCCTTTTCTTTGTAAAATCAACAACTAAAACAATCATTCAAGTGGGAAATTACCTCTCAAAATTTGAAACTGTTGTGCTTGCCACTTTGCAAAAAATGCATGAAAAATATAAGGTTGAATCAAATTCTTAAATCTATCCATAAATTTTACAATAGGTAACTCATCTTCAACATATTCAAACTGTTTTGTCTCTTTTCCTAACTTTGTTTCATTCTTCACATACTTGTAACTTTTGCAATTCAATTTTTTTGTTAAATGAATATTTTCAATTTCTGAAGGAAATAGAGCCAATTGACCACATGTTTCACATAATCCTTTGATGCAATTTATTTGACTATTTGGATAATCTATTTTGTCACACAGAATGGATGATATAAACTCACTTCTCCTACTCAGAGGAGCAGCATGAAAACAATATGTGTCTTCTACAAACTTTCAAAATACCTGATAGTGGAGATCAAACTCAATATGATAATGACAACAACATATTTCAAACACTTTGTTTGACCTCACAAAGTATGGCTTCAATTTTTCAAACAATGTTTGCCCAATTTTTACATTAGGATGTTCACTACAAAATGACACATATAATTCATGCTATGTTGTGTCCAAACAAAGTTTCGTATGATGTTCATATTGACCAGATGCAATCCTATGCCTGATAACATCTCTACTATTTGATGAAGGATTAGTGTTATCAATCCAAAATGACATGACTAAATTTTTTAATACTTCTTCTATCCTACCAGAATGAGGTGCTCTACACATGATTACCCAATTTCCCTCCATAGTACTGTGATCTAGAATTAATCTTCTCTTACCATATTCTTTCATTTTTTCCCTACTAAAACCCACTTTAGATGAAATTGAAGATATTTGTCAATTCTCTAGTGTCAGGGTTAGACTATCTTGATACTAGTCCATTAGAAGATGACAAAATTAATCACAATTCATAGAATTATCCCTAGAATGAAGCTTAATCCTTAGGAAGAATTTGGAATTATCTCCAGAATGAAGCTTAATCCCCCAAAATCTAGATAGAACACCTAAATATTGGTCCATAAAAGAGATAACAAGACCTATCATGATTCTTAGAATCATCCTGAGAATGAGGCTTGATCCTTAGGAGTTAGGGTTAGATTGTCTTGATATCTATCCATCAATCTATGATAAGGATCGTTATAAGTGTAATTAGTTGATTACAAGATGAGAAGATGACCTGAGTTATGAGGACATAAGATTCAGATTGAGTTGAAGCCATAAGATTCAAATTAAGTTGAAACAAATTTTAAAAGATTCAATGATGTAATCATCCTACCCCCTTTGGGAGAGAAATCAAAAAGATGACACACCAAAGCAGTGATGTTGAGTAGTGTATTAAAAGATTATAAATAAATCCAAGGTTTGCATGAATATAGGAGAGATCAGAAGGATCTAAAGAAAATCTAGAGTCAATTTAAAGTGATTTTGAGGTCCAACAGACCAAGTTTGACAAAAGTTGACATAACTTGACCAGAGTTGACTTTTTTTAAAATGTTGAAATTTTTTGAAGTAAATGTGAATTTAAAATATTCCAAGATTCACAAAGTATTAGAAAAATGAATTGCACAAGCATTCAATCGAATTGGTCCTAAAAATTTTAATGCAATTTTGAGTTGTTTGTGTGTATTAAATTTTGCATTTGATTCTAAAAATGAGTTCAGAGTAACAAAAGTAGGCAGAGGTGATTTTCACATCAATTGGAGTACTTTGAAAAATTAGGTCAAAACCTATATAAGGAACCATAAGGTCATTTTCAATTCATTTTGAGCATTTTACTTTTGTGAAGAAAAGAGCTCTAAGAAGAAAGATGGTGGTCCCTATATGTTTGCATAAATTCAAGCATTCCAAGTGACACAATCGACCAGCGGACTATGGACCCCTGGTGAGTAGTCGAGTATCATGGTTTTTATTAAAAAAATTATGCCTTTTGATGTATTTTAAAGCATTTTTAGCCATTTCAAGTGTTTTTGTCAGCAGGTTTCATGTGAAGGGTTCTTTCTTCATGTGATCCTACATATAGTTTTGTGCGAGAAAGTACCATCTTCGTAATTTTTTGCATGAGATGGTGGGTTTCCTCATGTGGGAGATACCCATCTCTTATGCAAGAAACCCTAAATATAGGATTTTTTTCACATCCCATAGTAAAGTGACTAGTGCAAAGACTTGAAATCTCATGTGAGGAAGTACAATCTCAACCAAGAAAGCACAATCTCACATGAAAATCTAGCATTGTACAAAAAAAGTATTTGAATTTTTTTTCATTGTTGTTTTGCACTGTCGTTCATCGTGTTCACATATCTAATACTGATCATGTTCATGTTGTGTTCATGTATATAGGTTAGCTTTCTAGATGTCTCATTTAGATTGCATTATCCCCCTTATAGAGTGTTGATTAAAGAATTGGATGATGCAGACATCTTGCATATCAATGCCCTAGGTCTTTCATATCTTTGTCATATTCATGTATTAGTAGTGAATCACTATTTATTAAAGATGTTACTTGAGCATTTCCATTTGAAGATGAACACTTTTCATGTGCCCTAAGTAGAGATGACCATCACACTAGAGGATATTTACAAGATACTCTAGATACCATTTTATGGGCCTCAAGTGCTGTATGACACACATCCATCCAATGGCTAGGTATAGTGGCATTGAGGGCCATCTTTAAGGAGGATCTCATCATGGGTTGAGCCATCACATGGGATGAGATATTGCATACACATGGTCCTACCCATAGGTTTTTAGAAGTGCTTAGAGTATTTACTAGTTTCTTTTATGCCTAATAAAGGCCAACACAAACTTGAGTATAGATGGGGATGGATTCTCTAGAAGATTTTGGATGAGCCAGTATGCTTTGGATGGGGTTAGTGCATGTTGGTACACATGTAACATGAGATGCATAAGATTTTTTATCATGAGAGGAAGAGCATGGCTATAGGAGTCTATGTTCTTTAGGTGTGGGCATGGGAGCACTTTCCTATGATGCAGCCCATCTGTGCTTATGGGAGATAGGACCATGAGCCCAATAAATGCTATTGTCATGGACAAATGAACCAAATAGTTTTGAGTTAGATGGAATAGTGGAGATGTTAATTGGATGACCAGTAGCAGTGTTAAGAAGGTCATTTAGATAAATAGAGGCATGTGACAATGCACAAGAAGAGCTAGGAAACATATTTTCTTCTTGACCACTGAATGGTCATTTAGTTTAGGTGATTGAGAGATTCCCACTAACGTGTATGTATTGGTAGTATGGTCAACCATAGGATATTCCATAAAATTATTGCACATATGCTCGCTTTGCCTCAGACCTATAGTGTGGATTGTGGTGGTCCATCAGACTAGACCAAGGCCAATCTATGATTGATGTGCATTCCATTATTGCAACATAGTGGGACTACATGGTAGAATAGTAGATGGGGGGAGACTCCAACATACAAGGTACATTTTATGATTCATCCCTTCCCTTGATTCATAGACCCAATAGGGATGGTAGTGCTAATGCATCTAGTGTAGCACAACCTCCTACCACAATAGCCATAGTAGTAGCCATAACAAGAGAGACCTAGGTAATGCACAATGCACCCTCCTCATTAGATAGGAGAGGGTCTAGGTACTAGGGGTGGTGGTATAGGACATAGAAATCCATGAGGTGAGATGGGTGTTTAGGGTACCATTAAAGGAGATGTATAGAGGCCATGTATGAAGGAGAAGCCATCTTAGCAAGCTGAGCATGCAATAGGTGATGAAGACATGCAAGATCTACTTGCTCCTAAGCCATAAGGTGGAGATATCCTAGCACATACCTAGGATGCTCTTAGGAGATCCAAAGATCAAATTTGAATAGTGAAACAATAGTTGGGTGAGCTACAGATATAGCTTTCCATTAGAGATAGCTAGATATTAGAGAAAGATCAAGAGATCCATGAGTTACAAGAGTAGATGGAGTGAGAGAATTGCTCATTATGATAGCAATCAAAGTGATAGCAAGATGAGATTTGGCTTGGTTTATGAGAGAAACATATTACTATATGGTGTATGTTGTAGTAGTGCCATCTAATATAGAGCAGGTGCAAAAAGTTTCCCAGTATGTGAGAGTCGGGAGTTGTATAGCCTTTAATGAGACTAGATATGCATCCTCCTCCTCCACCTGGAGGTGAGGGAGAGCGACAAAGTTAGCCCATGTCCTCCTAACTTTTTTTTTGGTTATGTATCAATTAGTGCAATAGCAATATTTCATGCCATTTTGAGATAGATACTGTTTGAGTAGCCTGCATTTTTGTATCAATTGTACACTTGACTTCATTGGAGTGATGATTGTTTGATTTGAATATCTTCACATGTGTCACTTTTTCTCTTGTAGTTTGTTGTACATGAGATGTTAATGTAGTATAGATGAGATGAATCATAAAATTATGTATGTGAAATGCAAGATGTGAATGAACTAACATCTCATGCAGTGTTTCATTTTTTTATCAGTGTAGATTCCTATGAAGATTGAGAGGATGAACTGAAGAACTAAATGTTTGTGAAATAGTGAAGAAACCAACAACATTTCATGTCAAAAGATGCAAGTAAAGTATTAATCAAACCATGTGCTAATGCAATGCAACCCTGTACTAGTTACAACCCTAGGTCTAAATTTGTCATCATTAAGTGTTTAGCTAAACCCAAAATTTTCATACAATCCCTACTGACATTGCAATCATGAGAATATGAATATGACACATGTTCTAGATTTTTTGAGACTAAATGTAAGAATTCAAGGCACAAGAATTTAGAATGACCATAACATTTGTCCCATTTGATATAGCAAGCAAACATAAGCATTAGAGCATAAACACTAGGATGACCAAAATTTTTCTTGTGTAAAGACACAAAAGACACACAAGAGATCCTTGTTATGCTAAGTAATCAATAAGTATTATGTCTATAATGAACCTTCATTCATAATTTGAGATAGAAGTGTGCTAAGTATACTCATAGTGACCTATACCTTCACTTAATAGGATGAGTATCAGTATTTACTATAAAATAGAGAATTCACTCAAACAAGAAAGGAAAAGAACCAACTTTATTGAGTCAAGGTACACATAACCATCCAATACGAGCTAGAGGCTCTTATAGTGGACATCCCTTTTATATGGATATTTTAGACCATTGGAGCTAAACCATCAAACAAAAATAAAATAAAAGATCATGCCCTGAGTCCTTGCTTCTCTAATCAAAAGAGGCACCATCAAGTTTCTTAAAGGGAAATGATAAAGTAGAAAAACTAAATAAGAAAAGAAAAAGCTCAGCATATCTCAAACAAGTTCAATGTTTTGAGTTTAGTGTTTGTGTTATAGGATTGATGTCAAGTTTTAATGTTTAGAACATATGTGTAAGAAATATCCTCAGTAGGATGACAAAAGTAGACAAACTCAACTTGAAAAATTGGTGATTGATATCATGTAGAAATATTGATTGAGAAGAATCCCCATAAGAACCTAAGTAACAATAGATAGACACAATTAGAACAATTGGTGACTGAAGCTTAAGAGATTTTTCTCGATAGGGATCTCTAGAGTAACACAAAAGAAAGTAGGTAGACATGCTTGGAAAAATTGGTGAGTGAAGCTTAATAGATTTTCCTTGAGAGGGATCTTTGTGGTGAGACAAGTGACAGTAGGCAAACAAAGTTAGAACAACTTGTGACTAAATCTTAAGAGATTTTCCTCAAGGGATCTATATGGTGAGACAAGCAATAATAGGAAGACATAGTTAGAACAATTGGTGACCAACATGAAAGAGATCTTCTTCAAGAGGAATCTATGTAGTGAAGCAAATGGTAGTAGGCAAACATAGTTGGAACAACTATTAACTAATATGAAAGATGTTTTCCTTGACATTGTAGAGTGTTTCCCCCAAGTTATGACAAGATTCAATCCATGGATGCATGAGCGAAAGAAGAAAACTAAAGTCATGAAGCAACTGTACAAGAGTCATAAGATGCACTATGAGGTGTAGCATTTGAAACAAGAGATACCTATTACCAGGCTTTCATCTTCTTGGTAGAGATTATTTTTTTGCTACCATGTGTAGTGCCTGCCCCTGGTTTACATTTTGTTATCATTGTTGAACTCTTTTAGAGCTAGATTTATGTTGTTGGTTAGCAGTATTCTTTTGAGATTATCAGATATTGTGCTATGGATTCAGTTTATAATGTGATGAGATTACTTAGACTCTACATTTCATGTATGTATGATGATTATTTTTAGTGTTCGCATTTATTGATGATGATTATTACATTGCTTTCAATTATTAATGATGATTAGTAAGATGATTTATTATCATATGTGTTTTCTTACGGATACTTACCCCATACTTGCATGTGTATGGTGTGCATGTTTGCTTTTGTATGGTGTGTCTAATGTGGTTAAGGAAGGGAGTCGTAGTCACCTGCTAGTCGGAATCTACACGATGCACCACTTTCTACCATTGCCTATTTAGTTTAGTATATATTGTGCTTGTACATGCATGGTTTTTATGCGGGTTGCAGGTACCGGGTATTGACTTCCCTGAATTGCCAGGATGAGCGTACCTTATCACATTATCTCAATGATAAGAGAGGGGAGATAAATTCTCAAGTCCAAATCCCAACCCTTTAAGCCATTTGTCCTAATTGAAAAATTAGGACAAGTATTTGAGTTGAGTTACCTCCAAATACGTTGGATAACGTAATTCATGATTTAAATCCTTGGTTTGATTTTGTATATATTTTTGCTATGATGGGTTTTCATATTTTTACCTTTTGAGTCTTTGATGTATTTTCTATTAATTAAGCCTAATTAAAAGATTTAATTAATGGTTTAATTTAATGGAAAATTAATATGGTATTTTAATATTTATTTTATTTAATTAATTGAAAAATTAATTAAATAAAATAATTAAATTTGAAAATAAAATAATTAAACTTTAAAAGTTGGAATGTGACAATATTTATTTTAATAATAATATATTTGGAGTTCATTTTTAAATAAATGACTAAATAATATTATTATTAAAGCTAATAAATATTTTAGCAATTAAGTTTTGAAAAATAAAATTTAAAAGTGGAAAATATATTTAAATTAATAAAATATTCTAAATCTCACGTGATTAAAATATAAATATATTAAGATTGAAAAGTGAAATTATTAAAGTTAGTGCATGAGATTTAATAAATAAATAAATCAAATTGGAAAGTGTAGATTAAATATTATATTAATTATTCGGCATTATTTGTTCACATAGGAGATGACAAATTCTCGGGAGTTGTCATGTAGACAACATAGAAGTTTGCACTCTAAGAATGCACTAGTTGTCTACACTTAGAAGTTAGCATTTTATTTGAGCACATGGTGTCTACAACCTTAAGACTCATCTAGAAAGTTGGAGAAGACCCATGCTTGGTTGTCATGCTTATCTTCTAGTTTTTTCTAGAGACACTCTAGATGCATCTTAGAGGCCTTTGAATAAAGGCTCTCCTAGTGTGTTTGGGACAAGCTGAATGGAAGCTACAAGCTACAAGCTTAAAATGGAAGCTTCAAAGCTTACATGCATTGGAGAAGTTCATATGCTCATATATTTTCTACTTGCTTCTATGCTTCTTCTAGCACTTCTAGTCACTTGAAGGATTCAGTTGGCTTGGATCTTGGAGGAATTGCGAATGATGGAGAAGGAAGGGATTTTCTATGGACTTCTGAGGCATGGAAAATTTAGCATCAGTGTCCAGGTGCACTCGTGATATTCGCATATTCCCTTTGCACTTTATTTCTTCCAGTCTTCATCATGTCTGTTATATGTGTCTGAATACTCTTTGTGATTGAATCTATAATTAAATTGGAATCTAGATATGCTATTTGGTTGAGAAGAAAATAATAGAAAAACCCTAGATCCAATTAAGGAAGAAATTAGATCTAAACAGGTTTGGGTTCGAATTAGAATCAAATTGAAATAGATTTGAAAATGGTTTCAAGATTTATGGTCAAATCCATTAGTGAAATTATTGGATAAATTTAGAGAACAATTACCTTTTAAGAAGAAATTCTTAATTCATCACAAATTGTCTTGTCGCTACCCCTTGGATAGACCCGAACTCAGTCATTCATAACTTTTTATCGTGATCAAATTTATTCAATCGCTTTAGTCAAAATTGGTGCAACTTGGCCCTCTCCAACATATTGCAATTTCAGCTCCATCCAACAATTCATTAGGGAGATATGGCCGTCGTACTGAGACTGTTTTATTCAAAGATAGATATTTCTCCATTTCCCATAACGAAGAGTTCTTTATGCTTAAACTTTACAAAAAAAACATATCAAAGCATGGAATGAATTAAAGATATTATTGTAATCTTTCCTTTTTAGAATCTTATTAATATGCATTAGTTTTATATGGTTTATTATCTAATCTAATTAAAACAAATTTAATTAAGATTAGTTAATAGTAGAAGAAGTATAATTAATCTATTTATCAACCAACATAGGAAGTATTTAGTTGAGATATTAATATTGAAGCTAATGGAGTTAAATGATAAATGATAAATGATTAATAATAATTTTTATATTCATTTAATGTATATTAAATACTATTTAATATATATTAAATAATTTAGAGATGGTAATTTTATATTACGTTTTTAATGAGGAGACTTTAATGATAATGAATTAAGATTTAATAGATATGGAGTCACTGTTATAACATTGTTATAATTTGAATCACTGTGGTATTATTAATACATTATATATTATTAACTAAATTATTGATATACCTTAATGGTATTAAGAGTTAGCTAATGAAGCTTATGCAAAGTTCTCTAGATCGATTAATAATAGTTTTGATGAGTTTATTATTTATTAATGTTTGTTGGGTCTAACAAACTATTAATAAATAATAGTATAAATAGTTTAAATAGTTATCAATTAATACGATAAGAGTTAATCTAGAGGAGAATAGTTAATGATTGAAGTACTGTAAAAGATATTAATCAAATTGAATAGGTTAATAATTTGGAAGAGTATCAATTAACTAAATCAACATACATAGGGGAAACTTATTTGAGATAATAATACTTGGTATTGGAGATTTATTATAACTTGTTATTATTAAAATATAAATGGGAACATTGTTGCAGAGTGACGAATGTGGTCATTATAGATTTCCAATATAGCTTGTTATTAAATATTAACAAGTTATTATTATTGAGCTATGAATGTGAATATTTGTGTACTAGATTATAGTTGACTTGTATCTTACAGAATTCTAGTTAGTTATTAGTCAATTGATATTAATTAGAATGTTGCTATGGTTATGCAATTAGTGAGAGTTAATTAGATTTAATTAATAATTAAGTTATGTAATAGATATTTAATTGATATAATTCTTTTAACAAGATTGTAGATTATCTATATCGAAGTTGATAAGTCTTATGACTTGAATTATGACTTTAGATATTATATGGTTGTCAATGATGATAACGATTAAATTAAAAGACTCAAACTTTAGTAATACTTAATTAAGTTTCTATTTGAAAATTAATAAGATGTTAATAGGTCATGGATGGTGCACCTATGTTAGTGGATTGAGATAAATAAAGTTATAATCTTCTTATTCGAAGATTGATAATTGGTTCTCTTATAAATGAATAATGATCATTTGATTATCTCGAAAAGTTGAAGTAATATTAAAGAAGAGTTATTCAATTTGTAACATTGATCTTAGCAAAATAAAGAGAAAAATTTAATTAAAGGTCAATAATGATCAGTTTAGTGACTATTTATCCTTAAGTTATTCTTAGAATGTAATTCTTAATAATGGAAGGATAATGCTATCGGAGAACAAATGGGTTGACTTGTAGGTCAAATGATGAAACTTAGACATTTGAAGTATACTTGAAACGAAAACTGGAAACCTCTACACTTTATTCAACTATGTGAATTTAGTAAACCAAAACATGTGTTTGCATCGTGTATTCTATATGCTTCTTGTTTTGGGTTTTGGGTTGACTAGTGTTGACCAGTCCTAGGTTGTTACCAAAGGCTCAGGGGTTATGAGATGTGATGGCATGTTAATTTTATTTTGTCTCGATCTTTATAAACCCAACCATGGTAATGTGATCATATGCTCTATGAAATGTTTGTTATTGTCCATCAGTATTCATGTGTGAAGCTGAGATGTATGTGAATGAGACACTTGAGCTAATCGTTTTCGAGTCATCGATCAGTTATCCTTGGATTACTATCTAGTCACCATGATGGGACTGAAATGTTGATTTATTTCTTGATGATGTCATGTTGTGACATGTTTTGACTCAACCATTTTGGAGTCTTCGATCAGTATGATTTTGAGATATATTTTGGTTATTGAGAACCAATGGATACTTATGATTATCAGTGATGCCTTCAGTTGCCAATAGAGAACTGTTGTGGTCATAATTTTCTATGGATGCTTTTCGAGATGCTCATGGAGATTTGATGATTCTTATCTTGGAGATTTGATGATTCTTATTATGGATATTTGATGCTTTTATCATCGATATTTGATGATTCTTTTTTATGGATTATCTTTTGGATTTTCTTTATAGTCGCTTGTACAGGACTGTGGTGATTTATAATTCCATGAGCTTAGGGTAGGTAATCTACTTGTAGTGTTGGGAAGTTGCTTGAAATGGGGGTCGGGGCCCTAAGTGGCTGCCAGGGTAACTCATTGTAAGTTTGGTTAATAAGTGATAACATTTACACACTAAATGGGGATTAAATGAACTTAAAAAGATAATTGTTTTGATGTTCTCGCCCATGCCTTGAGCGCTTGTATAGGCTAGGATGGGAGTAGTGAGAATGCATGGTTGCGACCGTGCATTTTGTAGTATGCCTTGTCAGTATGAGAGGATACTAGTGGCCGCATGAGATCAGTATGGACCCATGGAGTTTAGCTAATTGCCAGGGTAACTTGTACGTGATAAATATGATGACACTTTCCCACTTGTAGAGTAGGTTTCCTACATGTCATTATGTGCCTCTGGGAAGTAGATGTCAGTTTTGTGTGATGGAACCTTTGAGTTAGTATACTTTTAAGATTCCTGGACTATAGAGATTTATGCTTTGTGATTTGGATAGCCTGTTTGGGACTTGAGATTATCTCCTCAGCATGGTAGGAGTGGACCACTTAGGTTCCACGCGGTTGGGTGGTAGTGTTTTTCCACTCTTATCATTTGAGATCCGTCCGAGACACCGTGGCTGGAGCATTCTTGGTTGGTATTTATCTTCATTCTATTCTTGGAGCATTATGATAGATGATATACCTTATGATGGATGTATTTATTGGTATGTTTCTTATATTGCTGATTTGCATATGTTAGATGATGGTATCCTATGCTTTACTTTGATTATTAGTAGGATTTTTTTAGGAGTGACATTTCTACTATGATAATACCGATGATCTCTTCAGTGCTTTGGAATGTTACCCATGAAGGGATGGCTAGGATCCACGATGGTCTAATGATGCTATTTACAGTTGGGAGGAACTGTGCACTTAATTATTTATGTTTGTATTATGTGGTTAATTTTTATGATGGATGTTTACATCTTTTGTGATGATGTATCATGTATGATATGTGGTTTCATTTACTTTAATCACATCATGGATTAATATTGGATGATGATGTAGTTTATTTACACGGATGTATATTCTTTCAAGCTTTTCATACCTTGTAATATGTACAATGGATGATTGAGCAATCTAAAATGTAATTACAAAAAGGACACTTGTATATTGATTGGATGTATCATTGTTATTTCATAAGGATGGGATGTTAGATGAATAGTTATTTTAGATGTGATTCAACATTAAGGGATCTTTAAAGAATGTAACTTGTTATGTTATGTTATGTTTACTATTCAGTTGGATGTTACTATTGCTTCCGCAAATCTTATGAATGGTTTATATTTCATGCTTGAAAAAAATATATATATATTTGGCAAACTTAGTGAAATTCTTTGGATCCCTTGGCGGGGCATTACACCATGACACCTATTTGTTAGGATTTAATGAATGGAACCCTTTTTGTTCTTCAATTTTTTTGTGTTTTCTCTTTTTCTCTTTTTTTTGTATTTTTCAAATTTTCAAATTTTTTGGTATTACCAAGGTACCTATTGCTAGGTTTTCACCAAGATAATGATATTTTTAGGATATTTATGTATGTGCAAAGACATATTGAAAGCATGTCAGCTATAGAACCTCTTTAGATGAAGAGTGTTGATTGGCTCCTTGAGAAATTCTCCCTCAATTGTTGAAAGTTGGTAAGCACTAGATTGAAACATTGTAGTAACTATGTATGCACCAAGCTAATTGGGTTCAAACTTTCCTTTCTATACACATTGTTGTTGACTTTTAGGGTTCTCCCTTAGGATGAGATTACCCACTTGGAAGTCACGTGGATTGACTTTCTTGTTGTAGCTCTTAGATATGCATTTTTGATTAGCTTGAAGATGAGTAGACACCACTTGTCGACACTCATCTAACAATTCTTGATCTTGAAGTTGATTTATTCTATATTCATCATCAGTAATGAGGCCTTTCATGGATATCCTCAAAGTAGGAATCTCAACCTCAGTTAGAAGCATATCATCCATTCCATATACCAAATCAAATGGTGGCATCCCTGTTGTAGTTATATAAGCCCATAAAGCAAGATTAATTTAAAGGTGATAATCCCTTCCATATTTTTTGACTGTACAATGTAAGATCTAAAGGATAGCATTGTTAGATGCTTCAACTTGAACATTACCCTTGGGGTAATAAATAGAAGAAAAATATTATGTGATTCTGAACTTTTGGCACAACTCTTTAAGATCCTTGTTTTTAGAATATCCTCCATGACCAATAATGATGGAGAAAGGTACAAAATAATTTTAGATGATGTAATTCATAATGAATAGAGCTATAATTTTTCCATTTTCTATAGAGAGAGGGACTACCTCTACCCATTTAGTAAAGTAGCTTATAGTTGTAATAATGAACTTATGTCCATTTGAAGAAGACAGGTGAATTTGACCTAGCAGATCGAAGGCCCATTGTTGAAATGGCCATAGAGTGATAGATGGAATTAGGTACCTAGCTAGAGCATGAATCAAATTTCTATGGAACAGACATTTTTTGTAGGACTTTTCTTATTCAATTGCCTCTTGCTCCATATTTGTCCAATAGTAAGTAGCTCTAATAATTTTATGAGCTAGTGTCAAGCCATTAGAGTGAGATCCACAAATTTCCTCATGTATATTGATTAAGGTGTGTTTGGACTCATCAGGTTCTAGAGACCTAAGGATTATTCCATCTAGACCTCACTTAAACAAGTCATCAAGAATAATAACATAGCATGAAGCACTATAGATAAGGTTATGTTTTTCATTATGGATTAGATTATCTAAAATTGTTTGGTCATGAAGGTAAGAGTATATATAATGGTAGTAAGATTAATCATGTCCTACAATAGAATTGATCATCCAAGAATAAAGGGAATTATAGCTAGGGTAGAGTAATATATCCATCAAGAATTCATGTTGAAGATCATTCTCAAGAATCTATATCATGGAAGCAAGAGTAGCCATTGCATTAGCCACATTTTTGTCCACCCAAGGAATTTTCTAAAAAGTGACATGAGCAAAGTATTTCTTCAAGTCATCAATGATTCATTTATATGGTTTTAACTTTTCATTCTTTTTCTAATAAAAATCATTGATCTAGTTGATTATTAGTTGTGAATCACCAAAGATATTCAATTCATCTATTCTCCATTCAGCTACGATCTTCATACCACTCATTAGGGCTTTATATTATGCAATATTATTTGTACAAGGAAATAAGAACTTGTACACTTTAAGAAATGAATCAGTGTTAAGATAGATTCATTAGGATAGTCAATATTCAGTAGAAGAAGACTTTGCATTGGTGCTTTTACTAATTGATCAGCAATTGCCTATACTTTGATAGCCTTCCTTTCAACATACTAAATATCAAACTCACTTAGTATCATGATCCACTTAGCTAATCTTTCTATTAGAGTTGTCTTGTTGAGTGAGTGTTTTGATGGACCAATCTTATAACTAGTCATGTATTATAAACAAGCATGTAGTGTCTCAACTTTTGGGAAGAAAAGATGACTGCCAAGCAAGGTTACTCAATGATGCTATACTTCATTTCATAAGAAATTAGTGTGTAACTAAGATAGTAGATAGCTTATTCCTTATTATCATTTTCATCTTGAGCTTGCAAGTTACCAAAAGATGACTCTATCACTAAATTGTACAAAATGAGAGGCTAATCATAGATAGGAGGCATCGGGATCAGTGGATTAGGAAGGTATTTCTTTATCTATGCTAAATTCTAATCATAGTCTTTATTGCAGTCATATTTTACACCTTTACCCAGAGTCTTCATAAAAGGTTGTGATCTATTTGCCAACTGTGAGATGAATCTATGAATGTATTGAATTCTTCCTTGAAAGCCTCTCATTAGATTGCTGTTATAGGGTGGAGGCATGTCCATGATTGCTTGAAATTTCTCTAGATCTACCTTGATTCCATTTGTAGAGATAATATAGCCAAGTAGTTTCCTAGAAATTACACCAAATGCACATTTCTTGGAGTTGAGTCTCAGACTAAATTTCTCCATACAATCTAGGATGGGTCCCAAATCTTGAAGATGAGTGTTGCATCATGTATTCTTAACCAAGGTGTCATCAACATAGTCCTCCATTGTCTTATGAATCATATCATGGAAGATTATTGTAACTTCTCTTTGATATGTTGCATCAACATGTTTTAGGGAAAATGGCATCACATTCCAATAGAAGGTTCCCCATGCACAAGTGAAATCGATTTTCTCCTAATCTTTAAGTGCAATTTTGTTTTGATTATAACATGAAAAATTGTCCATGACTGAGTACATTCCATATCTTGTTGTCATATCCACTATCATATTAATATTGGGGAGTGGAAAATCAACCTTCAGACATGGTAAATTTAGATCTCAAAAATTTATACAAACTTAGATAGACTTGTCATGTTCGAAGATTGGAAAAATGTTTGATATTCATTCAACATAGTTGATAATAGGAATGAAACTAGATTTTAGAAGCTTTTCCAATTCATCTTTAATAGGCAATGCAACATGAGGATGCATTTTCCCAAGCTCATGTTTGACCATTTTTACTCCTAGTGCAATAGATAAATGCTACATTATGAGATTAGGATCCAAGCCTGGCATGTCTGAGTATGTCCACACAAAAATTATCTTTTTATCTTGAAAAAAAGGCAATAAATTCTTGTTTCTCTTCTGTATATAAAGACTGTGCAAAGTGTATCATGTGAGGTTGTTCCTATGTTCCCAAGTTGATTAGTTGTGTGGGCTCTATCAATACTAATGATCTCACTTGAAAATGACTAGGAAGTGCATCAAATATCTCATCCTTAGGCACTTCAGATAGGATTTCACCTTGGGATGTAGGGTAAAAGCACAGATTTATGTCACTGTTTATGATACCAAAACTTGTTTTGGTCAAATCTCATTTTTCTATTAAAACTCAATTTTTTTCAAAAACTAAAAATACCCTTTTATAGATCTTAGATTCAATATCATCATTATATAAATTTTTGAGTTTTTTGATTAGTTATAATATGTTATAATATCAAAATATAATAATTTGATATTTTAACATTTTAGAAGATGCTCCCTCAAAAAAAGAAAATGAATAGTAAATCATATCAAAAAAATTAAAAAATTATCTTTTTCTCTAGAGTAGAGAATTCTCTTCACAGATATGTAATTTGTTTTCAAGAAGGTATAGAGTTGATAGGGAAGTTTTGACGGGATGAAAAAACTGTTGGATTTAGATAAGGTCAAACTTGAGTACTTATAATAAAGAAAATATAAATAAAAAATAATTATTTCTTTTTTTGTTCAGTAGCTATACATGTCATCTTTAAGATATTTTCAAATTAGAACAAAAAAAGATGATTTGCATATACTTGTTTGATGAGAACTACACCCTATATTTTGTACAGTTAAAAAAGGGACTTCAAAATAAAATAAAATGAATAAATTCTTACTCAAAAAAATTTATAAAAATTATAGGCATAAAATTCATCCAATTCTACACATTTCATCAGTTTACATCATCTTCATATTTTAAATACAAATACCATTTTTTTTGTCATTAATGTTGAACTGTCACATTCTAATATCATGTTTCATTATAAAAGGTGACACGGGTTTGTACTTTTACCTTGCATCTTTCATTTTTACTATTTTTGACTATGATACTACCACAATGTAGTTTTCACCATTAAACCTTCTATTTCTTTTTCTTTTTATTGAGCAACTAAGATATTCGATGCTAGCTTTTGTCATGTTCACACTCTGTTCGTTGGTGGAGGATGTTATAGGTTCAACAATGTTTAAGTAGTAGGTAAGAGCATATTCATTATGGAATGTAGCGACTTCACTAGATGCATTAGAATTCTAGTCTATGAGCTTGGGATAGGTGAGTGAAAAGGATTTGGGGGGTTTGATGGTGGTTATAGTATAGTTATCAAATGCTTGGACAAGTAATTCAAGACCTAGAGCGGCTTCATCCAAAGGTGTCTTTGAATACCTTTGACTTCTAATGATGTTAATGAAACACTCATTGACACTAGTTAGATGAAATTAATCCAAACTAACCCTAGATAATTCACCTACTTTGAGCTGATTTTCATAAACATGAACTTGATCCATATCATTGTCTATAGTTTCTTTTGAGAAAGAATCAAACTCACAATCTCAAGAATCTTTGCTACATGGGAAAAAATTATAGAATTCCCTAGCAATAATAGAGACAAATTCTCCTTCATCATCTAGATTTTTACAAATTTTCTCAATGACTATAGTATGAATAGACTGTCATTGTCCCTCTTGAAAATTGGGAGGATCAATAGTGTTGTCAGAAGAATCACTATCAACATTCGTAGTGTAGACATGTGGTACAAATTCATCTGGTTCTATGAAGAATTTAGCAAGACCAAAGGGAATTAGATAAGGATAAGTATCCTCACCACTAGAACTATTCTCACAATTATTGGAGTTAGTTTTTGACTCATGTTCAGATGAAATTTTAGATCCTAGTATAAATTTGTTAATCATTAGATGAAAGGGTATCTTTTTAAAGCCTAGGCCTATTGTATCTTGAGACCCTCTAATGATTTCTTTCATAGGATCAATCAAGCCATTTTTTTACATCCAATTGGACCCTTACCTTTCTAGCCAAATATTTTCATGAGTTTAAGACTTGGACCATACTTTTTAGGAGTAATCTCATGAGACTATTATGTGAGGTCCACTAGAGTTTCCACTCTATATATCCATACAATGGTAGCTCTAAAATCATCTTCATCCTCTAGATGTACAATAGCTTTCACAAAGGTACCATTGTACTTAGTTTGAGGTGATGGAAAAAAATGTCTCTATATATGATATTCACCAATCCCAATTTCTTTCAACTTGAGTGAGTTCTCAATTTGTTTCATCTTATCATCATGATGATCTATAGATTCCCTATTAGTAGGTACAAATATTTCAACATATTTTAGCATGTTATAGGTGTGACTAGCATTAATAGGTATGGTGACTTCAGAACTATGGAATGGAAAACTTGATGCATTGATAGTATGTTGAATGCAGAAATTGCATCTCATGTATCCATGGTCTCCCTAGAAAGATATTATATGCTAAGGGAATATCAAGGACTTGGAAAGTAACATCCCTTTCTATAGGACCAATCCAAATAGAGGACATAACAAGACCTAGGGATTTATGCTTGATTTCATCATACGATTGATTGTTATTTTGTGATGTGGATCAATAAACACTTCATAATAGCCTGATTTCCTAAGAAAATTAGTAGAGCATATGTTTAAACTAGCTCCATTGTCAATGAGCACATGACGGACACACTTTTAATGTATCACGGCTTCAATGTGCAATGATTTATTATGTGGATGACTTGATGAATTATCATCCTCTTCAAAAAAGAAAAAGTAGTGAGGTAAGTCCAGGTAACCCACCATAGATTCAAACTTGTCAAGATCAAGATTTTGAGGTACATTTTCCTCATTGAAGGATTTCTCAAGAATCTACCTATGAGCAGGTCAGATTTTGAGTAATTCAAAGATCATTATTCGAGTACTTATTTGTTTCAATTTCTCAAGGATACTATATTTGATAGATGCGTAAGATTTTGCAATTTTCATACCTTTTCCAAGTGAACCAACAATTGGTTTGTCTTTGTGTTGATCTAAATCAAGGTTAGAAGGTACATAGCCTTTGAGTACTATCTCGGCACAAGAGTGTGTAACAAAATTGATGCAAGATTGTGATGGTTCCTGGTTAAATGTAGCAAGTGTAGCTCCTCTTAAGACAAATGGCATCTTTGGTATTGTGTTGTCTTGTTTTCCCTTAAATGTGATGACATCACAATATTCAAAATCCTTCAGTTCAACCATGTTGATCACATCATCATCATTAGTGTATCTAGAGTTGAACTTATTATGATCTTTCTATTTAGATTTTTCTTCTTTCTCGTAATGTGAAAATGGCTCCATAAATGTCTTTTGGTTTGAATTCTTATTATGTCCATTTACAATGATTTCACCATCATCAATTAAGTCTTGAACTTTGTGACATAGGTTGATACAAATTCTACTTTTGTGACCTTTTTTTTGATGGTATTCACAAAATGTAGTCTCATTTGACCATAAAGGTTATGATCATGGATTATAAGGATGAGAATTATCCATTGGAGAGATTTTTTTCTAACAAGGTCTTACAGACCACATCCAGAGGTTCACCAAGAGGTGTATATTCTCATTTTTGGCATGTAACCCAAGATGAGTTCTTTATTTTATTTCCAAATGTCTTGTTGTCAGGAGGATATTTGTCAACATTTTTCAATGTTTTGAGATTGTCTTTGAGATTGAATTTTGTTTGACAGGTTTAGGAGTAATGTTATCAACTACTCCATCATGTACTACCTCTTGATTCTTGTTGACATACTTTGATTTATCCTTACTATAGGTCAATCTTTTCTTAGTGTCTTTTTGAAGGGTAATCTCACCCTTTTTGACCATAAATTCCTCTATTCAAATAGCTTTTGTGACCATGTCTTCACGGGTGTGTGGACCTTGAAGTTGAACTTTATACCCAAAGTCAAGTAAAATATTATCCATGAAGATGTCAAGTTTTTCTGTCTCAGGAATCTTTAATTTATTCTCATAAGAAATTTATTCATGTTGAATCACTACTCATGAAACATGAGTCCATGAGCTTGACTCAAAATCACATAGTTAAATCCTAATAGCAATATCACAATTTTACTTGCTAGAAATGATCTCCTACTTATCAAATTGATGAGCTTAAGAAGCTTTCTAACGAATGGTTCATAAGACACCACACTTGGTGAAGGTTTTGCAAATGGGGTTGCAAGCTTTGGTTTTAAACATGGAGGAAACTCTATGGTTAAGCACACTCAGGCTAGAGTAGTACTAGGATGGGTGACCTCCTAGGAAGTCCTGGTGCTTCACCCCTATGAGCATCACCTAGATCTAATGAGTGCTAAGTGTTCTAATTATTTTAATGAGAGATGGATTAATGTTGAATCACCACTCATGAAACATGAGTCAATGAGTTTGGCTCAAAATCACACAGTTAAATCCTAATAATAATACCACAATTTGACTTGATGTGGAAATTATCTCCTACTTATCAATTGATGAGCTTAAGGGGCTTTTTAATGAATGGTTCATAAGGCACAACACTTGGTGAAGATTTTGAAAATGGGGTTGAAAGATTTGGGTTTAATCATGGAGGATACTCCTTGGTTAAGCTCGCTTAGGCTAGAGTAGTACTGGGATGGGTGACCTCCAGGAAGTCCCGAAGCTTCACCCCTGTGAGCATCAACTAGATCCAATGAGTTCTAAGAGTTCCATTTATTATCATGAGAGATGTATTCATGTTGAATCACTACTCATGAAACATGAGTTCTTGAGTTTGACTCAAAATCACACAGTTAAATCCTGATTGCAATATCACAATTTGACTTGTTGTGGAAATTGTCTCCTACTTATCACTTGAAAAGATGTCAATTTTGAGAAATAAAAAAATAGTAAATCATATCAAAAGAATTTTAAAATTATATAATTTTCTAGTGGAGAGAGTCCTCTTCTAGAATGTATAATCTTTCTCATGGTTAGAATTTTTTTTTTTTGAAAAATGTGGTGGAAGATGAAAACTATTGATTTTATGTGAGTTGAAATTTGAATCATTATAAAAGATAAAATATAGGTCTAAAGACTATTTTATTCTTGATTTTTCTATCTATATATGTTCTCTATAATATATCCTGAGACCAAAGGGAAATAAGTTTATTTCTATATAGTTTTGTGGTGGGAACTAGACCCCTAATTTTCAATATTATTTAGTAGCTAAAAAATTATCTATAAAAATTAAGAAAATATATCAATTCTTGTTCCAAATAATTATTAAAAATTATAATCATAAACTTCATCCATTTCTACACATTTTATTAATTTACTTTATTTTCAAATTCAAAATAATAATACCAATTTTATGTCATTGAAGGTGAATAGTGTTACTTTTGTTAGCCTTTTCCTTTACAAAAGGGTGATAAAATTTTGTGCTTTTATGCTCTTATCATTTATCTATGTGGAAAGTAGTAGATTCATTTGTCCCCTATACATAATTCGTAAAATTGATTGTTTCAAGTCTTTGTTTTATGGTGTTTGTTTCCCTCTTTGTGTTTTATTGTGTACCTTACATCTTTTCATTATATTGTATGAAGATCTTTGTGTCCATGGCTATTTTTCTTAATATTATTCTTTCTTTCATTTCATATTATTTTTTATTAAAGAAAAAATTGGTTTTTAAGGGACCCTGAAACCCTTTACAATAGTATTATAGAAAGATAGGTGTGCTAGCCCAAAACCTAAAGGAAAACAAAAGCAGAATGAAACCCTCTAAGGGAACAAAAATAATAGAAACTACCAACCAATATAACCCCAAAAAAAAACTAGTTGTAGTACAAAAAACAAAACAAAACAACAACTATATCATTTTCTAGAGAAGAATAGTGGTTTCCTTTTCAATCTCATCCATCCTATGAAACAAAAGGTGGATGTCATTCATCATTTTGTTCTCTACATCCTTATGATTATTAGTAGCTTTCTTCAAACTTTCTCTAGTTCTCTTACCAGGGCCACCACTTGTATCAACACCATCATCAAATTTGTGCTCAAAACTAGTGATAATTTTTATCTTTTCTTTACAACAAGGTATATATGTTTTAGAAGTTGGCAACATAAGAATTAAGATCTTTTTGATTGTTAAGGATAATAGTTCTCAGTGTTGTTTCATTTCTTTCAAGTCTTTCAATAATACCCTATAGTTTTGTATCAACCATACTATTGACCATATTTTTTATAAAACCCATCTAACAAGTTTATTTAATTCCTTCCTCAATAACACTATTTAGGTTGTTAATCTTACTTTCCATGATCTTACTTTTATTATGCATATATTTGATTTGATTGACTGTTCATTTACCTACCCCTTGTGAGTATGTACATCTAGCTCTAGTAATCTCCAAAATACCTATAGTGGGATCATATTCATTATTTTGATCCTCTTCCTCCATCTACAAATCCTAGTTTTCATTAGGCCTCTGACCTGAACCATGTTGATTAATCCCACTCTTCTTGTTCAGACATTGAATTTGATCATCCACTCTCTGTTGGTCTTGAAAAACATTATTTTGATCAACATCACCCACAAGTTGGTCATTGTTATTCTAATACTCAGAGTCATTTTGCTTCTTCTCCACACTACTATCAATTCTTTCCTTATTTTCCTTATTATTTGTACTTATATATTCTAGAATCATAGCCATTTCCTTATCCCTAGCTTTATATCCTTTTTCATCAATATAATTAGTTTTAGCTTCAAGGTTTTTTGATATCCTATCAAAATCTTTAGTATAATTAGAATCTTTAGACTTTGAGTCTCCATCATCACTCTCTTCCTTGGAAGTATCACTCTCTGTCTTGGCATTAATATCCTCTTAAGAACTCTCCTCCTCCTTAGTCTCAAATCTCATCTCTTTCTCAGTAGAAATCTCTTTCTTTTTAGAACTCCCCCTCGGGGTTCCTCCCTCTTTTTCTTCCTATTCTCCTTCTTAGAATCAATGAACATCCCAATTTAACTATCATAATCATGGTCATAAATTAGGACAATAAGGCAATCATGAAGCACAAACTTATCCTTCCTATGGTCAATAATAAAAGATTGTAGAGAACAAAATAAGTAATAAGGGAAAGATATCTTCACCTTATGGATGAAATGATTTAAAAATATGAAAATACAAATTGTGTATGAACATAGATCTACCATCCAGGTTATAATACTCCATAATTACCTTTAACATTTTGACCCAAAAGTTTTTATTTTCTCCATATCATAAAATCTCATTTTTCCATTCCCTTTGACTTTTCCTTTCATTAACTTAGCTCTATTAGATGGTTTCTTTGAATTGTATCAAATACATTTTTGGAGGTTTTGAGGTCTTTCTTGTAGTATCTCTCACCCGTATTTGGAAGGCCCATAACTTTTACAATGAGGTTAGCTATAATCCCCACCCTTTGGTTACAAATAATCAAAGATCTACCATTCCAACATTCAACAAATTTCTCATTAATCACTTTCTCAACACCTTGTAGCTTCTCTAGATAAGTGAACACACCTCCCTTCTTCAGTTTATTTCAAATTTATTTATCATTCTTCCAAATGTCGATCCTAGGTTACTCTTTTACTAGATCTCCACTCATTGTAGCTCCTTCACTCAAAATTTGGTTTCTTCTAGTTCTTATCAAAAATAGGACAAGGAAGAATACCAATAAAATGTGACAAGATAAACTTGAAAAGAAGAACTACCACACAATGGAGCTCAAATTGACATGATAATAATTACCTTTTATAATAAATATTTTTTAAATAATCTTTTAGAATTAACTCCACTCTTAGGGTGACATTATCATAATCAATTAAATCAATTAATTAATCTCCCATATCTCTCATATGCTCCCAAAAAACCACATTATTGTTTTTGGGTGCCGATATTTTCCAACATTTTAGCATCATTATTAATCACTATATATTGATGTGATATTTCAAAGGTTTGGGAACTTTTTTATGTACTAGTAATTTTATCAAATAGATGACTTATACAAGTTGAAGCTTTGGTTATCCCTTTAATACAATCAACAACATTATTGGAGTCACCCACTAGTAGAACCTTTTGAAAACCCTTTTATTTAGCAAGCATTATAGGATTAAGATCTGTCACTATTTCCACCATGTGCATATTTTTACACCTAATAGATAGGCAAAAGCACCCAGATAGATTCCAATTTCATTTCTTATGGCTCCAACACAACCAACATTTCTAGGATTACCTTTTCTTACACTGTGAAAATTAACCTTAACACATTCCTTAGGTGGAGCAATCCAAAACAAATTCTCTCTCTTTTGATCTTTCTTGTTCTTCAATCTAGCCATAATCTAGCTAGTGAGAATAATCTTGCTATCACTATTTATGTTTGGACTATTATGCATAAATTTTTCATCTATATTTCTTCAAATATTTTCTCCAACAAAAATATAAAGGGTTTTTTTATGTCCAAAAATTATATTATTTCTTTCTTTCCACATGTTCCAAATTACACAAGGTGACGTAATATTCCAAAGGCTTCCATCTTATGGATTGAAGGGATAGGGCCATTGATCAAACAAATTGTTTATATTGTTTGGAAAGACCAAACAAAGGCTAAGAAATTGAAAGATGCAATTGCAAACATCTAAACAATAGGAACATTTAAGTAAAAAGTGTTTAACAAATTGAACTTCTTAACAACATAAACAACAATGATTAGGAATAACAAAACCTTTAAAACTAAGATTGTCTAAAGTGAGAAATTTCTTTTTAATAAAAATCAAAAAGAAACTATAAATATTAGGTGTTAAAATTTTACTCCATGCCTGAGACAAAAATGGTAACTCAAAGTCTTTAAAAACTATGTGAAAAATAGAGGAAGTAGAAAATCTACCATTTGAGGTTAAATCCCACACAATTTAATCTTTAACATTTAGTCTAAAGAACAAAGTTTGCATGATTAGATTAATGGGAGAAAGAACCAGATTGAAGTCTTTTAGATAGACCCACTTATCCATTCTAAAATAGTTCTAGAAATAATTGCAAAATAAAATTTTCAATATCTCTACAATTTGACCAAAAAATGGACCTTCATCTAGAAGAGAAAATCTAATCTAGTAGTCCTCCAAAAAAATAATCCTTTTTCCATTAGCCAAAATCAACCTCTTGCCTTGATTAGCTAAATATTTCCCTTTTAGAAAATTATTAATAATGATAGATCAATAAATGCTTAAATTAGTGTTGAAGTTGATGAAAGATCAACCCCACGGCTCCCAGGAATCACCTACACACAAACACCTATCATTGAAAGAGAGAGGTAAAAGCTATTGAGGCTAGAATTCCCAGATCCACAAATGAGATTTTCTCTTGATGAGAAAAAAGAGAAATTTCTATTCATCAAAAATGAATTAATAAATTACAAAGAGATCAATCCTTATAAGAGGAGATCAATACCCTAACAAGTAACTAACATAAGTTGAATGATAATAATTAATAAAAGAATTAATTATTATATGTTGAAAGTTTAGCTTAGGTAAACTAGAGATAATAAGTGACTTAATAACTAAATCAATATGATTTAATTAATAAGAAAATACTTTATAACTCTAACACCCCACTTTAAGAGAAACTTAAGGAGTGGCTAAAAATCTAGAAACTACTACTAAAAGGAAATTGGGCCCCGACAACAAGGCCTAATAAGGTACCCAAACACAACCAAATCTTTGAAAAGAGGAGAAATAGAGAAAACCAAATGGGAAAAACCGTGCTCCAAAAAGAGATGGAAAGAATGTTCCAATAGATAGGAATAAAAGGATGATCATGAAAATGCCACTAAACCATGAAGCTACAAACACTACCAGACTATTGATTTGAAGAACCTTCACCATATATAACATGAATAGTTAGAGAAGACTAAGTCTAAAGAGTTTATCCATTGAAGATGGAAGGTACCTTCATGACCTCCAAAAATAGAAATGACAAAATGTCTATATAGTAAATGATCCAACCACTCTAATTACATAGTACATAGGATCAAATATTGCATAAATAGCTCACTCCATTGAACCAAAAAATATTAGAACTAACATAACCACCTATAATGTTGAGAGGTAAGACATGAACACTGAAACTAAATTTGATATCTCTTGTAGAAAGAAGAACAAGGAATATCGAGAGTGCAAAAGAAACACAAATACCTATAATGAAATGTTTCATCGACACATCATGAGGCTAATGTAATTAAAGGAACACAGACTTGAAAAAGGAAGATGGAAAATATGAGCAACATGAAACCCTTCAAGGAAATTTATAATGTAGTGCAAGTACAATAAGAAACAAAGATGTCCAAGATCCTAAAATGCAATGGAGTGGTACTTTATCTTAGTGTGTTTGAAAAAATAATACAAAAGGTTATCAAGAAAGATCAAAAGAGACATAAGGATAATACAAGAGATAGTACAACCCATGAAAAATTATCTAAAAAACATAATTGATCCACAAATATGAAACAACCAAGATATCCACGAGAATGCAATAAAACAAAAACCTGAATGGGATGTGTCAGGAGAAAAATCTAGAAAACTAGAATGTCTCAAAATATGTTTCTCAAAATGCAAAATTGAACCTCTAAGTTTTACTTCATAAAAAGGAAAACCAAACAGCATCAAAAGTCCAAATAATCAACACCATTGGATCAGGCTTGGAACCAACCTTTTGGCAATATTTCATTTGTGAAAAAAAGAGTTTGAATGAGCAAGTTATGACCAATAAACTATAGGTAGGTCAAAAAAGTGCTGGAAAGGTAAAACAAAAAAATTGTCACCTCAAGATTTGTGTCAAATGTCTCAAAAAATATATCCACAAATATAGAAATTATCTAAGTGTACTAGTTTTGTACCAAAATAGTCTCAATTTGGGTGTAAATTGTTTTGGTACACATGCAAAAAATATCGATCTGTTAGCCAAAAAATCTTGATTTGTGTGCCAAAATTTTCTTGACTTGTGCACCAAAAAATCTCAGTTTACACACCCAAAAATCTTGATATTTGTACCCAAAGAATCTCAATTTTTGTACCAAATATCTTAATTTTCATGCCAAAAATCTTTATATGCATGTCAAAAAGTAGAAAATTATCTAAAGAAACATGTCAATTAGAAGCAATATTATTTTGCATAAAATTCCAACTGTGTCCAAATTGGACAAATTTTATATGAAAATAGGGGTTTGGGGGCACTTTGAGCTCAATAGTGATGTCTATTTGGGCTCAATGTAACCCAAAAATTAGTGACCCTTAGATTTAGTAAAAATCACTTTGCAAAATAAAACCCTCTCAAAAAAAATAGAGATATGGAATCCAAGCAAGATCTCTCATAAACATAAGAGGGGCATGAGGATCTGGATCTCTAATACCATGTTGAAGTTGATGAAAGTGTTGGAAATACAATAGGAAAGGTAAAATTTGAACTTGGGGGGGTGTGAACCAATGCTTCAAACTTTAACTCATAAGAAATTCACTACACATACATCTCACATATTCAATAAGTAAACTGAAATAGCATGTAATGCATATACATCTAAAGTATTTAAATAAGTAAGCATTCACACATATATGACACAATATATGATTACCTAGAAACCCTCCAAGGATGGGGATGATACCTACAAATCTTGACTACTATAGTAATAAAGTGTATCTAATGAAGGTTACAATTTTTTATCATAAAACATGATCTACCCTATGAAAGGCCTACCCTGTTAAAGGCTTACAAAAAATGTTAGGACTCACCCTATTAAATGATTTCAACACCCTATTAGAAGTGTGTTCTGGTTAAAGGACTTCAACTTACAATTAAGTAAGCACCTTGTTAGAGGAATTTAGTATAGCTTGCTAGGACTACTCTATCAGGATATTTAACTAACTCACTTGTTAGAATGTCTCAAAAATAATCCTGTCATTAGCACTTTGATGCTTGATGACATATTACCTCTATCCTACTGTGTACTTGATCCTTGATGATCATATGTCTCTCTGTTATTCATTATTTCTTTCCTCTATTCTCCTTTAACTAATTATTTAATTCAATTCAGATCATAATGCCTTTGTCACCATGAATGTCCTAGTCTGTGCATACAATACTCTCCTTGATCATTCATTCATTCCCTCTTTTCTCTTAAGAAATTAGGTTTTGTCCTCCTTAATAAGGCCTAGGTAACTTAGGGTTTAGGTATGAATCAACAACTTTGATTCATCCATATTTCCAGTTAAACATTTCCTTTACATGATTGGATGCATGTAATACATAGGGATTCCCAATTAATATTTGTACTTATCACCAAAATATCATAATTATATCCTTAATTCAGCCCAAAAATGGTTTAACTAATAGTTTGTAACAATACAAATAACTATGAAAAAGCTATGTTACTTGGCATCTGAAGTCCTTGGTGCTCAACACTTATTGTGACTTCAATGCTATCAGTCAACATCTAAATGACTCATCATGTATTGCTTACTTGGATCATGAATCACTTTGCACATATTGTCTACTTGGCACTTGAGTTTCTAAGCATATGAGTGACTTGACACTCACTATTTACTTAGCATGCTCTTACTTATATGTTGTGCTCTGCATATGTTACATGTTTGGGATGAATTAAGTAAATGACTTAAGTGTATATAGATGCTCACTAGTCAAAACCAATCTAAGATTAAAAATATAATCCTTTGACATGAGTGTCAAATAATCTTGGTCATACATTAATACTATTATTCTTATGAGCATAACATAAATGATTATTTGATTTCTATACAAAATTTCAAAATATCAAAATTTTGCAACATGATATATACCTCAAAATATCATAAATCCCCCTAAGTTCTTTGATCTATTCTATACTATAGTTTCTATCAAAATATTTCTCCTATTGTGTAGATGTGCCTAAACTTTTACTCTATTTTCTACTTTCTTTCTCTTACTCCCCATTTTTTTTTGCACTCTTACTCTACTCTTACTCTCCCATTGTTTTCTCCCCCTTATCTCTAACTCTCACTTTTTGACACTGATGTCAATGGGTTATACAGTAATACCGTATTTTTCCAAAAAAAATATTTATGGCCCTCAAGTATAATTTTAAGAATTGCATCCCAATTATAACATGCTAGGTCTCTAAAGACTTAATTTGGATAGCTAGCTTCGCAGCAAAGTGTACTAAGCTGTCTAATGTAGAAATATTGGGGTCTTTCGTCATAAGTGTTTATGCATAGCCTAGCTCCTTGTGTAAAATTTGCATGTGAGGAGTCAATGTAGATTCAATGTTAATCAATTTATTCCTTATGTTGGCTTCTTCTGCTTGTAATGATGTTAATTGACTTTTGCATTTCAAAAGGGTCCTAAAGTGTTTCTCACTTTGAGCTAGAGTCATGGGCATTTTGGCATCAGATGATGACATTTGACTTTCCAAGCTTAGAATTTGATTCCTTATCTCAAGTGTGAACAATATAGGATTACACAATTTGGTGTACAGGGAGAAAATGTTATCTATTACCCTCTTCACACTATCTACCTTGGTGGCCAATGCAATCTGTGTTAGTGCAATATCACTAGATATTTTCTCATTCACTTTATTTTGAAACTTTTTCTCAGACCATTCTAACAATTTGACATTAGTATCTAGGTCTATATCACTTACTCTTTCCACTATGTTGGTCAATTGTTCAATGATTGGCTTTGTTTCATCTAGAGTAGGTAGACTAAATGCATCTATAAAATGTCTTTCATCTCAATCAAATCTTGATTCTTCCTATTCTCCCCTCTAAGAAATTATTAATGTTTCTTTCTTGCTAGGACCTCTTTTAGTATGCCCATTTGCTCAATTATTGTTGTTGAATAATCAAACTTGGGAAAAATAAGTTCTTCATCTAGGCTAACATCTCCATAATGAATTACCTATTCTACATTAGATGAGCTAGGAATCATCACTAAGAATTGCAAAGGTGTTGTATCTATGCTTGACCTCTGAATAATTTGACTAGAAGGAGTTCTAGATTCTAGTAATGTCACTAATGCTTGGATTGCTACTAGATCCTTTGGTTTGCATGTCAAACTTTTTTTCTCTTTAGGTTTGTCCTTTTTTGCCTCTTTAATTTTAGTTGCACTATTTTGTTGTGCTGGAGGTGCAGATACATCTACCTAACCTATTTGACTTAATGTTTTATTATTCACTTGTGTTTCCACCTTATCTTATCGAACTATCTCAACCTTCTCTTTTTCAAGTTCTTGTGCATTTTTTGAGAGTGGAGTGCCTTCCATCAGTGTACTGAAAGTGCATCATGTTGTTTCCTTCCTTTGATATACAACTAAGAGTTATGAAGGTTGTACACTTGTGACTTGAGGAGTGATTGTAGGTATTTCTTGTTTTTTCACTTCCTCCCCTATAGTCATAGTCTTTGACTTTTGAATTTCATCTACACTAACCAATATAGGGTTGTCACATAATTTGGCCTCTAGTTTAGGTTGGATAAGTATTCTTTTCAAATCTTCCTCCATTAGGGGATTGATGTTCTGATCAATAGGATCAAAAAAATCCTTTGCTGTGCCAGATTCAATATTTGACCTTATTACATGTGGAGGGCTGACACTCACCATTTGTGTATCTTGTATACTATGTTGTATTTTCTTCTCTTCCTTAGTTTTTTCCTTATCATCAATATTTATATTAGTTCATCCCTCAATTGTGCCTTGATCTTTATCATTTTCTTCATCATCTCCTACCTCAATAGGTTCTTGGTTAGTATCTCTGGTTGTGGCTAGTCCATATGTAATCTTCCACATTTATTTTTACTTTTGTACAAAATCCTCGATATTATTTTTTAATATGCTAAATGCCCTATACTTAGGTACAAATCTCACAACATATTTCTTAATGGCTTTAGACATTTCAGCCTTGTTGAGTTTTGGAATAACTTGAGTGAGGGTTGTCCCCCTAATTTTCTTCTCCATGTCCAAACAATAGTATCATTTCTGTTCAACTCTATCATATAAACTCTTAGGTATGGAGTTTGAAATCTCTAGAGGAGCTTTCTTAAAATTATCCATCATATCATATATTGCCTCCTCTACTTTATTATGCTTAATCTTTCCAAGGTTATCAAATTCAATGTGAGAGAAACCTAACAAATCAACATTGTTTCTAATGTTCTCACTTAAGTTATCTAGATCTGAGTAGGGACTATGACTAAACACTTAAAATTGATTATTTTCATCAGATTCGGTCTTCTTCTCCTTATATTTAGTCTGAGAAACATACTTTCTTCTTGGTCTTTTATGTGCTCCACCTTCCTACTCTTTAGGCTTTGCTACCTCTTTAATCTTCCATGTAGTGACTTGTGTACTATCCCTTGTTCTAGGTGTTGTTAGTTTGGGATGACTAGGTTTTGCAACCTTCTTTGGTTTTGTCACTACTTGTGTTTTTTCCTTTCTTTTCTTCTTGTCAATAGGAATAGGTGCTTCCTCGGCTTCTTCTCCCTCAAAACCTTCTATAGTTTCTATTTTCTCTTCTTGATGATCCTCTTCCTGACCTTGTGTAAGAGCCAATGGTGCTTGAAGCTATGTGTGTTTTTCTTCTTCATCATCTTCCTCTTCTTCTTATTCTTCCTTGACTCCTTCACCAAATTTTTCTTTCAGTTTCTTTACCATTTTTTTCTTGTTCTTGATCACAAAAGAATTCTTCAAATTTGTGGTAATTTTTGATTTGTCCAATTCATAATTTCCAAAGGCTTTGGCTTCTTTATCCACTTTGTCTACAAGTAATATTGTGATTGCTATAGAGGCCTCATCAAAATTTATCTCATAACCTAATGGCCTTAGCCATCTCACTCTAGGAATTACTTCTTAAACATGTGTATGATCAGTATCAACTAGGAAGAAACTATCATCATAATGTTTCTCCACTAGTGAGACTGGTATGCTTAATCTCTTCTCCATAGATTGTTTAAAATCTTCACAATAACTAGTCATTAATGACTCAAAGATATCACCTAATTGTTCAATGAATTCTCCTGTCTGTACTACAATTGAACTATTTGTCTTCCATGCAACCTTACCAAATGTAGGAAATGTGTTTTGTACATAGAATAAAATACATACCAAAATAGATCCAAATTTACACTGAGTACTTTTTGTTTTCCTTATTACTCCCATGTTTTCAATCAATTTTTTGCAACTACAACTTGGAAAGATCATAAGTATGATCTTTCTTCATGATTTTGTAGACCATATCTACTGCAATGCAAGTTACACTATTTAATATGCTTGACTGATAAAACTTGTGTTCAATTACCCTCATTGAAAAAGCTATCAGGGGACTTTTTATTGTGTCACTTGTCATTCCCCTTTCATTCCATACAACCCCTGTGTTCTTTTAAATGGCTTACTTTGACTCACTCTTCATAGTCTTTTGCCGATCTAGGTTTGGATACCCTATTACCCTATGAACAATTTTCTTTGTAATTTTTAATTGGCCCATCCTCCAACCATACTGAGCTATCATGAACTCTTCTTAAGACAATCTTAATCCACTCAATTTTGAAGACATTTGGAAAATCTAGGGCATGAGTTAACCCTTTCTTCTTTCAATGCTCCATTTTCACATAGTCTTCCATATTCGTACACACTAATTTCCATGTCACCTATGATTCGAATATTATAAGTATAACAATTGCTAACATCTTGAATCATCAAGATTGGTGGTAGTATCATAGACAATGCATTGTAGGGATCCTACTTATATCCTATATCTGTAATAGCCTTGAAAATAGCTTGTTTGATCTCATTGTTAGTTAACCGAACACTTAAGACCTCTTTTCCCTCTACACTTTTAGCTTTAGGAGAAGTAGATGCCATTTCATGTATCTAGGGTTTGTAAAATTTTAAACTATGTAGCTTGGCATATAATAAATACCTTACAAATCTTGATGAAATGGTGGTAAACAATTGTTCAAATCTCCTACAAATGTTCAAATAAAGTTCTCCAGATTGTCTTTATCTCTTCATCTACTTTCTTGATTTCAAATAATCTTAAACGAGGAGAAATTGATCAAATAGCCCTTAAAACATTGTAATCAATGGTAAATTCTTACACAACTCTAAGCTTGACTTTAATTGATTTTTGGTTCACTCACCATCCACATGTCTTTCTATTCACTCAAAAAACCATTATGAGATTGGCCTCAACTAACCAATTCCATTAGCTCTAAATCCATTAGCATTTCACTCAAAAACCATAAGAAAATTTCATGCTTGATAGTAAAATGAAAAATATGACAAAACTTTAAAGAATTTTCCTTTATTTATAATAAAACTTTGCATCTTTATTCATGTATACATAATCTTTTGAAAACTATATCCTTGGAACTAATGTATGGTATAACTTTTAAATATCAGTTCCACATACCTCTTGATTGCTTAGTTTGATGAGATATGATCAGTTGACCCATTAGGTGAAGTGATCTCATTTGCACTTGATGTGTTGCATCCTCCTTTCTCTTTCATGTCTTGTTCATCTCTTCTCTAACATTTTCAATATTTGCCTTGCCTTTACCTTTGTTGAACTCACAACTTTGTGACTTTGACCTTGTTGGACAATATCCACCAATGTGATCAATTCTCAAACAACTAAAACATGTGGTTTGACTCAACCACCTTTTGTAATCACTTTTGAAGTGTGTTCCAATACAATTCTTAGGAACACGTCCATACTCTTGACAATAGTGACAATTATACCTTGTATTATAATCCCAATTATAAAAGTTTCCATTTCTCTTTACATTTTTCTACTTGTTTGATGACCACTTTGGTTTGGACCTACACTTGAAAGCTCTATGTTCATAATTTTGATAGTTATAAAAATATCCTTCAAATCATTGAGTGTGCATGGTCTTGGTTCTACATTCATGTGCCTCATGATCTCATTTGTTGCACTTATGGCAGTGACCCATGTTCTTTTGCTTAACATTTTGATTTTTAGTCTTGCTCCTACACACATTATCAGTATGTCCTTTCTTACAACAATTATGACAGGTAGGCTTTGTGTTCTTACCTTTGTTATTTCTTTCTTCAACACTTTTGAACGATTCTCCTTCTTTCATACTTGTGAATCCTATTCTAAATGTATCATCGTTAGATCTATGGGATCTCATCAATTATTCAAAGTACTTGATATCTTCTTTTGGTTTATTGAAACTTTTAGCAAACTCATTTTCCCTTTTTAGATCATTGCTCAACTGTTCATTCAAAAAATTTAGTGTTGTCTTTACTATTTACTTCATGAGTACAAATCATGGCTTGATTCATTGTTTCCAATTGCATGAGAGAAATCTTGTTTACTTATGATAATTTCTCCTCAACTTTGTTGGTCAAAACTCCTTTCTCATCTTCAACCATGACTTTTTCTTTCATAGCTTTTTTTCTATTTGGTCACCTCACATAGTAATATCGCTTGTGATTATTTCTCTATTTTAACATTTTTGATCTCTTCAGCTAGGATTCTATTATTTTCCATTAGATCTACAATTGCTACATCAAACTCATTTGAGTTTCTATTTGAAAATAGCTTAGTAGTGTCCATCTCTTGGTGTTATGTGTCATTCTCCTCAATAGTAATTTCCTTTCTTCTTCTTAATGATTTCTTTAGATCATCTCTTGATTCATTCAATTGATGTATAATGAGTTGTATTTCAATCTCCTAGTTTTCAATAACTTTTCCTAACTTGTAGACTTTCATTTCAAAGATCTTTCCTCAAAGATGATAGGCTGCACTTTCAGAGAACTAGGCTCTGATATCAATTGTTGGAATTACAATAGGAAAGGCAAACTCTGAGAGGGGGAGGGGTGGTGAATCAGTGCTTCAAACTTTAACCCATAAAATATTCACCACAAATCCATCTCACATATTCAATAAGTAAACTAAAATACCATATAATGCATAAACATCTAAAGTATGTAGATAAGTAAACATTCACACATACATGAAATGAGATATAATTACTAAGAAACCCTCTAACGAGAAGGTAAAACTAAGTGAAGATAATACCTATAAATCTGCATTACTGTGATAATAAAGTGTATCTAATGAAGGTTACAATGCTTGACTATGAAAGATGATCTACCCTGGGAGAGGTATGTCATGTTAAAGTCTTACAAATACTATTAGGTCTCACCCTATTAAAGGATTTAAACACCCTATTAGAAGTGTGCATGGTTAAAGAACTTCAACTTACAATTAAGTAAGCACCTCGTTAGAGGATTTCAATACAACCTATTACAACTACTCTGGTAGGAGATTTAACTAATTCACCTATTAGAATGTCTTAGAAATGATCCTATGATTAGAACTCTTATGCTTGATGATAGATCACCTCTATCCTACTACATGTACTTGATCCTTCTTGACTAGATGTCTCTCTATTGTTCACTATATCTTTCCTCTTTTCTCTTTTAACTGATTCTACAATTCAATTTAGATCATAGTTTTCCTTTGTCACAATGAATGTTCTAGTTTGTACATACAAAAATCTCCTTGATCATTCATTCATTTCCTCTCTTCCCTCAAGAAATTAGTGTTTGTCCTCCTTAAGAAGACCTAGGTGACTTAGAGTTTAGGGGTAAAGGTACAAAGCTATGTTAATTTTTAGGCTAACTTATCAGAATGACTGAATTTAAGTATTTCTATCTAAAAAATCAATTTTGTTCAAACATACGATCTAGATAAATTCACTCTAGCTAAATTATATACGATATCAAACTTTTCCAATTGGAAATTTCCATTAAATGCATGTTTTATACTAGTTTATATCCAATTACTAAGGAAATAAAAATTATTTTAGAAAAATGATGTTTCAATAACTCTTACTATTTTTAATGATTTTTTTAAAAAAATAACTTCTAAACACCATTTTATAGATCTCAAACTCAAGAATATTCTCATATAGAGTTTATAGTGTTTTAATTACATATAGTATATTGTAAATAAAACATTCTTCAGGCATGTATTTAACCACTAAAAAACATGTCAATTTTGAGAAAGAAAAAAATATTAAATCATATAAAAAAAATAAAAATTATATTACATTCTAGAGGAGGCAGACATCTTCTAGAATGTATCATTTTTCTTTTGGTTAGAATAGGGTATGTGCAGGATCATGGTGTGCCAAAAAGTGGTGATCTGAAAAATATGTAGTTCTGAAATGCCTCAAAGAATTTCAAAATCTATTCTCACTTTTTTCCCACCCATCCTGATACTAAATGAAAACAATTAATACCTTTATAATTCCTACTATATCTTTCAATACCAACCTTATATGGTCATCTTTAAAACATCCCGAAAATGTGTTTTTGGCATGTTCTTATGTGTTTTTTTACTTCAAGCATGTAGCTAACAACTTTTTTTTAACTAAAATTTGATGTAATGAAAAGGGTTTCTTAATAATGTTCTTAGCTTTTCATAAATATAAGTTTTGTCAAATTACGAGTTTAGTAAGTAATTATTACTTGTTTTCTAATGGAGTTAGCTACAAAGTGCTGATTGACATACTGGTTGAAAAATAGCTATAACTTTCAAACCGTATAAGATTTGTGAAATCCAAAAGATGTGTCGCATTCTATGCTTCGATTAGTATAAGAAAAAAAAAAAACTTAATTTTGATTTTTTTTGAACTAGTTAAGGTGGTCAGACACAGGAGTTTTTTAATTTTGAAAATAGTATAGTAGAAAATTCATAATTAATTATTTATTTGGAATAAAAATTGTCAAAAATATGTGTCACATCTAGGTATGAGTCTACTTTTTATATCTAAAATTATATTTAAAAATATTATCATTTGATTATGATTAAGATGGTCAGACATACACCTTCTTTTTATTTTCACCTTGAAATTTTTGTAGTACTGCATTAAAATCCAAACTTTTGACAAATCAAATAATTTTTTCTCTAGATAAGGCCTTGTAGTTTAGAAACTAGATTCAATTTCCTATAGATTATTTTCTTACAAATTTTTGATATAAAGTCCAGAACCACTTTAAAATTATGTGTCAAGTTGACATAACCCTGATTTGTTGGTTTTTCACTGCCACTTAAGGCCATAGTTTGGTACACCATGATCTTGCACATACCCAATAGATTTTTTTTGAAAAATGTGGTGGGAGATGAAAACTATTGATTTCACATGAGTTGAAATTTGAATCATTATAAAAGAGAAAATATAGGTCTAAAGCCAATTTTTATTTTTGATTGTTCTAGCTATATGTGTTATCTACAACATAGTCTAATATCAAAGGGAAATAAGTTTATTTTCATATAGTTTTGTGATAGGAACTAGACCCCTAATTTTCAACATTTTTCAACAACTAAAATTTTACCTATAAAAATTAGGAAAATACATCAATTCTTATTCCAAATAATTATTAAAAATAATAATCGTAAGCTTCATACATTTCTACACATTTTATTAGTTTATGTCATTCTCAAATTCAAAATAATAATACTAGTATTATGTCATTGAAGTTGAATAGTTATACTTTTGTTAGCCTTTTCCTTTACAAAAGGGTGACACAGGTGTGTTCTTTTACCCCTATATATGAATAAATAGTTGTGATTCATCCATATTGTCGCTTAAACCTTCCCTTTTCCTAATTGGGTACATGTAATATATAGTGATTCCCAAATAAGATTCGTCCTTATCACCCAAATATCATAATTCAATCCTTAAGTTGGCCCAAAATTAGTTTACATAGTAGTTTGTACCAATATAAATAACTATGAAAAAACTATGTTACCTAGCATCTGACATCACTGGTGCTCAGCACTTACTGTGACTTCAATTTTGTCACTTGGCATTTGAATAACTTGGCATGCACTGCTTTCTACACTCTTGAATCACTCGACACATATTGTCTGCTTGACACTTGAGTGACTCGGCATATGAGTCACTCGACACTTACTATTCACTCTGTATGCTCTAACTTATATGTTATTCTCAGCATTTGTTACTTTTTTGACATCAACTAAGTAAATGACTTAAGTGTATAGACACTCACTAGTCAAAACTAATCTAAGATTAAGAGAAAGTTCAAATCCAATGCTCCCAAGAATCACCTGCATGAAAACACCTATCACAGAAATAGACAAGCAACAATTACAGAGGCTAGAATTCCTAGATTTATAGGTGAGAAATTTAGTTGATGAGTAAAATGATAAATTGATATTAATCAAAAGTGAATTAATAAATTGCAAAGAGATTAATCCTTATAAAAGGAGATCAAAACTCTAAAAGGTAACTAACCTAGGTTGCATCATAATAATTAATAAAATAATTAGTTATTATATGCCCAAAATTTAGCTTAAGTAAACTATAGATAATAAGTGACTTAATAATTAAGTCAATATGATTTAGTTAATAATGAAATACTTCATTACTCTAACAATTAGAATTAAGAAAATGCTCAAGGTTAGGAGTTTCAAAGAGGTATAATTTGTCTTTTAAAATCTAATTCCACTCTTTGTCAATCTCAAAGATTCTCTAACATTGTTTAGCTTGTAGGGACTTGTTAATCAATCGGATATTTCTTAAACCCTTGCCACCTTTATTCTTAGGTTAGCACACTTTTTTCCAAGAGTCAAGAGGAAGCATATTTTTTTCTTCCATTCCAGACCAAAGAAACATATTTAGAATACTATCAATAATGTCAACAAATTCAATTAGGATAGAAAACAAACTAAGAGCATAAAGGGGCATAAACTAGAGAGTTGACTTTAGAAGCTAAATTTTACAAGCCTGACTTAAAGGTCCTTTCCAACTCACCATTTCTTATTAGTTCTGTCAATTATTGAATTCTAGAGTGAATCAAGGGGCTTTTCTCCAAGCAAGTAACCAAGATAAGTTGAGGGTAAAGACCAAATTTTGCACCCAAAGTTATTTATTATTTTTGTCTATTGTTCTGTCAGATTGGTAAAGAATAAAATAGTTTTTTTTTCCCACTTGATGAGTTGAACTATAGCCTTAATGTAAGTATTAAGGATGAATTTCATATTCTAGCTTCCTTCACTATAGTAGCTCCAAGCATTATGATAGCATCAACAATTTGTTGGTGAGAGCAAGTAAGTTTAGCAGAAGAAAGTTTAAGCCTTCAGGTTTTATTTCTTGAACAATTTTTCTAGTGAATATAATAAATAATTTAGTAATAATTGAAAATAAAATCTAGGTGATATGCAGTCTCCCTATCTTAATCCTCTTAACTAGTTTTTAAAAATAGGAAAAGTGTTAATTAACCATCACATCAGTATAGGAAATTAAAATTAGATATAAAACCATCTTAATGACTCTTTTATTGAACCCAAAATATTAAAGCATTCTACAAAAAAAAGAACTAGTCCACTCTATCATAAGCTTTAGAGATGTCCAATTTCATAAGAAACCCTTCCTTGCCTAATTACTAGAGGTAGTGAATATTTTCATGAGCCATAGAAATAGATTCAAGAATATTTCTAGCTAGCACAAATCCATTATGTTGGCAGTAAACATTCATAGGAAGAATAGACAAAATTATTGAAGTTAAAAACTTAGAAATGATCTTATACAAATAATTACATAATCAGATAAGGTTTAAACAATATAAAGAATTAGCTCAAGGGGTTTTAGGGAAAAAAGCTAGAAATATAGCATTAATTTCTTTCAACAAATATTGAGACCAAAGAATTCTTCAATGAAATTTAAGACATATTTAGAGATAACATCCTAGTATTTATGGAAGAAATACATGGGAAACTCATCAAGATCAAGATATTTCTCTCATTCAAAGGCTAAACCAACTTTAATAATTTCATCATTATGAGAAATTGTAGAAACAATTAATTTCTTTTAACAAAGATTGAGACCAAAGAATTCTTCAATGAAATTTAAGACATATTTAGAGATAACATCCTAGTATTTATGGAAGAAATATATGGGAAACCCATCAAGATCAAGATATTTCTCTCATTCAAACACTAAACCACCTTTAATAATTTATTCATTATGAGGAATTGTAGAAAGAATTTTGTTTTGCATACCTATGATTAAAGAGGGGATAGAAGACAATACCTCATCTTGTTCTTATAACTTTAGATTACGATCTCTTCTTCTTTATCAAGCTTTCTATTAATCATTTGGGTGTGATTGATTCTATTAGCCACTCTATCCTTTAGGACAGTCATTTGATTTTTTTTGAATTTTTATTTGCTAGGAAAAGCCACATATCTCTTGATCTTTGATGCCAAAAATATTCCTCCTTTGATATCACATCATGGTATTTGACTAATTATTAACTCTCATCCTCAAAAAGATGGTTATAATTCCCAGTAAATAGAAACTAATCATGAACCACCTTAAGATCTTTTTGGATAATATTTCTATTCTCAAATATATTACCAAACACATTACTATTGCAATCTTTTTCTATTTTATTTAAAATTTCTTAACTCCTTAGCCACTATAGACAATGTTACCCCTTGAACTATAATATCCCACAACTTACTAATACACTTATCAAAATTAGGGCTACTAGACCACATCCTTTCAAATATAAAAGGTGTTATAGTTTTAGCTCCAGAAAGGATATCACTAGAAAAAGAGAAAGGAAAATGATCAGATCCAATCCTAGAGAAAGACGAAAGATTGCAAGAATTTTTTTAACGAATCTTTAGTGACCATAGCTCTATCAAGTCTGATATGAATGAGATAAGACCCAATTCTTCAATTTGACTGTGTCTACTTAATTCATTCCAAATCCAAGTCTATTAGAGATTGTCTATTAATAAAATCCATTAAATTAATTGTATTGTCAATTTGAGAAGCCAAACCTCCAAATTTATCCCCTTTATCTACAGTATTAAAGTCTCCCATAATGAGCCAACATTCTTAAGAGAAAATATTTCTAGAAGCCTCAATTTTTTTCCAAAATGATGTCTACCCAAATTTAGTATTAGGTGCATAAATTTTGGAAAAAACTCATTCGAAATCAATCTTAGTATTATGAAAATTAACCACAACAAGATTGTTATCAATAAGAATTGAGTCACGCTAAAATGCTTCAAATTCTATAAAATAATAGTTCACCTGAAACCCTTCTGAGTTACATCCAATAACCCAACAATTTTTGAACAATTTGAATTTTTCAACTTTCCCCTTACTTATTTTGGTTTCTTGTATTAGAATAATATCACATCTACTATCCCTTACAATGTTCCTTAATACATTTTGTTTATGGGGGCTATTTTGACCACTTATATTCCATGGAATAAATTATATTTTTTAAATGCTGAACAAATATCTTGGATGGTACGATCTCTTCCATCTACTATAATTTTTATTACTTTCCAATTCTCTTTTAAACATGTCTATATTCCTTCCTATTTTTATTTGGGGCTGCACCATCTTTTTTTTCTATCTTGTTTGAACACCTGCTTGTGAGGAAGGAACATATGACTCTCCCTTTTTCTTACATTCTTTTCTTTTCTTCTCTGCTCCTTTCATTTTAATTAAATATATTCAATTTATACATAAAAAATTCTTTAAAAATTGTGTATGTAACACCCTACTAGGAAACCCAAAAAGAGTTAAGCTAAAGTTTCACTAAGTTTGTCAAACATACAACATCAAAATAGATTACATCTCCTAAGGGTCCCATGATATTGAATCACATTTACATTTAATTAATACTAAATCCAATACATAAAAAATCTACATCAAAGAATAGCTACAAGTACTAATCTATTTAAATAATATATAGTTATATCGAATGCCACTTGGAAGCAATAAGAATGCATAATCATCCACTATACAAGTCACAGGGTATGAGAAAGCTCAAAGAATATACATCATAAATTAAATAAATCATCTCATAAGATCTCTGATAAAAAAAAATAGTGCAATAGAATCTAACCATCCAACAAAAATATAAGATCAGATAAAAAGGATAAACTGCATACAAACGTCTAGCATTGGGATCCAGCTATCGGATCTCAATGGTATAAGAAAAATGCACTATCACTTGACCTTGTTGTAACCTAAATGGTTCACTCCCACCATTCTAAGGTGATAAACTCAAGTCCCAAATCAAAATCAATCCACAAGTCATAACAAACATCCAAGTCAAGAAAACACCTAAAAGAAAACTATCTCAAAGGGTACCAAGACACAAATGATATCTAAACCCATAGAAAATGAAGACAGATAGGAAATATACTATGCAAGTGGGCAAGTGTCATCACATGAGCCAACTCTAACATTACCCTGATAGCCTCTCTGGACTCTAGCCCCATATTGTCTCTATGTAGCACCGATATCTTTTTGTACATAAAAAGTATACTAACAAAGAAAGGTTGCAACCAAGCATCCTCAGTACTCCCATCTTATTCCATACTAGTACTTGAGGCATGTGATAGGAAAAAAAATGAGTCTTATTAATTAATTTTAAAACCCATTTGATGAAATAGTATCACTTATTAAAACAACCTACAATGGTTTACTGAGGTAGCCACTCTCAGCCTTGGCCTCCATTGCAAGCCACTTCCCAGTGTACAAATAGTTCACCTACCCTAGGCTCATTAAAGTACATTTCATAGACTCACATTTTTCACCTTAGTCCTTTACAAGCTTTTAGAAAGCACCTAAAAAAAAATCTCAATATCACCTCCCTCTTATACAAGCAACTGGAAAGCACCAAAAGATAAAACACAATAATCACCTTCGTCCTATACAAGCAAATGGAAAGCACTAGAAGATAACCAATCAAAAGCTCAAAAGTTACAACTTGAAAAAGTCACAACATTCACCTCAGTTCTATACAAGTAACTAGAAAGAATTACAAACATTTGAAAAAACTCATCATAAAAAATATGTGACACATCACCATGGTCAGGTATAAAATATCTTATACATAACTTCATCATGAAATTAGATGATATGACAAAAAAAACTCTCAACCTCTAGTAGATCTCCAAAATTGGTCAACCCTCTAAATCAAACTTGAACCCAACATCAATAAACCACACATCACATAAAGTACATAATAATGTAACTTTCATAACTCATTCAATTTTGAAAGCATAAAAGTTCAACTTCTACTAATAGATTTTCAAGTTTTCATTTTCCTTTTCAAGTATTACAATTTGACAAGGCATTTCAATTATAACTAGGGTTTTAGTTTTCAAAGCTCAATTCATTTTCAAAACAAAAAGGCTCAATATCCAACCATAATTTCAGTTTTTATTACCAAAGGAATGAAAGACAACTATTCTTTTTTGAGTTATCAAACTAATGTAATTCAATTCCTTTAATAATAGAAATCATTTTCATATACAATTAAACTATCAACTAAAAACCCAAATTTACTAAAATATTCATTTTCCAATCGCAATTCTAAAATTTACTTTTCAAATATATTATCTTCCATTTAAAATCTACTAATGACTTAGCAATAATTAAATAATTTATTAAAGATCAAAATTATTTAATTATTCAAAATTCCTATTAAATCATAACTTAAATAATTACAAATTTATTAACAAAATAATAATTACTATTATTAATAAAATTTATAATATATAATAATTATTAAAAAAAAATTCAACATTTAATAATATACATATAAAATAAATCTATTTTAAATTGTACATATGTATATATATATATATATATATATATATATATATATATATATATATATATATATATATATATATATATATATATATATATATATATATATATATATATATATATATATATATATATATATATATATATATATATATATATATATATATATATATATATATACGACGATTGTCAGATGAATGCTCTCATCCAACCTAAATTGTTAGCAGCTACTAATCTTGAAGTAGCCCATCACTTGAATGATATAAATAAATTGGAGCTTCCTTTAGATTATTGTCAGATCAATGAGCTTGTAGAATCTCAAATGAGGACGGCTAATCTATCTGAAGAAGGTCACATTTTGAATGAATTAAATGATGCAGATGTTATGAATCCAACTACTCAAGAATCAGAAAGTACTCAACAAAATGGCAATAACACAGATAGAGGGTATTTTGACTTCTCAATTCATTTTTCATTAGATCAATCCCCTACTGCTATCACTGCAGTGATGAAGACTCCAAAAAAGAGAGGTAGAAAGCCAAAATCTGCAAAGACATTATTGGAAGTGGATGCTGGTATTCAATCCACTCTTGATGATAAGTTTTCATTAGTCAAAAGATTGACAAGGAGAATGAGAGGTTCTCCTTGCCAGCAATGAAAATCATTTCGTGGAACATTAGAGGTATCAATGCCTCTGACAAAAGGGGTAGGATCAAGTAGTTGCTAGATTCTACAAAAGGAGATATTATTATTCTTCAAGAAACTAACTTATCAGAACAAGGTTTTGATAAGACATTGGCTAAATGGACTAATTGGCTTTCAGTTCATGCAGAGGGGCTTAGGGCTTCTGGGCATTTAGCAATTTTATGGAATGCTAAAAGTATTCACGGTATTCTTATTGAGCAAGATTCCAATTGGCAGTTGCTGAAAGTTGAACACTTTGATTTGAAATTCCTTATCTTCAACATATATGGTCCCACATCTACAAATGATAAGAGAAACCTTTGGGCTGTTCTGACGAATCTTATCCAGAAATAAAGAGAAATGAATTTTATATTGGGTGGGGATTTCAATGCATTACTATCAATGTCTGAAAAGAAAGGGGGAATTTGTCCGCCCATTAGAACTATCCAAGATTTTTCTTCATTTGTAGAAGATAATAACTTAAGTGACATTTTCCTGATAATGGATTATACACATGGACTAATCGACGTATTGGTTTTCAAGAAATTATTGAGAGACTGGATAGGTTCTTGTTTTCACAATCATGGAAGCTATTGAGTTTTAGTTTTAAATTTGAAATCTTACCTTTTGCTATATCAGATCATTTTCTAGTCCAATTATTGATATCAAAGAACAACATTTCGCAACATCTTGATCGGGCTAGTTCTTTTAAGTTTGAACACATGTGGTTCAGGCATCCTAATTTTATTATGTTTTTAAAACATTGGTGGATAAATGCTCCAACCTTTAGGGATCCTAAGATGCTTCAGTTCTCTAAAATGCTTCGTTACATGAAAGGGATGATCAAGGAGTGGAATGTGAACGCTTTTAAAAATGTGTTCAAGTAAAAAGAAGATGTCTCAAAGAAACTTGAGAAGGAAAATTCAGTCATCATTCAAAAAGGTCTTAGTCTAGATTTATATCATGAGCAAAAATCCTTGAAAGAAGAATGGTAGGAACTTTGCAACAGGGAGGAAGTTTATTGGAGACAAAAGTCTCATGAACTATGGTTAAGAGATGGCGATAAGAACACAAAATCTTTTCATGAAACTGCTAGAGTTAATAGGGCAGTTAACACTATTTTTTCAATTAAGCTCTCAGAATCTGGTCATCTTATAGAAGATGACAATTGTATTAAGGAGGAAGGTGTTCACTTTTTTTCAAATCTCTTGGCTCCCCCTCATTTGGATCCTATTGATGGCCATTTGATTAATGATTTTATTAGTTGTATTCCCCCTCTTATTACAGTAACTCATAATAGGATGTTGCTTGCCCCTTTCACATTGGAAGAAATTAAAAAAGTGGTATCTTCATTCCCACCTGACAAAGCCCCAGGCCCTGATGGATTTATAGCTCTTTTTTCACAAAAATGGTGGGATTTTATTGGTTCTAATTTATTAGTAGTGGTTAAAGAGTCCAAAAGGAATGCCAAGATGATCAAGAGCTTTACTTCAACTAACATTGCTATTATTCCAAAAGTTAAGCAATCGGCCTCTTTTGCTGACTTTAGGCCTATCTCTTTATGCAACATGATTTATAAATTGATCACTAAAGCTATATACATGAGGTTGCAGAAATTTATTCCTCATATCATTTCTTTAGATCAAGGTGGTTTCGTGCTAGGAAGAGAAACATGGGAAGGCATTGTTGTTGCACATGAGACTCTTCATTCTATCAATTCTCATCAATTGTCTAGTTTTGTGATCAAGCTTGACATGATGAAGGCTTATGATAGGGTAAGATGGTCATTCCTCTTTAAATTTATTTCCAAATTTGGTTTTTCAGATAAGTGGTGCAGATGGATCAAAAATTGTATTTTCGGTGCCTGGTTTTCAGTCATTATTAATGGAGAGTCAATTGGTTTTTTCCCCTCTTCTCAAGGGATTCGTCAAGGTGATCCACTTTCTCCAACTTTATTTATCCTTATGTCTGATGCTTTTAGAAGATTCATCAATAGATCTTCACAATTGGGCTTAACGCAAGGAATTTTGATTCCTTGTACATCTATCACAGTTACCCATTCCCTATTTGCTGATGATACTCTTCTTTTTGGTATGTCAAATGTAAAGGAAGCTAACCATATTAAATATGTCTTGGACCTATATTCAAAAGTTTTTGATCAAAGAATCAATGCCAACAAATCCAAAAATTTTATTTTCAACACTAATGATGCAGTAGCTCAAAGGATTTTTTCAACTTTGGGTTTTCCGGTAGATCATCTCCCATCTATTTACCTTGGAATTCCTTTTTTTATGGGAACAAACAATACAACTTTTTGGCTTCCTATCATTGATAGAATTAGGGCTAGGATCTCTACTTGGAAAGCTAGATGGTTATCTTTGTCAAGCCATATTTTGCTAGTTAAAGCTGTCCTAACAGCCATCCCAAACTATTACTTGTCAATTCTTAATGCTCCCACTTCTATAATCTTGTAAATTCAAAAGATTATCAAAAAATTTATATGGAAAGGAAATTTTTCAGATAAAAAGAAGCTTCCTCTTAATTCTTTGCTTGAAATGTCTCATGATAAGGCATTTGGGGGTGTGGGGTTGCATGATATTGCTACTAAAAATAAGGCTTTTGGGGGCAAGCTTGTGTGGAAAATGTATACAAAACCTCATGCAAAATGGTGTTCAATCATGCAAGAAAAATATTTAGATTCTCCAAGTCCTATCAGAATTTTTACTATGTCTAATCCTCCTTTAGGTTTTTCCATATAAAATTTTATGATGTCTTAAAGGATATTGTTTGTAATTATGTTTCTTGGGAAATTCACAATGGAGAGAAAGTAAAGTTTTGGGAAGACTAATGGAATGGATTTCCCACTCTATGTAGACTAGAAAAGTTGGATGAAGCATGCCAAGTCCTAAAAGCTGAGTGGGGCTCCTCTTTTTGGGACTATGTTTAGGCTATTGAAATTCATTCATAAAGGGTTCTCTGGAAAGAACCTCCAACACATCTTCTTAGTTAGCCAAGTCTCCTTTCCTTGAGGGACTCTCTTGCTGAAAGAATTGTTTTTATATCTAATAGGGAAGATGTTGTTATATGGGGCCCAACCAAAGGTGGTGATTATTCAATCAAGGAAGGTTATTATGGTCTATGACAAACATATAATTCAAGCAAGAAGTGTAGAGCCTTTTCCTTTTGTTGGAACTCCATTGTGTTGCCCAAGGCTGGATGTTTTGCTTGGCTAACCCTTAGAAAAAGAATACTCACCAACGAATGGTTGTCCAGGCTAGCTATTGTTGAATCTTTTATTTGCAAATTATGCAGCAAGGAGCTAGAATCTACAAATCACCTCCTTCTCAAGTGTCCCTTTGCTTATCAGTGTTGGGTTTTTGTGTTGAAAAAGCTTCAAATGTCTTTGCCTCTACTAAATAGTCTTTGGGACCTATTTCAATCTTGGCCAATTCTATTCTCAAGATCTCTATTTGCTAGTATTTCGAAGTACATCCCAACTACTATGGTGTGGGCCATCTAGTGGGAACATAACAAGATCACTTTTTGTAATGAAAAATCAAACCTAGAATATTTTCTAGATGGGATTGAGAATGCAATTTTAGAAAGAGTAAATGAAAATATATTCAATTGTATGAATAATATTTTAGTATCTGCTTGGGATTATCATCTTCTAAAACAATGGAAACAAATTAAGTTACCTCCAGGTTTCTCTGCAAACTGGAATTCTAATCATCAATTTGATCGACTTCATGTAAAATGGTCTCCCCCCTCAAGAAATTTTATAAAGTTAAATTTTGATGGTTGCTCTTGTGGGAACCCTGGTAAGTCAGGATTGGGTGCTTGTATTATAAATTGGCAAGGTGAAGTAGTTGCAATCAAAGCACATGTTTTACCAGTTGGTACTAGCAACCTTGCAGAAGCTCAAGCCCTATTGGCAGGTCTAATTTTGGCAAAGAGATGTAATGTTTCCACCATCCATATTGAAGGTGATTCTTAGGTAATTGTAAACTCTTGTCTCTCATGATCTTCTCATACCTGGAAACTAGCCTATATCCTTCAACAATATTTGGATTTAATTGATTCTTTTCAAGCCACGTGTTTCTCTCATACTTTGAGGGAGGGCAATAAACTAGTTGATTGTCTAGCTAATCTTGGTTGTGAAGACTCCATATTTGAATCTTTCCATTCAAAGGTTATTTTTATGAAATTCCCATGCTTAACAGAGTGCCATATTTGGGACACAAAGAAGATGAATGAAGCTTAATAGAAACTAGTACTCTAATTGATCGTCTCATGGCTATTAGTTTGCACATTCTTTGTGCATGAGAGTTCCTTTTTTTACTGAAAATGGAAAGTACAGAGTTGACCTTCATGGTTCATCTCCCAAAATTTGATTTGGATGGCATTTTTGGTTCACAAATGCTCCAATTAGATAGGAGGTTCAATACTCTCTTGTTTTTAGTTATATCTTTTAGAAGGAGAGGTTCATTGGCATAATTGGACACTGGTCATTGTTGAGTATTGATATATACCATATTTTGAGAACTCTTTCTTAGTGCAGAGAAATTGTATTTTGTTATAGGTATGCCTGGTATGACATATAAGCTTTTAACACTTTCGTACTTCAGCAATGATTCAGATTTTTCTTGCTAGTTCTTTCTCTGATGAGCCCTTGAACTAGTTTATTAATAAATATATTATATAAGTGCTATGTCACTTATATATATATATATAATTATTTAACAAAAAAATAATAAAACTAACTAAATCTTTGTTTAAAAAAAAAATAAAACAATACTCATACTATATCAAATTGCACCCCTAAATAAGGGGAGGTCATAAGGACTTGCTGCTTTGGTAGCCCGATGCCTCATTAGCGGTCGCTACTTTGGTAGCATCTACCATTGTAGCCAAGGGTGGGAAGGGAGTTTATAGCTCCCTTCTTAAATTTTTTTTTTTTTTTTTATAATAAAAACATAAAACAAAATAGGGCCCCCCTCTTATTAGTTTTGCAAACTGAATTTGCATGGGTGATTACGCAACAATGTTTTACTATATATAATTATCATAGTATATTTTTACTATGGTAACTTTATAATATATATATATATATGTGTGTGTGTGTGTGTATGTATGTGTGTAAATTTATGTATGTATGTATGTATGTGCATACATACATACATACATACATACATATATATATATATATATATATATATATATATATATATATATATATACATATATATATATATATATATGTATGTATGTATGTATGTATGTATATAATATATATATATATATATATATGTATGTATATAATATATATGTGTGTGTGTGTGTGTGTGTATTATATATATACATACATATATGGATATATGTATATATTATATATATGTATGGATGTGTATATATATATACATATGTATACATACATACATACATACATACATACATACATATATATATGTACACACACACACACACACACACACACACACACACACACACACACACACACACATGTATACATATATCTATACACACATATCTATATACATCTATATATATATATATATATAGATGTATATATATGTGTGTATAGATATATGTATACATATATAGGTGAACCCACAATAATGGGTTCCACTTTAGTGGGACGAAGAAACTTGAAAAAGTTGACAAATTTTTGCATCTCTATTTGCCATACGTTTGACACCTTAGACATGTTCACGCAAACATGTACTGCGCGCGTGTTCTCGCGAACATGCGCTAGATACATGTTCACATGAACATGTAGTGAGCTAATTTTCGGCAGTTAAAAATTTTTTTTTTCACTTTTCCGACCTCATTTTTATAACGAGTACTGTTGATTGAGTGTTCGAGCGAACGTGTGGCTTGAGCAACTTCTGTCAACATCATCTTCTTGTTTTCATTCTCATTTTCATTATCAGGTATGTCAAAATAATATTAATTTAATGTTTTCAACATTTTTGAAGTATTTTTTTATATTATCAAAGTAGATTTTAATGTTTTCAATGCATTTTTTTGTGTTTTTAAAACATATTTGAATGTTATTTACATTTTTAATAGTTTTGAAAACATATCTAAATGTTAATTTAATATTTTTATTGTTTATTTATATTAATTTAGAAAGAAGAAAAATATTATACAGAAAACATTAGAAAAAATAGTAAAAAACATATAATATAAAATTTAGGAAATATATTAGAAAACAAATTTAGAAAAAACATTACGAAAACATTAGAGAATTTATAATTTAATATAAATTTAGAAAAAATTTATAAAAAACATTAGAAAATTTATAATTTAATATAAAATTTAGAAAACAAATTTATAAAAAAATAGTTTAAAAAATTAGAAATTTTTTTAAAAACATTAAAAAAATTAGAAAATTTTGAAAAAAATATTGCAAAAACATTACAAAATTTAGAAAACAAATTTAGAAAAAAACATTACAAAAATATTAGAGAATTTATAATTTAATATAAAAATTTTTAAAATATTTTAAAAAATTTTAAAAATAAATTTTAAAAAACATTAGAAAAAATATTAGAAAATTTATAATTTAATATAAAATTTAGAAAACAATTTAAAAAAATTTTTTGCAAAAACATTAGAAAATTTAGAATTTAATATAAAATTTAGAAAAAAGATTACAAAAACATTAGGAAATTTATAATTTAATGTAAATTTTAAAAAACAAATTTAGAAAAAACATTAGAAAAATGTTTTTAGAAAACAAATGTAAAAACATATTAGAAAAATATTAGAAAATTTATAGTAATATAAAATTTAGAAAAACATTAGAAATTTTTTTAAAAAAAAATTAGAAAAACATTACAAAATTTTCAGAAAACAAATTTAAAAAAACATTAATGTGTGTGTGTGTGTGTGTGTGTGTGTGTGTGTGTGTGTGTGTGTGTGTGTGTGTGTGTGTTAGTGTTAAATGTATATGTCAAATTCACTTTAATGTCTTAATCTTAGAAGTTTAATTAAATGACATATCTTAAGGGTCGAGATCCTGAATTGTACATTTAAAAATATGGATTAAAATGTATAATTTTTTATTTTGAACATAGATGTACATGTATATTTGTTCATGGTTAAAAGTAGATGTATGTACATATTTTTAATAAATTCACATTTTTATATGTATAATTTGTGTATATGTTAACTATTGATCTTAATTTATCTTATAACTAAGTGTAATTAACTATATTTAATAACATGTCTTAAGGTGAGATCCTAAATTATACATAAGAATGTAGATTAAAATGTATATGTTATTTCATAAATGTACATGTAAATATGTTCATGTGGTAGATATAAATGTACATACATATGTTTTCAATATTCATGTTTAAATGTACTTATGTTATTGTTTTTAATGTCTTAATAATTAGAAGTATATAATTCACTATATAATTCAATGACATGTCTTAAGGGGAGATCCTAAATTATACATATATAAGAATGTAGATTAATTTTTATATCTAGCTATGAATATAACATACATGTACATCCAAACCCTAACCCTAACCTTACCAAACCCTAACCCTAATCATTATCCAAACCCTAACCCTAACCTTGATCTTAAAATTTAATTTCTAAACCCAATATTATAAATGATAATAAATACCCTAAATCATAATCTTGAACCAAATCATAAACTTCATATGCTAAGTTCCCTTATCCTAAATTCTTAACCATGGACTTTAATATTAACCCCTAAATTTAATGCTAGAAATTATTTAAGTTCATGTAAACCCTGACAGTGTCATAAGGTCTTAAATCTTACCCTAAAATTGAGCCTAATTACACTAAAACCCTATTTGAAAATCTAATTGAAGCCTAACTTACATAAAATTAAAAAAGTTGACCCTAATCCTAAATTGTTAAAAATTACATTTGAGATACATGCACATACATTCAAACACATGTACATACATGAAGTATGACCCTTATTTTAAATGATATATATGTAACCCAACTTGAAACCTAAACCTTGAAACATTATCATTTAAGAGTAATATAAATAATTTATTAGGTACCCTTTAATTGAATTCTCTAATAATACCCCCCAAAGTGTAATAAAATCTGAGAACAACAAATTAACTCTAACCATAACCAAACTCTCAACTTTAAAGTCATCTTATACTTATATGCAAATTAATCTAGGTCTGGATGTGTTACAAATTATCTAGGTCCATGATGTGTGATGTATGTTTAATTACATGTGTATAATTTTTAAGGTTAAAAATAAAAAATTATGCACAACAAGCAATTTAGCTCTTCATACATTTCTATAGATATGGCTTTACACGATATGCTTGATGCGACTTCTGGTGCGACACCTGATGTAGTTCCTACTATGGCTCCTACTGTGGCTCCTACTGCAGCATGGGTTGATGTGGTTCCTATTGCAGTACCTGATGCAATTCTTGATATGGCTCCTCGTGCAACTCATGGTGGGGCTCATGCTGTAGCTTCTGGTGGGGCTCCTCATGTACCTCGACATAGGGCTCATCGTGCAGCTCATGTTCCAGCTCTTGGTACGGCTCATGTTCTAGGTCAGGTTGCACTTGCAGCTCCTGTTGGAGGTCCTATTGCACCACCTCCATGCATCGATATCGATCCATTATTTGCATTTTCAGAGCATGAGGTTGCTAGAATACAACACTCTATATTGACCTCTGATGATGGTCTTTATAGAGACATATGTACTATGATATGTAGGAGTCTACATGATTTGACAGCTAGGTTTAGAGGTCATCATTCATTTACTCCTGCCATATTAGCTTCCATATCTAAGGAGCTTAGGGATGAGGTTTTAGGAGATGCATCATTTGATGATGTCAAGAGGGTAGCCCCCAAAGATGTTATCCAAAGAGAGCTATTTCCAACTTAAGAGGGGACACAACGTAGGGTGAGAGGCTACAGAGTCATACAATGCAGAGATCCTATTATTGCAAGCATGATCTATCCATGATTTTTAGCTGCATATGGTTGTTATCCTAATAACGACCAAATACCCCTTTATTTTGCACAGCAGTTGTGCGCTGAGTTCCGTATAGGGCTCAACATCAACTACTTGGATATTCTTGATTATTGCAGACAGGGGCATGGTCGGATCACAGATTGTGACCAGTACCGCAGTGTAGATCATCTGCCACCTGTAGATCTTAGATAGTTTGTTGGACCAAGGATGCCTCCTGTGATTCCTACACATACGCCTATTGTAGATAGAGTCATCATTGCTTCCCAAAGGGAAGCAGTTGACACTATTGGGCACATTGCATCTGCAGCGGCTAGTATCACATCAGATTCTATTGGTCGTTATCTTCATAGTTGACGTCCTCATCCACTTGGTCGACCATCTTCATAGGCATCTAGTAGCACTTCAGGTGCCTCCTCTAATGATGCATATAGAGCTTCTAGGCTACCACTACCAGACGATATTCATGGTCTTTTAGGACAGCAGACACATATGGATATGGCACTATATTTTTTGGAGAATATGTTGCACTTTATTAGCTATATTTCTGATACATAGAGGATTCTAGTACATGCGATGATGGATGTTGTTAGACAGCATCAGAGCCTCGACATAGTTCCACAGACATAGGATGCCACACTAGTGATAGATGATACACCTGTACGTAGCTCATAGCATTTGGCACCAGACTCATGACACTCTATAGATGACTCGAGCATACGAGTTGGAGATGTCCATATCATAGCTGAGGGCCTTGGTGATTTTGGTGAGCAGTTGCGAGGCCTATCTGAGATTGATACTAGTTCAACTCTAGGTATTTCATCATACATGGACCTGTTATTCAGACCTGGCAGTACTGATTCTACACCAAATGTACCCAGTCAATTACACATTCCACTTCACTCATATTTACTAGCAGTTGGACATGGAGTTTCAAGCTCAAGTGCATCAGTAGATGATATGATGGAGTCCGCTGATCATCCCCCACCTTCAGAGACCCAAGTACATATATAATTTATTTTTAATTTTAAATATATATGAAATTAAAAAATATGTTCATTTATTGAAAAATTTATTTTAGATATACATGTAGATATTTAATTTAATCTTTAACTCGTAATAAATCATGTAGGCACAGGTCGTTGAGCACCTAGTTACACATACTGTTGGTTCAGGGCATCATATACATGAGATAGATGATTCTATTGAGGCACCTGGTAGTGCTCAGGTACTTGAGTTTTAAATAGTTTGTTTAAAGTTATTTAAATATTTTGAAAACTAGATATATATCTATATATATGCAAATTTGTATTTAATTTGAATGTATATGTACATGATGCACGTATATATATATATATATATATATATATATATATATGTTTTAAAGATAGAACTCTAACACATGTATGTATATATGTATATATATTTGCAGGGCTTGGTTGATGTGCCTCGGCAAGAGGATGTACAGGAGACTCGATCAGAGGGTTGTTCTGTTCGTATGCGTCTTGAGGGGTCCTTCTAGTGGTAGATCAGATTTATATATTTTTTGATGCATATATATTGGAGGTCCAGTTTACATGTACACGTGTATTTCAGTTCCTTGATGACATGCATGTACTTTCACTATTTAGTTGACTATTGAGTATTTTAGTGTTGGATACCATCACATGTACGTATATATGACTTTTTATATTTTGCTACATATGTATATTTATTCGAGATTTACAATTTGCATTTTAGATACATAGAGATATATTAGATCTATAGATGTTTATTCTTGAGACGTGTATATGTGTACATGTGTATTTTTTTGTGTTATAGCTATAGAACATAATCTTGAGACATGTGTGTACATGTATATCAATTATCAATTAGTAAGAAGTTAGAAAGATACATATTTCTTAAATTATCAATTACTAACCTGCTAAAGATAAATATTAGTTTGATGTGGATAAAAATATGTTAATTAGGTAAGCCAATACATTATTTTAGAGAAATTTTACAAAATATAATATTTAAAAAAAATATTAATTTAAACTAATTTAAACTTTAAGAGTACATGACCGTAGATGTAATAAAGTAAAATTAAAAAATATTTTTTTTTAATAAACTGGCCTAAATGATAACTATGAACTTATAATCTTACAATTTTAAAAACACATACTTTAATTTTCACTTATATGAAATTCAATCTAGTTTGAAAATAAGTTGATAAATGAATTTAAATTATTAAATTCATCCATGGTACAATTAATTTAAATTATTAAATTATATAATTTTTTAATAAACTAAATTTGATAATCAATTACTAACCTCCTAAAGATAAATATTAGTTTTATGTGGATAAAAATATGTTAATTAGGGAAGCCAATACATTATTTTAGAGAACTTTTACAAAATATAATATTAAAAAAAAATTTAATTTAACTAATTTAAACTTTAAGAGTACATGACCATAGATGTAATATAGTAACATTAAAATATATAGTTTTTTAATAAAGTGACCTAAATGATAACTATAAACTTATAATCTTACAATTTTAAAAACACATACTTTAATTTTCACTTATGAAATTCAATCTAGTTTGAAAACAAGGTTATAAATGAATTTAAATTATTAAATTCATCCATGGTACAATTAATTTAAATTATTAAATTATATAATTTTGTAATAAACTAAATTTGATAATTAAGAACTTATGATTGTACAATTAAAAAAACATTTAATTCAAGATGAGATTCAATAGTTTGAAAAAAAGTTGATATTTAATAATTGTAACATAGATAATGAAATTGTGTAAATTCAAAATTGTAACATAGATAATGAAAGTGTTGAAGTATGAAAAATACATAGAGGGTATGCAAGACAAGCAAGCAATGTTTGAAGTGTGTGATGTAATCCCTAATTTGTGTCCCAAGGAACTAATTGGTTTTGGAGTTCTTGGGAAACCTATTGGCCAACGTTGATGGGGACACAACCCAAGAATAGAATGGAAACAACAGAAAAGGGAAATTATATTAACTGAGGAAATAAGCTAGTACAATCAATACAGGAAAATAAAATTCAAAACACGCCCTAAGGGCTTACAATAGCATAAATCTGGAGATAATTTCTCCTTATGGCACCTCCTCTCAAACTCCACTCCGAACTGCCTTTTACAATGCCAAAAATCTCCTTAAATAGACCCCGGAGGGTTAAGGACTAGGAGTACATTCTAGAAAGTGCTAGTAGGCATCCACCGACCAAATAGAAGGTTCCAGAAGCATCGTTTGAAGTCGGTGCAAATCTAGAAGAATCCAAAAATGGTAACCGAACTTTCGAGACGCATAACTTTTGAACCGTAGCTCCGATTGACAAACCGTTTACATTTTCAGAAAGCTCTCGAAATGCTCTATAGCCCTATGGACTAGCTTTGCTCATCCCCCATTTTTTGACCCTTTTTGAGATCATTTAATGCCCCAAACCTGACTTTGAAGCATTCTCAGGAGGTCTCCAAAACCTGAAAAACTGCAATAACATTCAAATCGTGGGGCCTTTTGACTTGATTCTTTTTCTGGAATGCTCTAAATCACAATTACATTCATTTGGCCAATTCACACCTTCTAGGTCACCAAAATGATGGCCAAATTGCATGCTCCTATTTTTTCAGGATTTTCAAACACAGTGATAGTGGAACTGTGAGAGTTGGAACCTTTATTTGACCCAAATGGGTATCCAAAAATGTAAAGACATGAAATAGAAACTAAGTCTAAGTATATTTTTTTTTGGGTGACACAGGATTGCCCTTATACCTCTGGATGCTTCTGCATCAGACACCCAAGGTAGATTGAAAAGTGACCCTGTCACTTTATGGATGGTAGAGGAAATCCCAAATGGGAAACCTTAGCTGCTGAAATCCAAGTTGAGTCCTCGATTGGCCATCCTTTCCATTTGACCAAATACTCTTCATACTGCCTGTTTTTGGTACTCCTACCCACACAATGATCTAGAATGTATTCTATCTCCTCCTTCTTAGAAGTAGGAATTGGACATGGCTCTAACACCAGCTCCTCATCTTCACCATCATCATGATACTCTGTTAAATCTACAATGTTGAAAATGGGAGAAATTTCAATACCATCTGGCAGCTCCACTTCATATGCATTTCTTGAGTCATGTTTCTTCAAAATTTTGCAAGGGCCAAATTTCTTCATTTTCAGCTTGTTGTAAGTACTAGCTGGAAATCTTTCTTTTCGTAAGTGTAACATGACTAAATCTCCTACTTGGAATTCCTTATGTCTTTTCCTTTGATCAGCCCTAGCTTTATACTCTTGATTCATCTTGGTTATGTGTGCTTGAACCTCCTCATGTAGACACTTGATATGTTCAGCAAATTCCTTAGCTTCAACACTTGTCCTCTCCCCTTGTTCTATCTTCCTCAGCTCTAGTGCAGTCCTTGGGCTATTCCCATATACAATTTGGAATGGTGATTTTCTAGTACTCCTATTTATAGAGTTATTATAAGCAAATTCTGCCTGTGGTAGAATCAAATCCCATCCCTTGGGCTCATCCCCAACTAAACATCTACGCAATTTTCCTAGACTTCTGTTTGGCCATCAGTCTGCGGGTGATGTGTGGAACTGAATTTCAAGTCTATTCTCATCTTTTTCCACAATGTCCTCCAGAAATACCCCACAAATTTAGTGTCTCTGTCAGAAACTATACTCCTTGGAAGACCATGTAGTCTTACCACCTCTTTGAAAAACAAGTCTGCAATATGGACAGCATCATGAGTTTTGTGGCATGGAATCAAATGTGCCATTTTGGAGAACCTATCAACCACCATGAATATTGAGTCATTACCCCTTTGTGTCCTTGGCAATCCAAGAAGAAAATCCATACTTATGTCCTCCCATGGCCTTGATGGAACAGGCAACAGTTGATATAGACCAGTATTATGACTAAACCCCTTGGCAACTTGACAAACCTGGCAACTTTGTACGAACTTCTTCACATCCTGTGAAATTTGAGGCCAAAAATAATGTTCTCTAAGAATGGAAATGGTCTTATCTCGACCAAAATGTCCTACCATTCCTCCACTGTGTTTCTCCTTAATTAGATTTTCCCTCATGGAACTCCTTGGAATGGACAATTGACTACCTTTGAACAACATGCCATCCTGAATCAAATAGTCTAACCACTTGGTTCTATCTACAGCAACAAGTTCTTTACAAGCTTTCCATGCTTCAGCAAAATCAGGATCCTCGAGGTACAAATTCTTGAGTTCATCAAACCCAACTACTTCAACCTACATTACTGTAAGCAGTGACTGTCTCCTACTTAGTGCATCTGCAACCCTGCTAGATTTTCCACTTCTATGCTTCAACACAAATGTATAACTCTACAAGAATTCTACCCACTTCATATGCCTCTGATTTAATTTACCTTGGCTATTTAGGTACTGTAATGCCTGATGATCAGTATACAAAACAAATTCCTTTGGCAATAAATAGTGCCTCCATTTCTTTAAGGCCTAAACTATTGCATAGAACTCTTGATCATAAACAGAATACTTCTTCTTTGCATCATTCAATTTTTCAATAAAATATGCAATAGGCTTACCTTCTTGGCTTAATACAACCCCAATAGCGCTACCACTAGCATCACAATCCACCTAGAACACTTTTCTAAAATTTAGAAGTGCCAACACAGGCTGTTCTGTCACCTTCTTCTTCAGCAATTCAAAACTTCTCGCAACTGCTGCAGTCCATTTGAACTCTTTTCTATCCCCTCTTATTGTATCAGTTAGGGGTGGACATATGCCACTGAAATTCTTAATAAACTTCATGTAAAAACTAACCAGACCATGAAATGATCTTACCTCAGTAGAAGTCCTTGGAGTAGGCCATTCCAAGATGGCTTTTACCTTCTCTGGATCCATTTTGAGACCTTTAGGTGATATAACAAATCCCAAATAGACTAATTTCCTTTTTGCAAAGACAAACTTCTTTAGATTAATTAACAATTTCTCTTCCCTTAGCCTTTCAAGGACACTACCAATATGCAGTAAATGTTCTTCCAAAGTCTTACTGAAAATTAAAATATCATCCAAATAGACAATAACAAATTTTCCCAAGAACTTCTTAAGTACCTCATTCATGAGCTGCATGAAGGTGCTTGGGGCATTCGTCAATCCAAAGGGCATGACTAACCACTCATAAAGACCCTCCTTGGTCTTGAAGGCTATTTTCCACTCATCTCCTTCTCAAATCTGTATCTGATGATAGCCACTCTTCAGATCTATCTTTGTGAAGTACTGAGGTCCACTCAAGCAATCCATAAGATCATCCATCCTTGGCAAAGGAAATTGGTACTTGATGGTTATCCTATTTATAGCTCGAGAATCTGTACACATCCTCCACTCTCCATCCTTCTTTGGTGCGAGTACTACAAGTACTGCACATGGACTTAGGCACTCTCAAATCAAGCCCTTCCTCAACAGCTCCTGAACCTGTCTATTTAGCTCCTCTATTTCAGTAGGAGTCATCCTGTGAGCAGCCTTGTTAGGAAAACTAGCTCCTGGAATCAGATCTATCTGATGACTGATTTGCCTTACTGGTGGCAATCCATCTAGAACATTATCAAAGATAATATCTCCAAATTCTCCTAGTAAATCTGAAACTTCAAATGGTATTTCACTACTACCTTCTTTATCTTTCCTAGGAATCAAAGCATAGCACATATGCTGATGTTTCATGCCATCTAAAAACTTCCTTCCATAAACAAGACAAATCCTAGCACTGCTACATACCTTTTCACCTTCCTTTTTCATGGGCTTCAATTTGTGGCAAACTCCATCCTTTGTCAGAGAGTATGTGTTTGCATGTCCATCATGTATTGCATGTCTATCAAACTGCCATGGTCTACCCAACAATAGATGGCAAACATCCATCAAAATAACATCACAGAGAACTTCATCATGGTAACTTCCAATTTTGAATTTTACTAAACATTGTTCACTTACCAGGACCTTATGATCATCTTTTACCCAAGAAATCCGACAGGGCTGGGGATGTTTCTCCCTCTTGAGCTTCAGCTTAGAGGCCATCTCTTCTGATACCAAGTTATCAGTGCTACTACCATCAATGATCACATCACAACATTTAGCCTCACACTTGCATCTGGTACGGAACAAACTCCTTCATTGTCCTAGTTAATCCTCACCACTTAGTAGGACTCTTTTATTTACCAAGGTCTGTCCTCTTTTTGCATCCTCTGAATGTGATGATTGTGCATCCTCATCCACATGAGCAACCCTAGCTTGGCCCTTAGCTCTCCTATTTGTCCTTCCTTGTTGTTGAGGGCATTCAAAGGCATGATGACCTTCTTCATTGCAATGGAAATAGGTTCCACGGAAGCCTCCTCTTCCTTTTCCATGTCCTCTACCTCTTCCTCTTTGATTTCCAAAGTCTTGATCATGGGAGCGGTTGAAACCCTCATTCCTCTGGTTTCTGCTAGTACCCACATCTTCATTTTTCTTTTGGGTTTCATTGCGGCCTCCAGATGATCTACCGCTTCCCCTTCCTCCTTGACCATGCCCTCTTTGTCTTCCTTCAAACCTTTTATTCAGCTTCTCTTCAACTCATAGCACAAACTGGTATGCCTCTTCAACGCTAGTCATTCTTACCAAACTTAATTCCTCCTGGATGCTAGGTCGCAACCCACTGATATAACGAGCAACCTTCTCCTTATTTGCTTCTGCATGCCCCACTCTAATCAAGAGTCGATAAAACTCCTTTGTATATTCTTGGACTGATCTTCCTTCTTTCTTTAACCCATGCATCTTCTTAAATAGATCAAGCTCATAGTCCACAGGAATGAACTGCTTCTTCAATTTGTCCACCATGCGATCCCATCTTGTGATCTTCTCCTTTCCTCTTCTATTTATTTCCAATTGAACCTCTTGTCACCAGATTTTGGCATGGCCTTTAAGTTTTGCCTTTGTAAACTTAACCCTATCTGGGTCCCTGATATCCTCATACTCAAAGTATTCTTCCAGTTCATTGATCCAATCGATCAACTCATCTAGTTTCAAATTTCCTGAAAATACACCCACTTCAATTGTAGATCTTTTCCCAAACTTATTAATGGCCCTAAAAAGCCTTTCCTCTACAGGATTCAGAACTTCCCCATAAAATTCCTCTTCTGGTCCCATTGCTTCTTCTTCATTGTCATCCTCACTATTGTCACCTGCGGCAACATTTGCTCCTCTACGAAGCTCCTCTTGCAATGCATGCACCTGCCTTTGGAGGGCTCTAACTTCCTCAAGATTAATAGTTCTGGCCCTTCCACCACACTCTCTTCATGGAGGCATCTTCTAACTTGAACCCACAACCACACATTCCTAGTGCAAACTGCCTCACAATCGGTGTTCTGTCTACACACTCAAGAAAACCTGCTCTGATACCACTTGATGGGGACACAACCCAAGAATAGAATGGAAACAACAGAAAAGGAAAATTATATTAAATGAGAAAATAAGCTAGTACAACCAGTACAGGAAAATAAACTTCAAAACATGCCCTAAGGGCTTACAATAGCATAAATCTAGAGATAATTTCTCCTTATGGCACCTCCTCTCAAACTCCACTCCGAACTGCCTTTTACAATGCCAAAAATCTCCTTAAATAGACCCCAGAGGGTTAAGGACTAGGAGTACATTCTAGAAAGTGCTAGTAGGCATCCACCGACCAAATAGAAGGTTCCAGAAGCGTCGTTAGAAGTCGGTGCAAATCTAGAAGAATCCAGAAATGGTAACCGAACTTTTGAGAGGCATAACTTTTGAACTGTAGCTCCGATTGATGAACTGTTTACATTTTCGGAAAGCTCTCGAAGAGCTCTATAGCCCTATGGACAAGCTTCACTCATCCCCCATTTTTTGACCTTTTTCAAGGTCATTTAATGCCCCAAACTTGACTTTGAAGCATTCTTAGGAGGTCTCCAAAACTCAAAAAACTGCAATAACTTTCAAACTGTGGGGCCTTTTGACCTAATTCTTTTTTTGGAATGCTCTAAATCACAATTACATTCATCTGGCCAATTCACACCTTCTAGGTCACCAAAATGATGGCCAAATTGCATGCTCCTATTTTTTCAGGATTTTCAAACACACTGATAGTGGAACTGTGAGATTTGGAACCTTTATTTGACCCAAATGGGTATCCAAAAATGTAAAGACATGAAACAGAAACTAAGTCTAAGTACATTTTTTCGGGTGACACAGGATTGCCCTTATACCTCTGGATGCTCTTGCATCAAGCGTTCAAAGGAAATCAATGTGTTCATGCAAAGGCCACATTTCTTCTACTATGAGAATGATGCTTTTGCATTGAAGGATATTTGGAAGACAATATCCGAACAATTTATTAGTGCTGAACTAGAGTTGGTGAACTCAATGTTCTTTTCAGCTTCCAGAAGAGCAAGAGGGTATGTGCATAACCTTCCAATAGAAGAGTGATTTCAAGAAGAACCTTTCCCCTCATGACTATTTAGGAATCACTTTTGCAAATAAAAATGTATTGGCCTTCATGGGATCAGACAACAAAAAAAAATTCCATAGACTCAAGATGATGTGGCACTGTCCTTATTGATCAATTGAGAGTTATGATTCAGAATGCACGTTGGCAACTGCAAGATAGTGCGTAGAAATATATACTTCAAAAGTGTGATGAGTGGAATTTGGTATGGGTGGGGCTAGGTGACCTTGTCCCTCTAGAGCTCCATGAGATAGAGCTTATATTAAAATTTGATAGAGATCACACTCATGGAACTTCTTGTCTCACTGATTGCTTGTGTTGTTTGGGTAATTCATTCCAAATAGATACAGTTGCATATCATTTATCAGTCTTGAAAGCATTATATCCTGATGGCGTCATAGTACTTTCTCTATTTTCTAGTATTGGTGGAGCAGAAATTGCTCTTCATTGATTTGGAATACATTTAAGTTGTGTTGTATCTGTTTTAAATTATGAGTTTCCTCACATTCTGATGGAAGTGAGAGAAATAATGCACTCAAAAGCCTCAGCTAATAATTTTTCTTGATCAATGTGTAGGCTCATTTTTTTTTGTAAATAACTCAACGTTAATAGACTACTTGAAAAATGAAAAAGGATTTTAACCAGAACAGAATGTTCTCTACTGATTTTAAATTGTCAAATCAGAGGATTACATACCCTAACTAAGAATACTATTTTTTTTTCATTTTCAAATTAATTTTATAAAGGTCTACAATCAGAAACATACTTTTTTTTTAATGAGAGTTCAATTTTCAATCATCCAACAAATTTCTTTGAACTGACTCTAAAGTGGTTTGTCGTGGAAGCTTATCGTAATAGTAATGTTTTTGATCTTCTTTAACGGATGATTTTTAATTATAACTTTTGGAGGACCTCCGTGGGCTTAGAAAGTATGCATTTTGTTTTACAATGATACAAAATCACCATATTTATTGTTTGCAACTACTTGAATTTCCTTAGAACTTTGAAGGTGGATTATTAGTAAATTCATCCATGGTACAATTAATTTAAATTATTAAATTATATAATTTTTTAATAAATTAATAAAAATTAAGAACTTATGATCATACAATTAATCTAAACACATTTAATTCAAGATGAAATTCAATAGTTCGAAAAGAAGTTGATATTTAAGAATTGTAACATACATCATAATTCAATAGTTTAAATTCATCCATAGTACAATTAATATTATAGTTTTTAAATAAACTAATGATAACTGAAACTCAGATATTCAGATTAAAAACACAATTTCACCAAAGTTGATATTCACAATTTCACCATAGTACAATTGAAAACACATTTCACCAAAGTTGATATTCAGATTATTATAAAATAAATCTCAAAGGTCTAATCAACCATGATGTACACTTATAACATGCAATATTTTTTCATGATCTTCACTGTCTAGTCTCCACTTGCGACGTACACGCTTAAGTTTGACTGGATGCAGACAAAGCCCTGTAGCAATGACCAAGTGGTTGTATTGTAAAACTTTGTTGTCAAATTGATAATCAACAAAGTGTATTCCATGTTGGACTATTTTCTCTTGCTTCAAATATGTTCCCTCTATCACAATAGAACCTGTACCACAAATTTAAGTGTTTTAAAATTTGACAGATATGAAGTTACCTAGATATATTTATTTATTTAAATATATATGTGCATGTGCATGTATATGTATAATTTACCTATGGGGAACAACATTCCATCACTTTCTTCAGGGTCATATAACTTTGTCCTCTCTGCAGTACATCGCAATAAATAATAATTGACACATTCATGATTTCTAGGCTCAGCAATCGCTGCAAAGACATCTCCTGCATAACAAGTATACATGAATGCATGTGTACAATATATATAAGACATTTGAAATCGATAATTAAATAAAAGGTTGAGATTAATTTTTATGATACTCACCCACTTTTACCAATCCAGAGATATGATTATAATCATCAAAAATCAATGGAATATCATCAAAATTTTCATCTTCTTTATCAAATGTATCGGTAACATCAAGCGGTACTAAAATCCATGCACTTGTATATCCACGTGTCTGATTGATGCATTCTTCATAGTTTTCATCAATCCAACTGTCACAAAAACATGAGTATTCTCTTGTCTTCAATGTCCAATTGCAATTATCTGTACTCATGATTGAATACAAGGAACATGTCTTTTCTATCCTCTTGCAACCATGCATGTTTTTTCTATTGACACCTAAAAGTTCGCTAAATTGAAAATATAGAAAAATTAAATTTAAACTTCAATGAATTCAAAAATAAAACTTAATAATAAAATTTTATAATTTAATTTTGCATAAAAGTGAAATAGACGTACACATCCATACCTGTTATCTCCTAGAAGACTCTATATGGTGTCTGTCAACTCATTGTTGATGATGTCCTAACCTCATCTAATGCAAAATGAGTCTTACACCATTCAACAACATCATGTGCATCATTTACATGAACTCCCTAATAATTCATTTGATACTTTCACAAAGCATGTTTGATGCAAGCTCTAGCACCATCATGTTCACCTTTTCCATGGCCACTCTCAAAGAAATTCCATATGTGTTTTATATTCTCATTGAGATGATATCTACACAATGCATAAAATGGTCTAGATGATTTAAACTGCGTGGCACATCCATCAGACCAAACATAATGTTTATCAACATTTATGTTTCTTTCTTTCAAATAAGAAAAGAACATATTGAAGCAATGTTCTACATAGTGAATGTCATGTTCTTTATCATCACTTATATAAAAATGATATTCCTTTATAATTACTCGTGCTTGAACTATACTTTGAACACCATCCAAATATAACTGTGCATGTCTATAAAAAACATGTACCATAATAGTGACCTGCTTATTAAAGTAATAATCTGATTGAATTGCTTTCTAATGAACAAATGAATAGTTCTCTGCAAAATCAACAACTAACAATTGTTCCAAGTGGAAAATTATCTCTCAGATTTTGAAACTGTTGTGCTTGACACTTTGCAAAAAATGCATGACAAATATAAGGTTGAATCAATTTCTTAAATCTATCCATAAATGTTAGAACATGCAACTCCTCTTCAACATATTCCAACCTTTTCGTTTCTTTCCCCAACTTTGTTTCATTCTTGACATACTTGTAACTTTTGCAATTCAATATTTTTGTTACATCAATATTTTTAGTTTTCAAAGGAAATAGAGCCAATTCACCACATGTTTCACATAATCCTTTGATGCAATTTATTTTACTAGTTGGATCATCTATGTTATCACACAAAATGGATGATATAAACTCACTTCTCCTACTAGGAGGAGCAGCATAAAAACCATATGTGTCTTCTATAAACTTTTGAAATACCTGATAGTGGAGATCAAACTCAATATGATAACAACAACAAGTTTCAAACACTTTGTTTGACCTCACAAAGTATGGCTTCAATTTTTCAAACAATGTTTTTCCAAATTTTACATTAGGATGTTCATTACAAAACGAAATATATAACTCATGCTATGTTGTGTCCAACCAATGTTTTGTATGATGTTCATATTGATCAGGTGCAATCTTATGCCTGATAACATCTCTACTATTTGATGAAGGACAAGTGTTATCAATCCAAAATGATATGACTAAATTTTTTAATAACTCTTCAATTCTATCAGAACGAGGTGCTCTACACATGATTTCCTAGTTGCCCTCCATAGTACTATCATCCACAATTAATCTTCTCTTAACATATTGTCTCATTGTTTTCCTACTAAAACCCATTTCAGATGAAAAGATATTTGTCTATTTTGAGACATATTTTTACTTACAACAGACATCAACCTCACTTTTCTTGCTAGAGACTTATCTTTAGTTTGAGAGTGTTTTCCTATGTTTCTCAAACCTTGTTTAACATTTTCAATCAAATCAATTTGCATGCTAGAAAATCTTCTCTTCTTTGATGTTGTGTTTACACCTAACAATTTCAATGCCTCTTGCAACTTTTTTTGTGTAAGAAAAAGTGAAAGCAACTGAGCTTGTTCAAGTGTTTTAGTATTATCAAATTGAGTCATAATTTCTCTTATCTTCTTCTTCATTGACCTTCTCTTAGACAAAGTTAATGGTTGAACACTAGCTGCAAGTTTTCTCAATTTATCTACATCCATTTCAAGTAAATGATCTAAATTCTTATGAGAAATACCATACTTTATAGATTGGACAATATTTAAGAGTTCATTCATACCAGTTCCACCACCTGATCTTGACCCTTCTCTAATTTCTGTTACTGGAATTTCTACAGGGACTGATCTTGAGCCTTCTCCAACATTCATTGTTTGAGATTCAACAGGGAAAGATTCTAATCCTTCTCCGACTTCTGTTATTTGAACCTCTATAGGGACTGATCTTGAACCTTCTTCAACATTCATTGTTTGATATTCTGTAGGGAGTGTTCCTGACCTCTCTCTCATATGCACTACTTCTACTTTTGTTGGGCCTTCTTCAACATTTCCTTCACCTTGTTTAATTCGATGATAATGTGCCACAGTCTTCTGAATATTTCTTTGTTCTGCTTCATCAGATCTTTTTCTTGCATAGTTGTTTTGCTTTCCTTTCTTGTTTCCCATTATAAAATAAAAAATAATAATAATTTATCCCTTGCCTCAAGATAAATTTTGTGCAATAACCAGATAAAAAAACCACTATATAGATTTGTTTGTCGCTGTTGGTACTTTTAAATTGTTTGACAGAAATCAATAGAATGCAGTCATCTGCAACAAAGCATAAATATTCTTCATTATAATATGACTAAAATCTATGAGTCACAAACATTATAATAAATATTCTTCAATAATAAATTGCTACATAATGTTAGAAATCCCCTCTTTCATTTGTAGCTCTCATGTCCTTCTTTCTTCTCCAAATGATGTAGCTCCAAATGATGCGAGTCCTAAAATCAAGTCTTCACGTCCTTTTGGGATATTTAGGAATTGGTGGTATCTCATCAAACAAGGGATTAACATTGATGTGTTCAAATGTACCTTAGATGATTTCGATGGTTGATTCTTGATGAGACCTTATAGATGCCATTATTGCATTTGATAACTCCAAAGGTTGTGTCCTAGTGAGTGCTGGCATGATACCTCATAATGCAGATGCAGTGGAGGGAAACTTAAATGAACTTTATGCCTCTCAAGTGCGTACCTAGACTACCAACTACACACTTGAAGTGTGCAGTTGATAAAAAAAGGTTGCAGTTGGTAAAATAGAGTTGTAGGGTGCCTAAAATGCAAATTTCAAGTGTTTTGAATAATTTAGAGTGTTTCCTAAGGTCTTGGGATGCAATGCAAGGTGTACAAGTGCAGATTAGGGTTCTTGAACTTAGAATGAAACACCTAATTACCAAGTGTGTCCTAAAACTATCAACTATTCCCTAAAACTACCAACTTCACCCATGAAGTGTGTAGTTGGTAAAACAGGGTTGCAGTTGGTAAAAGAGGTCAAAACTTGATAATTAAGATGTGGGTATGCAAGATATGAGTTTTTTTTTAGATTTTTAAGATATGCAAGATGTTATGCAATGTGAGAAAATGCTAAATGACATAGGGTTTTGATATGCAAAGTGCAAATGTCCTAGGGATGTTATGCAAGTGCAAATGCAAGGTGTCATTTTGAAGGTATGCAAGATGAAGAATATGATATGCAAAATGAAAGTTAGAGTTATGTTTTGGACTTGGTAAAGATGCTAAAGGTAGGTGTACACAAAGTGGACTATGCAAGGGATGGTTTCCTAGGGTTGATAATGATGTTTAGGCAATGTAAAATGAGGATAGTTGATCAAGAAGACAAGTTGGTTGATGGACAATTTGATAGGGTTTGATAGTGAAAATGATGCTAGGGTTTGCACAATGCATTATGAGGGGGATATTCCACTAGGGTAAGTCAAAAATGACATTTAGGAATATGATTATGCTAATGATAGAGGTATACATAAGGTTTTTAAAACTTAGGTGAAATCTTGACAAGGTTTTGACAACATTTGATGTTTTGACAAGGTTTTGCAAGTTTCCAAGGTGTAAATTTGAATGTTAGCTTTTATCTTGATTATGTTTTACACACACGCAAGACACATTAAGACAAGAATAGCTATTGTTAAAAGTGAACAATCACACCACAACCTAGGCTTTAGGACTGTATCCATTGAATTCCTACTTGAACCAAAGTTCAACTGCACTTATCCAAAGCGGACAACTTAGGACCTTGGCACCATAGGCTCCCCCTTATAGCGCACTCACTTCTTGAGGCTACGAAGATCTACATCTCAAGGGGCATGACTTCCCAAGGGACTGTTGTCTCTATTAAGGATCGTGAGAATGTAGGATGTCTTCACGGGCATGGGTGACCCCTTGAGCTAGTGGATAGAAAGGATTTTGGCCACTAAAACATGGTTTTTAGTAAGGGCATTCCATTCAGCAAGTGAGTGATAAACTTCCTCAAAAGGTCTCCTAGCCTTGAGAACTGGGGTTTGACGCACCATAAGGGTACTGGAGGAGAGCTATCACTCAGCAATACCATCGACATAGTTTTCACTGTAATTGAGTTTTATATAGCGGCTGGAATGTTGACCTGGCTTTTGGCCTATTACCACTCTGAGGTCATCCCCTGGCATACCCAATATCAAGTATCTTGGTCCAAGACAAGCCTCCTATAAAAGTTACATGGATTTCTCTTACACCCAAGATCCATGAATGGCGAGGGGAGAGGATATGTCCAATGCAACTCTCGGGGATTTAAACACTATAGACACACTAGACAAAAAATAAAAATTTCATTTTAAGCACCAAACAAAGTGTTATTTAATCTAATAAATCTACACAAATGGTTTTGACAAACACACAATGGTCTTCGACAACGTCCTATAAAACAAGCATTAGTTGTTTGTTACGATCATGTCTTTATTCCATGATTGCCACATGTTGCAAGGAGACCATTAGTAACACAATAAGAATATACATTTTTTAACACCATTGATATGTTACTAATTTTTAATTTAACTTCAATGCATCCGTGAAACAACTTCACTAATGAAAGAAATAAATAAATAATTTAAATGTACAATATTTTTACCAAATTGATTCTTTCGATTTTGCAAATGAAATTCATGGCAAAGACAAACAATGCACATAGGTTAGGTTGATGGAAAATAGTTATACAAATGGCAAATAAAAAGAAAAATGGCAACTTTTTTTTTTTTTTTGAGTGTTCGCACAAACACATTTAATTACATATGTTTGGGCAAACATGTGTCCAAACTTTTTCGGCGGCCAAAAATTTTTATGGCGAACATGCAAAATCACAAAAAATTTCACCTATTTTTTAGATATATATTTTTTTTTCTCTTTTGACTTCCATAATTGTAGGAGAACGATCTCCTACTGTAAAATAAAAAATATCAAAACGTGCTGCTCAGAGCAAGCTTTCCAACGACTATAATTTTAATACATAATTTAATCATTAAGACTTTCAAATATGAGTTTAACTCATTATAGGTTCATTACTGATTGAACATCAACTGACTTTAACACCTCGGGAAAATTAGTAAACTAGGTCAAAAAAATTTTGAAAAATATGGAGGAACTGGCTTATTGAGATACCTTTCTGTTCTAAAAAAAAAAATGGTTTATGATAAATTGACTTCAAATTATCTATGTCAAATAGAACGTATGTTTGAATTACAGTTCATGTCACTTCTAAACTTCATAAACTATAAAATATTCAACCAAAATAAATCAAACCAAATGCATCCTATGGATATTGATGTTACAAATCTAATGTCGAAAGAATTACCTCATTATCATTTCTAGAAAAAAAAGTTATGTGTGTCAAACAGACTGTCACTTTTTAAAATATTGAATTTTATTATGTACCACTTTTCGGAGGAGATAAAAAAAATTGACATGAATAAATTTTTTTTAGATTAAAAAATATGGTTACAAAGTAGGAACAAAGTACTCAAAATCACTAGTTTATGTCATCTCAAAATTATTTATAATTTTGGAGATATAATCACTTGAATGTGACGTTTGTTGCAAAAATATTGATTTTAGTGTCAAAATTGGTCAAAAAGTGGAACCCATTATTGTGGGATCACCCTGACTAGACATACAAGGTTGTGAAGAACAATCTATCGTATGATCTTGTAGATTTGTTGTTGAAGCAATTCAACAAAAACATGGAAAGTATTAGAACTTCCAAGAATAACACTTGAAAATTTGGTTCTTTGTTGACATGTTTATTTTTCTATGTTCAAAAGTTTTTCCCTTCAAAAGGCATGGTAGTATGCAGAAAGGATCTGCTATTATTTTATCAGATTAAAGAATATATGTTTGAAATGGAAGAGAATTTTTTTAGCATAATGGATAACTATTTTGATGTCTTCAAGGAGAAAATGAATAAGAGATTCAGGATACCTAAAAAATTGGTTGAAGACTACAAAGATGATGTTTGTTTCATGGTAGACTGTGACAGAGTCTACATTCAGGTAGTAAAACCCAGATTTGTATGGGTAAAACCTCTTCCCTGTGAAGTGAATATAGATGAAGAAAATGACATAATTGAAGCCTTCATTAATGAGCTTTTTGATCCAAAGGCACCACACTTTGGAACATATGATGAGGCTAGGGCAAGAATAGAGCTTGAAATCAAGCTTCCATAGGCAGTTAACAAAGGAAAGAGGAGGCTAGAAAAACTGAAAACAAGCACGCCTCTTATGTTAACCAAGGGAAAAGGAGAAGATGTTGAAGAAGTAGAGGATGAAGAGGAGTCAGAAAAGGAAAAAGAATGAATAAAGTAGAAAGGCAAGATGATCATCACCAAGCCATCCATTGTAGTTTCTACAAGGAGGTTTAGGAAGAAAGGCAATGACATTGTCTTTAGCAAACCTCCTCCCACCTTCCAAGAAAAAATGAAACAATTGGAAGAATTTGTAGGTATAACAAACTTCAAATCCTTGAACTATGAAACAAGATCAGAGGTTGAAAAGAAACAAGTTGAAGAACTGGTGTTAACCAAAATGGGAAAATGGAAGTATTCACTAGATTAGATAGCCTCCCAAATATCTAATGAATTATTAAAGAAAATAAAGCCAAGATGGGAATTTTCTATGCAATCAACAAAAGATATCTATTCACAAACCCTGAGGTAGTTCCTACCTAGTATGACAGATGTTGAGGTAAAAGAGTCCTTAAAGAAAAATAAAGATAAGATGACTCTTAGATTTAATACTTTCTTAATTTTGATCAAGGATTTAGAGCATGTGGAAGAAGGTTGATCACTTGCATAAACAAAGTGACTTCCTAGTAGAGGTTAAGGATGATGGCAGTGATGATGAGGAAGAAGAAACTTACACTGAGCCCACACATTTTGACAATGAGGAAGTTGAAGAAGACAAAGAGAAAGAAGCTACCAAGGAAGATAAAGAAGATGATGAGGAGACTAATCCTATGAAGATAGTAGCCACAATCATTGTCTCACTTCCTCACTCTCCAAGAAAACTAGAAGATACATCAAGCTCGGAGACAACTTCAACAAGTTTTATTGTGACCACAATAGATACATCAAATGTCCAATCACTATTTTCTCCCTCGTAGCCGAACACATCATTGATAGAAGTGTCTACCACTTCATTCACCAAGCTACAACCTTCTTCTTCTTCAGCTACTGAGTCATTAGGCATGAGTGCAATGGCTTCTACAATTTTGAGCTCTTTAGCAGTAAGTACTTCAGTTTTGAGTATTACAATTTTGGATTTTACAATTTTCGCTATTAGGGATTTGAATACTTATGTAAGTACTTTTGTTTTGAATTCAGTAAGCATTCCAGTTAGTATTCCATCTGTTGGCACTTTATCAATTTTCACTGCTAGTCCTACTATCTCTAAATTATTAATTCCATACTAGATTCAAAGGCATTAAGTACAAGGATAGTTGAACCTAAGGCTCAGAAAAGTACAAGATTTTTGAGTAGAGGTAAGGAGATAGAAGAGGATATAGACCTAGATGAGGAGATTGAAATTTCCAAATGGGACTTTGATAATATCACTGCAAATCAAATGCATATACCTGGTCAACTCCTCAAAAAGAAGGTAAAGTAGAAGAAATTAAGAGAGGAAAGAGACAGGGAATATAAAATTATTGATGATGCCAAGAATATTTTGATTGAGGCAATAGGTATTGAATTTGATACTTCCAAACACATTTTGTTGCAATTAGAAGAGGCAATCCAAAAGTTTAATGGGGACTCTAGTGGTCAAGACAAGTTAATTGAGAAGTAGAAAAGAAATTTGATAATAAAGTGCTTGAGTACATTGTTCAGCAAATACCTATCCAACAAGTGGAGCTTTCCTCATTTCTAACCAATCTTGAAACCTCTTGCACCGATGTAACATCACTTTTTGGAAAGTTGTGTGATGTTACTAAGTTTACAAAGGGAATAAAGTTGATGAAGATCTAAAAGCCAGTGTAGAGAAATTGTGACTTGACTCTAGTTCAAGCTCTGCACATCAAATGAAGATCAAATTCTTGTCAGACATGCAGGTAGAGTTATTGAGAGAAGAAGCAAGGATCTGGTCTACACTAATAGATATTTAGAATATCATCCTTCCCATCATGGATACAATGTAGAAGCTTATTGTTTATTCAAAAAAATTGATCCATGACAACAACTTCTCTATTGCAAATCACATGATAGAACTCTCTGCAGATGTTCAAATTGATCTCCATACATGCAAGATGGAAAACTGGGATAAAACTTTAGCACTTATACTTAAGGTGCATTCTAAGTTTCTTTCTCATTTTGGTATCTCCATGTAAATAAGTTTTGAATAAATCTTTTGCATTATTGTCAAAAAGGGGGAGAGACACCTAGTATGCTATATATGGGGAGAGACACTTAGTATGCTATATATGGGGAGAGACACTTATTATGCTATGTATAGTGAGATACTATGTATATTGTTTGGGGGAGAATCATGCAAAGGGAGAAAGTGTATATAGCAAAGAATTTGCAAATATAGTATACTATATATGGGTATGTGTAGGATCATGGTGTGCCAAAAAGTGGTGATCTGAAAACACTGTAGTTCTAAAATATCTCAAACCATTTCAAATCTATTCCAACTTTTTTCCCACCCACCCTGATACTAAATGAAAACAATTAATATCTTTATAAGGTATACTACATCTTTTGATACCAAAACTATATGGTCAACTTTAAAAACATCCTAAAAAGTTCTTTTTACCTATTTTTATGTGATTTTTAATTCAAACATGTAACTGATGACTTTTTTTCACCAAAATTTGATGAAATGAAAAAGGTTTCTTAAGAATGTTCTTATCTTTCCATAAATGTAAGGTTTGTCAAATTATGAGTTTAGTAAGTAATTATTACTTATTTTCTAATGGAGTTATGTATAAAGTGCTAATTGACACACTACTTGAAAAATAACTATAACTTTCAAATGGTACAACATTTTTTAAATTGAAAAGATGCATCACCTTCTATGTTTCTTCTATTATAAGGGAAAAAAATGAAAAAATGATTTTTGTAGAGTTTTGAATTACTTAAGGTGGTCAAACACGAGAGTTTTTTAAATCCAAAAATATTAAAGTCAAAATTTAATTATTTGGTATTTATTTAGAATAAAAATATCCAAAAATGTGTGCCACATCTAGGCATGAGTCTACTATTTATATCTAGAATATTATTAAAAAATATTATCATTTGATTTTGATTAAGGTGGTCAAACATATGTCTAATTCTTAATTTTGTTCTATAATTTTTGTAATATTACATTAAAATACAAAATTTTAAGCAATCAATTTTTATTTTTTGAGATAAGTCCTAGTATTTAGAAACTAGATTCAATTTGCTAGAGACAGATTTTTTTCTCTCAACCTTTTGATATAAAGTTAATAACAAGTAGAAAATTGCACATCAAGTTGACATAACTTTGATTTTCTGAATTTTTATTGCTACTTAAGAGCATAGTTTGGTTGACCATGATCCTGCACATACCCATATACATACAAAGAAATTTTTTGAAAAATCTCAAAAATAGTATACCATACCGAGCTAGTATCACATTTTGATGTATATAAGCTTTGGATGATAAGTTTTTTTGTCACTAATGACAAAAGGGGAGATTTTTGACATTCAGTCAAGCTTTTTACTAATGACAACACTTATTTAGGTTCTATATGGCTACCAAGCTTAATGAATAGTCTATAGTGTTTTCCATGCATTTCAGTAGCCATTGAGCACTACAGTTCCTATCGAGAATTCTAGTGGTAAATGAGGGAATTTAGTTAGTGTGAAGTGTAATAGTTCAAACCAAGCAAAATTGGGTAGTGTGAAGTCTAGCAATGCAAACCGAGCACTTCAATGATTCCCAAGCTTTTCAGTTCTACCAAGCTAGCAGTTCATATAAAGCGAAGTTAGTGTTAACCAAGTTGTATGATGATTACTGTTTACCAAGTGCAATCATGGTAAACATGTAATTCAATTTATACTGAGTGACACAGTATCTACTGAGTCACCAATGTAGACCAAGTTCAAGACTACATTGAATTGATTAGTATAGACTGAGCTTCTACTTCTACCGAGTGCATGATGATGTTGAGTAATGATAGTGGACGCTGAGTATTAGAACTTCACCAAGTTAGTCTTCAGAACCTAAGTATCTACATATGGGTTGACTTTATGATATTCGTGTTAACTTGTATATTGGTGAAATTTGTAATGATTTAAATTGGATTGATATATATGTAATGTTTTTTATCATATCCAAATGTGATAATAATGTGAAAAAAAGGCATGCAAATGTGAATCAGTAGTAGACAAAGTGTATTGTAAGGCCATATCAAAAAAAGGAGTAGTAGAGTCATGTCTATCACATAAACGTGATCAGTACTTCAAGGAATCTCTATCAATAATTCAGTTGTAAGTCAGAGATCTACTACTTCATCCTAATAGGTGAACCAGTCCAAATCCTTTAACAAGGTAGACTTAACAATCTTTTCTCAAATCTCTTTGCCAAGTGCATGCTTCATTGTGTGTTTGTAAAACCTCTAACAAGGTGGACCTAGCAGTCCTAATTGCTCCTAAAAAGGTAGATAATTAGAAGTGATCATTGTAAGCCTTAACTAGCCAACTTTTTGTTAGATTATTGAAGTTTTTTGGGTATCATCCCCACCCCAATTTTACTTTCTATTTGGAAGCTTTCTAGATCACCAAATCATTGTGTTCAAGTGTTATGAATGTTTTATGTTTTGAGTTTCTTGTGCATGCAGTTAGATCTGATTTGATGAATTAAATGGTAATTGCATTATGGCAATTAAGATTTGAATTTGGTAAAAGTTTTCAAGGTTACTTGTTCACCCTTTCCCTCTCAATAACCTAGCTAGTCTTGAATATTTCCAACAATGTACATCCCAAATAGTAGGTGACTATGACTCCCTCTCTCAATCACATTAGAAATGTCAAGAAAAAATTAAAACACACGAGTACACCATAAACATGCAAGTATGGGGTAAGTAACCATAGAAACTACATATAAATAGTCCATCTAACTATCATCTTGAAATAACTAAACATACGTGTATCATCATCAAAATAATCTCAAACACATGAAATAACTAACTCAACACATATATCAAATTAATAAGAAATATAAATAATCAAATTTGGTAACCAAGTACTACTAAACGTTAAAAAAAATCATAAATTAGGCCTAGAAGGAATTTGGAAACATAACAAGAAAAGTCAACTAGTGGTAGACATTACATCCACCCCACTAGACTTAGGCTTACTCTTGAAAGCCTACAAGAAATATTAATAAACTCTAGCACTCACTGTGTGGGTCCCATTCAACCCTTTCCCCCTATAGGAGGATAAGATTCCATTGAAAAACACCCAAGCAAAAAAAAAAAATTTTATCACAAGTCAACAAAGGTATACCACCATAATGTACAATCATAAGAAAATTTGTTTGAAATTAAATCTCAAGACTAATTCAAGTTTTGTCTTTTCTATGTTTCAAGAAATTGAGTCTAAAGTTTTGAAGGTGTTCAAGTTGCAATAGATACATAACATGTTTAAGTTTCATTTCAGTTTAACTAGGTGATAACTAGTGGTATTCCAATATAACCATAGCTCCAAATGTAGAAACTCAGGCTATGATATCAGATGTAATGCCTCACTAGGAAACTTAAAAGAAATTAACCTAAAGTTTCACTAAGTTTTCAAACATTTATTTTTTAAATAAAATAACTTAACAACAATAAATATAATATAGCGGTAGCAATAATTCACATATATAAAAATGTAAAAATAGATTGCATCTCCTAAGGCTCCTAGGATGTTGAATCACATTTAATTTTAATTAATACTAAATTCAATACATAAGAAATCCACATTGAAGAATAACTGCAAGTACTAATCCATTTAATTTATATATAATTATATTGAATACCACTTGGCAACAATAAGAATGCATAATCATCCACTATACAAGTCATAGGATATGAAAAATATCAACGAATATACATCATAAATTAAATACATCATCTCCTAAGATCTCTAATAAAACAAATATAGTACAACAAAACATAACCATTTAATAGAAATATAAGATTAGATAGAAAAGATCAACTGCACAAGGACATCCAACATTGACATCTAGTTGTCAGATCTCAATGGTATAAGAAAAATGCACTACCACCTGACCTTATGGTAACCTAAATGGCCCACTCTTGTCATGCTAAGGAGATAAACTCATGTCCAAAATGGTAATCAATCCACAAGTCATAGCCAACATCTAGGTCAAGGAAACACCTTCAACCAAACTATCTCAAAGAGTACCAAGACACAAATGATATATAAACCCAAAGGAAAAATGATACGTAGGAAATCTACAATGCAAGTGGGCAAGTTTCATCACATGAGCCAACTCTAATGTTACCTTGGTTAGCTCTCTAGACTCCGGCCCCCTAGTGTCTCTATGTGGGACCAATATCCTTTCATATAGACAAGGTATATACTAATGAAGTAAAGTTCCAACCAAACATCATCTCTACTCCCATCCTAGCCTGTACTAGCACTCGAGACATGGGTGAAGAAAAAAATGACCCATATTAATTCATTTTAAAACTCATTTAATTAAATTTTATCACTTATTAAAAAAAACTTACAATGGGTTACCTAGGCAGGCACTCTAGGCCCCAGCCTCCATTGCAAGCTACTTCCCAACATACACATAGATTACCTACCCTAGGCTCATAAAAGTCCAAATTATAGAATTGCAATTTTTACCTCATTCTTTTACAAGCAACTAGAAAGTGTCTATAGATAAAATGTAACACTCATTTCAATCCTTTACAAGTATCTAGAAAGTGCCTAAAGACTAAATCTCAATATCATTTGAGTCCTATACAAGCAACTAGAAAGTAACAATAGATAAAACAAAATAATCACCTCAGTCCTATAAAAGAAATTGGGAAGCACTAGAAGATAACCAATAAAAAGGTCAAAGGTTAAAACAAGATAAGTCACACCATTCACCTCAATTCTATACGAGTAACTAGAAAGCATTACAAACATCTGAATAAATTCATCATAGAAAATACATGACAAATTATGATGTTCAGGTATAAAAGATTGTATACATAACATCATCATGACATCACATGATATCACCAAAACAATAACTCCCAGCCCCTAGTAGGCATCCAAAATTGGTCAACACTCTAAGTCAAACCCAAACCTAACATCAGTAAAAACACACATCACATAAAGTACAAAACAATGTAACTTACATAACTCATTAGGTTTTGAAAACATAAAAGTTCAATTTTCACTAATAGATTTCAAATATTATAATTTGATAAGGGTTTTTAATTATAATTAGGGTTTTAGTTTTCATAGTTCAATTCATTTTCGAAACACAAAGGTTTGATATACAACTAGAATTTTTGTTTTTATTGCCAAAGTAATGAAAGACAACTAATATTTTTTGAATTATCAAACAATGTAATAAAATTCCACTAATAATAGAAATCATTTTCATATACAATTGAACTATCAAGTAAAACCCAAGTTTACTAAAATAATCATTTTCTCAATTGCAATTCTCAAATTTACTTTTCAATATATATTTTGTTAATTAACAATCTTCTATTTAAGATCTACTAATGACTTAGCAATAATTAAATAATTTATTAAAGATCAAAATTATTTAATTATTCAAAATTCATATTAAATCATAAATAAAATAATTATAAATTTATGAACATAATAACAATTACTATTATTAATAATATGTATAACATATAATAATTATTAACAAAGCATTTAACATTTAATCTCACAACTAAATGAATACTCCACATAAACTTCTTCCTTAGATTTCTTACAAGTTACTTTTGTAACTGCCCTACAAATTTTTCGCCCTTGTCCTCCTCTCTGCCTCAATACCTCTTAGTCTTGGGAGGGAGGGATTCCATCTCCACCTCTCCCCCCCTCTAGAACCGACTCCCATTTGCCCAAATTTTTGAGTTTGTTGCAAAATCCTAGAATGGTCGCTTCCTCTTTTAGGAGGACTCTTCCCTTCTAATGGAATCTAGTATCATCCTTGATGACTATGCTTGTTTAGGCCCCAAGCCCCTAGGTGGTCCCATGATAAAGATGACCACACAGTCAAACTAGTTGGGAGTTTTTGTTGGGTCCAAGACTCCTATAGATTTTGGTGCTAATCCCACATTCTCCTCAAGACCAACTAGACCCCTAATTTCCTTACTCAATTATGTGGTTCACTCAATTTCCTTGAGGTTTACCTTGTATCTTGTAGGAAATTTTGTCTCTTTCTAACCTATGGTTGATATGGTGGGTAAATGGTGCTTGACAAAGTGGAAACTTATGAGCTCTATTTCCATCTCTACAATGAATGGGGCCCTCTTCTTATTCAGTTTCATGATTGAAAAAGGTAGGGATGCAATCATGGCTAGATCTTGGAACTTTGGAAAACATTACCTGATGCTGGAAAAATGGAAACTCAAGTTTAACCTAGAGAATGACCTTTATAGATCTGCCCTGGTCTGAATCCACTTACCTGGGCTCCCCTTGGAATTCTAGGATGAGTTTATTTTCAAATAGATTGGCAGCTCCTTTGGATAGTTCATAAAGATAGATTTAATGGCTGTCTCAAAGATCAAACTAGGTTTCACTAGGATCTATGTGAATGTGGGAATGAACAAACCCCTACCAACCATGGTGGACCTAAAGTATAAATGGGGAACCTAGTCACAACCATTGATTTATAAGAATGCTTCTCCTTTCTGCCAAAAATGTAATAGCTTTGGCCATCCTTTTTTGGAGTTCCCGAAGAGTGAGAAACTCAAGAATAAGGTCTCATCCCCAAGTGTAGAGGTGGTTGAAAGCTCAAAAATGAAACTGGGTGGTTCCATCAAAACTTGTGTGGGGAAGCCTCAGTTGAATGGAACCCCTTACATGGGTCAGAGCATAAGAATCCTAGTGAAAGAGATGGTTGTGTGCAAGGTAAGGAGATGAATGTTGTTGCTCATAAAGAGGGGGAGATTGTTGACATGTAGACCTTGGAAAATTTAGATGTGGGTGATAGTTTTCTAGACAAATAAATGGTTGATGAGGGGGTTGGGAGCCACTATATCCCACCCATCAACTTGGGGGCTAGCTTATCACTTGCTAATGGAACCCTTGTGGTTTTCCTTCCTAGTATTATGGAAGTCTTTTCCCTTACTTTTGAGGGCCTAGGCCTTGATATTCTAATCAATGAAGATAAATGGATGCTCCTGAAGAGAAATATTAGAGGGGTAAATAGGGTAGATTGTGAGTGAACTGTGAGTAAAGGGAAACCTCTTACTAGGAACATCCATCAAAAGGAAACAAAAAAGGATATTGCACAAGGGAAATAAAAAACCCTAAAGGAAAGCTAGAACCCTAAAAGATAAAGATCATATCCTAGAATGTGAGAGGGCTACATAGCCCCAAGAAGTAGTAAAATATCAAACAAAAGATCATTGAACTTAACATTGATATGATTCTTTGGCAAGAGGTGAAAATGACTGTGGAACTCTATTCAAGACTGGCTAATTATATTTAGTCAAGTACTAATTACACATATAGTGATGTTAATGAAGCTTCTAGTGTCATTGCTATGATGTGGAACCCTAACAAGGCTATGGGCATGGATATTTCCATTAGCAACCATTTTATTACCACAAATTTCACCACCCAATAAGGCAGCTAGACTACTTTTAATTTCCATGCCCCTAATTCTTGTAATGGTAGGATTTCTATCTAGAATGAGCCTACCACCATGGTTTATTCGATGAGAACAGGAATTTTTTTTTGTATGGGAGACTTCGACACCGTGTTGTACTCCCTAAAGAATTTGGGGGGATTGGAGCATTTTTTAAGAAATGACAATTTGACCGATATTGATCTCTAGGGTTTTTCTTTTACATGGTCTAATAATAGACTCATGAAGAGCTTACTCAAATTAGGATAGATATGAATCTAATTTCTTCAAGATAGGACACTCTCCAACAAAACTCCCTAAAGACATACCCGAGGACTATTTTGGATCATTTGATGCTTCTTCTCTCCTAGACACAAAAGCCTACTAGATGAAGGTCATTTATGTATGAGATCATGTGGTATTCAAATAATGAATTTAGAGAATGTATTGTATGATGGTGGAAGATCTAGTGGATAGCATGACCATGTTCTGTATTGCTAGAAAATTTGATAGAAGCATAAAGGAGGTCAGAGATTGGAGCAAATCCTCATTTGGGATTTTATCCAAGAAAAATAACATCATTGAAACAAAGCTAAAAGCTCTCCAAATGTAGCTTGTGCAAAGAAATGTGCATATTGAGCAGTAGTAGGAGGAGAGGAAGTGTACAGATGAATGGAAAACCCTCCTAAAATAGAGAGGAAGTCTTCTAGAAACAAAGATCCAAGGTCCAACAGTTAAAGGAGGGAGAGAGAAAACAAAGTTTTTTTTCATAGATCGTCCTCGGGAAGAAAAAAGAGAAACACTGTCAATAGTTTGATGGATGATAATGACCATGAGGTCAATAAAATGTAACAGATAGAGGATAAAGTCAGTTCCTATTTCAAATAAATGTACAGCCCCCTAGCAGCCCAAGTTAATAGCAACATACAAAGTGATATCTTGAGGTTATTTCAAGTAGTGATTAATGATCAAATGAATTAGAAGATGATGTATTCTGTCAAAGAAGAGGAAGTCAGAATGGTTGTCTTTATTATAGACCAATATAAAGCTCCCAGTCCTCATGGGTTTTTTCCTTCTTTCTTCCAAGAATACTCTAGGACATTTTTAAGTATTGTATTATCCATGTTGCTCATGACTTTGTCAAGATAGGAATGCTATTGGAGAAACTTAACCAAACCTTCATTTTTCTCATTCCTAAGATAGAGGACCCTCGAGGACTAGAAGAGTTTAAATCCATCAGGCTTTGCAACATAATTTATAAGGTTCTTGCTAGGGTTATGGTTAACCACATCAAGCCATTCTTGGACAAATTCATTGGCCCCTTTCAAAATGGCTTCATCAGTGGGACGCAGATTCTTGATGCAGTTATAATCACCCATGAGGTAATACACTCTATGGAAAGGTCTAAGAAACTAGGTATGGAAATTAAACTAGACATTTCCAGATCTTATGATAAGGTTAGGCATGAATTTCTATTCTTTCCAAAGTTGGATATAATTAAAAGGCTAATACTATTATAGAACATGTTGTTACCCCTATTACTTTCTCATTGATCATTAATGGAGCCCCTGGCAATTTCTTCTCTTCCTCCCAAGGTCTTTGCGAAGATGATCTACTATATCCCTAACTTTTTATTATTATAGTGGAAGTGCTAAGTAGAAATTTAGTTTTCTTGACTAACTCTAATAGAATCAAAGGTGTTAAACCTACTTCCTTGTGCCCCCCCCCACAAACCATATAGTAGTTTGTGGATGATACCTTCTTACTTGGCATCTCTTCCATTCATGAAGCTAGAGAATGGAAAGACACCTTGAATCAGGATGCATTGGTGTCTAGTCAATGAATAAATTACCAGAAAAGTAAAGTCTTTTTCTTTAACACCATCACCAATTTGATAGAAAAGGTGATAGGTACTCTTGGTAGCTATGAGGCATCCTTCCTTGATACTTATCTTGGTCTACCACTTACAATAAAGGAAATTCCCAATCATTTTTGGAATGGTCTTGTTGAACTCTTCCAAAAAAGGTTCATGGGTTGGAAAGGAAATATCTTGAGTAATGATGGAAAACTCTAGCTTCTCTCTACCTCCTTGCAATGCATCCCAATGTATTTCCTCTCTATTTTCAAAATCCTAGGTTGGTTCAAAGATATTATTAACAAAATCTAGTGGAACTTCTTGTAGTTTAGCACTGAAGAGAAGTCAAGAATGAATTTGGTTAGCTGGGAGGAAGTTTGTCAACTGAAAGCTCTTGGTGGTCTAAATTTACAAGAAATAGTATACTTGAATAAAGCCCTATTAACCAAAATTAGTTGGAAATTGGTGAACTCTAAGGGTAGCTAGTGTAACATTATCAAGGCTAAATATCTTGGAAGATTGTCTCCCCACCAATTCCCTTGGGTAAATGATCTCCCCTAAGGCTCAAGATCTGGAACAATGCGATTAAAAATAGAAAGATCCTAAAAAATGGGTGTCACTGGGTTATGGGGAATGGTAATTATGTTGACTTATGAGAGGATCAATAGATTCATGATATGGATACTAATTTCTTACCATTTCATGAGAAGTGTACTAGATTGTATGATCCTTAGATTTAAAACTTCATCACCCCTCAAGGACAATGGGTTTCTTTCCAGAACCCTAAACCTATGAAGTTGGGGCTTTCCTAGGAGCTACAAGACCTTATCCATACCTATAGGATCCCCTTGGATATATTTGAGGACTCCTTGGTGTGGAGAGTCACACCCTTAGGGGAGTTTATAATTAATTCTTCTTACCTCTATTGTATGTGGGGAGCAGTGGCCCGAGTTGATTGGTGAAAATTGTGGTACCCTTGGATTCTAATAAAGGTAAACATCTTTTGGTGGACAAATTTGCATGGTTTGATGCTCACTATTGACAACCTCTAGCATAGAGGGTGTCAACCTACTAACTATTGAATTCTATTTCTCCAGGACATGGAATCTATTCCACATCTACTTATACACTTCTTGTTTGCCACAGTTATGTGGAGGGAAGTATTTTCCCTATGGGAGGCCCACTATTGTATGAAGAGTGAATTGAATCAATTTATTCATTGGAATGGTCTGACTGTTCACCCATATCTTAGAAACTTATGGTTGATTATCCCACCATATGTCATTTGGCATATTTGGAAGGAATGAAAAAATAGGATCTTTAGGAAATAAGCCACTACCAATTTGGGGTTGGCCCAATAGATTATCAAGATCATAAAATAATGTAGCAAGATCTAGCATTAGAAGCTCCCTCCAATCCCCTGGGTGGACTAGATATTAAATGGGCTTTGGCTTGGAATGTTGACTTAGTTGTAGCACAATCTAACAATTCAAAAGTATTGGCAAGGAAGAAGATAGTGTGGCATCCACCCCCTTTGTCTTGGTTTAAACTAAAGTTTAATGGTTCTGCCATGATGGGTAACAGCATAGCAAGAGGTCTCCTTTATAGTAGCATGGGAAATATAGTGGTTGCCTATACTAAAAGCTATGGAGGAGCCTCTCAGAATGATGTTGAAGGTCTTGCACTCCTGTGGGGGTTGAAAATTATGAGAGTTCAAGGAATCAATAAGTTGGCCATTGAGGGGGAATCTATCCTTATCATTAAGGCCACTAAAGGAGAAGGTCACAAAAAATGGTCAATTAAAATCACAATCAATGAAATTTGAGGGTTGATGGGAGATTACCATAAGATCCAAGTGGTACACACTTATCAAGAAGGGAATGGCATGGCAGATGAGATGGCCAAATTAGCATCATGAGATTAGTGGAATGAGAGGATGTCAGATTGTTTCGATCATCAACACAAGTGTTCATGGAAAGGGAGTGTTCTTTCAATAATGGGCCATATGAATAATCAAAATAGGTGGTAAGCTTTCATTTTTCTATGTGGAGAAGAGGAAAAGATGCTCCATAAAGGGCTTGTTTTGAAGCATTATATAATGATATGCATTCATGTTTCAAGAGTGTTGTGAGTATTTATTACTAGAAAAATAGGATGTAGAGGGGGATTTAGTGAGATATAGAGAATGATGTACTAATAATCAAAATGACAAGTTGTTGAATTCTCACATAAACTATAGCTGGTGTTGGTCATTTATGGATGGAAAGACATCACTCCCATGTACCATAGGGTGTGAATTTTTGTTTTTCAGAAACCTTACAAAGTTATGATGGGTATGTAATTCCTTTTGATTTTTTTTGTTGAGCCTTTTCATTTTATATTCAGAGTGTCATACCTACAAAAAGGCTATGTCATCTAAAGAATTGGTGGTGAATTAGGAGAAGGCATGGGTGTTAGTGATCATATTGAATTGGTGGGTTGAGGAAGGTATCCATAAAAATGAGCCAGTGATGGTCTACTTGCAAGAAGGTGGGCTCTTACCATATATGGAGGGTATGGTGAAGCATGAGGAGATTGTCTCAATCCAGTTCTTCCAAACTTGGAAGGACAAAAAGGTGACTATCAATGGTATGAGATTTGAGATCTCCAAGGAAACCATTGTCAGGGTTGGAGAATTTTCTATGGGAGAAACAAAATGGTGGATGGAGGCTAAGCTTAATGAAGAACCTAGTTTGCAAAAATTGTTGGGTGATGCGACGCGCTCCCCTGCCCACAGGTGGTTAATTATGTGGTGTTCCATGTTCACTAACAGTCATGGCTTTTGGTGCAACGGCAAATGGGTCCCAAAATTGGTATCAGAGCCTAGTTTTGGCTTGGTCATGGGTTCAAATCTCCCCGGTGCCTTCCCGACCCGCGTAAGCACTTGGTATGCGCGTCAAGGGGGAGATTGTTGGGTGATGGGACGCGCTCCCCTGCCCACAGGTGGTTAATTATGTGGTGTTCCATGTTCACTAACAGTCATGGCTTTTGGTGCAACGGCAAATGGGCCCTACAGAAATTTTCCAAACTCAAGGAGGAATCAATGCTAATGCAGGGAGAGTTTTCATGGGAAGCCATCACTAAGCCTTGGGATGCCATCTACTATTAAATTATGTGGTTTATTACCCTCAAGGACCACTGCTATGTAATCTATTATTACCACATCCCTATTTTGAATAACTTAAGGAATCTTGACCACATTTCCTTCTCATTTATGTTATTGCATTTGTTGGAAGATTGTATTTATAAGGCCAGGAAGAAACATGAGAAGGGTAAAATTTTCTACCTTATCCATTAGGGGCTTATGAAAAAACTATATATCCAATACCTAGCCCAAAACCTACCTATTTTCATTAACTCTTTTTCCTTTTCCACCCCAAGCCTCCTTGGACCTAGGCCCTGGCCCTAGCCACAAGAATTTTAAGAAAACCCCTAGCTTCGAAGCCAAAATGGACCTTAACATTAAGATTATCCTCATAGAGTTAGATTCAAACATTAGGAAGGGTACACAGAGCACTAGGAGAACCATTAAATGTCTCCTATTAGAAAAATTTAAATCACCCCCCCAAAGACATGTTTCCACCTCTGAGTCTTCCGACAGTGATGTCAAGCCTACGAAAAAGTAGAGATTGCCTCAAGATAATAGGCCTACACCAATTTCTCTTAGCCCTTCCCATATCTCTAATACCCTAGAGGCTACCCCAGCTAGAAGTGGTGTGGGGAGGGGGGTGGGGGGGGGGTGCAGGAATGGGTGGAGGATATCACTTCCCCTAAGAAAAAAACCAACAAAGATACTAGAAAGAAAGGGAAGCACAGCCATAGTAAGCCCAAACTAGAAAGGCTTGAGCGATCAATGAAGGACCTAGCTCACAATCAAATTGTTATCTACTAGATATTTGAAGCTTTGGTGGAGTTTTCCACCAAGTTCATGCACTCCATGACCACAACCTTATACTTCTTGTAAGTTAATAAGGAGGAGAAGGACTTGGACAAAGCTACTAACACCACCTGATCAATCTATGGGTTTCTGGTGGAGGACTAGATAGAGACCATCCTCGAAAAACCAACTAAGGTGGGAGGGAAGGATGTGCATAAAGATGTTCTTGAGGAAAAGAAGGGGTACAAGCAAGGGCAAGAAGAGGGCAACTAGCCCTAGTTCTAGTGTTTATTTTTTCCTATGTGGTTTTTATGCTCATTACTATGAACTCGGTACTCCACGAAGTTTTACTTTTTATTTTTATGTCAATTAATAGTGGCATTTTGTTTAGGAGCTCTTGGTCTATTTTACAATTTTTTATGCATATTAGATTAAGGACTGGTAGCAGCATCAATTATGCTATGGACATATTTTTGTTTTTTAAGTTTAAAGGAGGCATAGGGTAGATAACTAGGAGGATACCTCTAGCTGATTCTTCAGCCCTTTTGTTACTTAAGGTCAGCCAACCATCTTTTTTGGTTTCTATCTAATACTTCAAAAATATTTAATAATATGCATATAAAGGGTAAGTGCAAGAAGGTGGGTCTCACTTTGGGCAAAAAGTGGAAGTGTTTTTCCTATCACTAAAATTTCTTGTCAATTGATGTCCAAATTTGAGGCATTTAGATATTGAATATTAAAAAAATTTAGATATAAAAATTGTACTATTTGGAATCTTCTTTTCAAATATGTAATTTATTTATATACCCATATGATAGAGTTTTTTTGGTATGGATCTTTAAAAACCACTTTTTGAAAATGTCTATTTTAGGACCATACCATACTAGTGTACGGACACTATAATTTGACACAAATAAATGAATTTTCACAAATCCTTTTAAAAGGAGTTATCTAATACACTGAAGATTGATGATAATATTTTTCCTTAACTTTTTATTGAATAAATTTTTTATTATTAATTATTAATTGGCTATAAAGGTAAATTTTAAAACCTCTCATGTACGGATATCATAATTTGACCAAATTACATTTTTTTTAAAATTATCTTTTTAAACCTCAAAATAATTCTAGGTGGATTGATGACATATAAATTAGTTTTTTTAAAATATTAAATTTTTAGTGAACTTTGGTATTTTACATTTATGTACCACCTTTGATTAAAAATTAATGAAAACTAGTAAATAAAATCGTAGCACTTTAAAATTTATATTTATGAAATCAAAATAGTGAGAGCTCTAATGGGTTTTTGTTTCATTAAAAAAATTGATCGGGAAGACCCTCTAAAAATTATGGCAAGGCTTGAATTTGTTAGTTCAATGCCTTAGCCAAATCTTGAGAGGTTAAGGCATATGCTTGGTTCCACCAAGCCTATCCTGAACCAAAATTTGAGGTAGGAGAAAAAAATCCTACCCCATGTTGTAAGAAATAGGTACCCATTTTGAAAAGGTAAAATCAACATTTAAATCCCCCCATTTTTTTTTTTGAATTTTTAGAAATGAGTACCCATGTTTTAAAAGTAAAAAATTGGTACCCATTTTTGAAAAAAAAGGGTACTCATTTTTCACTTTTAAAAAATGGACCCATTTCTAAAAACTGCATTTTTTTATTTTTTCAAAAACAAGTACTTGTCTTTTGAAAATAAAAAATGGGTACCCATTTCTAAAAGAGCACAATCTCAATCTATAGACTTTCACAAAATTGAGACCCAACTTCTTGCTTCTACCCTAAAATAAAACTATTTTAAACTATTTTTGATAGATGTAGCTCAAGAAAGGAAGAGAGGAGATATAGTCATTAACCTTGTTAGTTGTCCTAACTTTAGGGAGAAGTTTAACATGCAAAGTGAAGCTCTTGAGCAGAGTATAGTGAGGATTGACCCTAAATTGGAGGAGGATAACTAGGTTTTTTATGAATTGTACATTATGGGTGGTCCTCTGAAATATGTTGAGTCAAGAATTTGTAGGGAGTTGATGTGGAAAAAATAAATTTGGATCTATTTCTTAATGGTTAGGTTTGATAATTATATTCTTGCAACATATGACCATAATACTCTACTTTCCTCAAAATTTACCAACTCTTGGCACAAAGGCCAAATGGTTTTTGGGAGTGTGATTTTTTTTGTGACCTCAACACTAATTGGAGAAGCTACTAGTATATCTTATGAAGGTGTGAAAATGCAAAGAAAGGGCTTGGTTGAATACACAAAATTTAGTCACAAATCTTTTTAAGGCATGATGGAGCTGATTAGGGTTGAATTGAACAATAGGTATGAATGCCTCTCTCTCCCTAGTTGTTTTACTATTATTTTCATGTTGGTGATGGTGTATTTAACCTTGGAAGTTCACTTTACAATGTATAATGGGTAACATTTAGCTCTACTGAAAATGGTAAGGCATTTTGTCAGTATTAATGTTCCTTTTTTATTTATGCCTCTATTGTTCATAGAATTTCTAATGGGGATAATCCTGTATTAACCAAGGCCTTATTTTTTTCTTATGTCACCTTACTTATTTTCACCATATTTGGTTAGGAAGGTGCCTTCCTACAAATGCTAGTTCCTCGCATAACTCAAACTTTATTGTTTTGATTGAAAATATTGAAACTTAAAAATATCCCTAGAAAATACTTATGGTCACTAAAAAATTTGACTCTATTCACAAATATCCTAGGGCTCCTAAGTGTTAAAATTGTTCCCTAAAGGAGTCACTCCTTTTGGAAACCCTTGTTAAGCATCAAAATGTATGTACAAAATCTAGTCCTACAAGAACTGACAAAAATAGTAGAATTTTAGAAGAAATTATAGAAGTGTACAAGAAGGATCCAGAAGGTGACTCTGATGATAATAAAAGAGATAAATAATCTAAACCCAAAAAAATCTTGAGGGAGAGAAGGTCTACAGGGTTGAGAAACAAAAAAGGTCAAGAAGTATAAGGAAGACAACAAGGACAAAATTTGAGATATTCAACATGAAGAGGTTTATGACACTGAAGTGGAGGAGTCTCTAGAAATAATGGGTAAGAGCTCCACTAAAGATAAAGACTATGAAGCAGAAGAGGCCAATGAGAATGAAGGATGAGGAAGATTTCTCCTAAGGTTCTCGTATTGAGTTGACCTAGATATTCAAGAGGTATCTAATTGCCTAGAAATTATCGATGGGAGAGGCAAGGATTGAAAAAGACAACCCTTGAACTACTATGAAGAACAAGATAGATATTATGGAAAAGAGCTTCCTTGCTCTGATTATAGACCGCCATGATAAGGTTGATATCCTCAATAAGAAGTCTGCCAGTGCCATAACAAATATTGAGCTCAGGGTGACAGTTTCCTCTATCTATGGGGTTCAAAAAGAAATGATGAGAAAGGCAATGTTTGGTGCCATTACTCAAAACACCAAACTCAAGAAGCTAGTCTTCCAAGGACAAAAACTACGAGGAGGAAAAGAACCCAAAGCATGTCATAAACTAGATGGAGGGCATCAAGTTCCTAGTTGAAGAATGGGATAATGTTAAGCAAGATTAGTTCTATTTCCTTCCATTATTTTAGTTTCCATTTTTGTTAAAGTACTTATGTGTTACTTTTGTTTAAACTTGATCATTGTATTCTCATTGGTAATTTCAAGACATTGTTTTAATAAATATATGTATGTGGTTAATCCCCACTCCTATTGGTGCATGAAAACTTTCTTGATCTTTTCTAATTACTATATTTATAGTAATGGTGATAGTATAGTAAAATAGAATACTGTTAAAACTATTCCTACTTGATGGTTTTTTATTAAATTTTGTTCTTGTAGGTCTCAAATTGTTTAAGCTTTGAGCTTTTCTTTTCTACTACTTGGTTGTAATGGCCTAGAATAATAAAGGGTGTATGGTATTGCTATTACTTGGGTACATGGCCCTTATCTTTCCTATTTTAAGAAAAATAATCTATATATAATAAAAATAATTATTAGTATATAAAATATAATATTATAATATAATAGTATATCATATAAAAGATAAGACCTTACAACACAAAAGATAAATTGTGAGCCTACCAAAAGAATCACATAAGTACTTTTAAGATTATTATTAATTTTTTTTTAAAAAGAAATTGAACTATCTACCATAATATTAAATTTTTTAATATATTTAATATTTATATTAATATACTTAATATTTATAATAATAGTTATAAAATTACTTTGTCACTCCATAGCACTTGTTTATTTTGAAAAGTTAACAATATTTTCTCACACTTTTTTTTGACAAAAAGAAGGGTAAAAATTTATTAAGACAGAAAGGAATACAACAAGGAGAGCTCAACAAGGAGCTCGATCCTGAGCAACAAGATCATCAAATTCTTGCACCATCTCAAAGGACAGTTGCCTCCTATCCCTAATATTCCAACCCGGATCATGACTAGAAGCCCATTTGGCTAAACAATCAGCAGTTCTGTTCCATTCACGAGGAATATAAATATTTTCTCACACTTGCATATATTTCCTTCTTCGAATATAGCCCAAAGCCTTTATGCTTTGATACATATATTAAAATAACTTGACTTTATAAAATAAATCTATTCGAGACGTATAAATCTATAAAATACATTGACCGAAACTATCAAAAGAATTAGAAGCGAAATGCATTTTTCACCATTATTGAACAATTTTTTAATCTTTCGAATCCAATACAAGCTTTGATGACAAAAGAATACGACTATAAAACTCCATTGGACGAAACGGTAACGATAATACTCACAGAAACATTGTCGATTTGCAAATTTGATTTGGCTTTAAATCTCGTAAAAGTGGAGATATTTTCGAAGATATATTTCGAGGCCGACCAGCCAAAAGACAGTAACGTTGTTCACGATTGTATATGAGACATTTTTACTCGCAATATGATAATTAGAATTTTATGTTTTTCTTCATTCTCAACAACTGGGTTGGCATTGAACATTTTATTGTTTTTCTTATTTACCTAGGATTTTTAAGGAATAGACAATTTGTATCAAAGTATAATATTAAAACTACATATTTTTTTTAAATCATTGAATATACTATGTCAATTATTCATGAAAAACAATAAATTTGAGACTGCCAAGGGAAGGTGGTAGATGATGACGATTCTCTCGTTTTCAGTTAGAAAGAACAGGTTAGGTTGAGAGCGGAGTTAGCAATGCAAACATAGACGATAAGAAACGGCAATGCAATCTTATTGGGTTCTATTTAATGACGTTGCATCCTCATGATTTCATCTAGGCAAAATAAGAAGAAATACTGGCAACGAAAATGGATCCTACAAAATTCGCTAGGAGATTGTTCCTACTCTTGACAGCAATAATAATGATAGTTGTGATTATTACCGTCGTTTCAGCGGAAGAACGACACTGCGCTTTCTACCTATGCATCAACGACCTTGGCTGTGCAGGATATCCAGGCAACCTTACCTGCTGCCACATTGGTACTTGTGGGAGCGACATTGGATATTGTGTTAGTACATGTTTTTGATATAAAAGCGGTCAAAACTAGGGGTAGGGGTTGATCCTTTACAACAGTGGCAAAAATCGACCGACAATCAGCGTAAACCACACCCACCCCCAACCAAATACATTAAATTGCACAAGAACATGTTAAAGTACATTTGAATTACAGATTCTTGATCAGTTTTTACCTTAATTTAAAAATTAAGTACTCGTACTTAGATTGTGTTTTGTTTCTATATTTGGCAGAGATGATTATAATCCTCTCTCCCTGGCTTGCCCAATTGTTTGTAAGGTCTAGTTTCGGGTTACTACATTCCAACAAATTAAAATTCTGTTGTGAAGTGTGTTATCAAGCTGCTGGTCTTCCGGCCACCGATTCGATCTATCTATGTATTGTAGATTGCATGGTAATTCTTGAAGTGGCTATTGACCACCGATTTGATCTATTATCCATGTGTTTTAGGTTATTATGTTTTTTAAAAAAAAATGTTTTTATAGTTAATATGGGTATTTTTAATACTTTAGCTTAGGTAAGCATATGAGGAGGGTGTTTGGATACTCAACATCACCTTTTAAGGTAAGAGAAGTAAGCAAAAAGTTCAAAAATCAATAATTGTGAGTCAGATAGATTCTGCCACACTTAAAAGTTGTTATATACAAACCAAAAAATTGAACTGAAAATTTTGAGAAAGAATGACCTAAACAATTGACTGATAGAATACAAGAGAATTGACCCTAAACTTATACCTCATTCTAAAAGGTTCAAAAATTAATAATTATGAGTGAGAATAGGTTCCGTGACCCTTAAACATTAAATGCAAAATAATCGCAAAAAATCACCAAAACAATAGACTGGTAGAATACAAGAGCCCCTAAACTTATGCCTCATTTCTAAACCTAAATTGAGTTGTCCTAAAACCTTAGACTGGTAAGAAGTGTTGGTGTTGGTTTTTTTTTCAATCATGCTTTTTACCATGAGTTTGAATTGATCATTGGATTGTGATCACCGATTTTTCACTTTGTCTAGTCTTAATCGTTTGTTCAAGTTATGATTTAATGTGCATGTATCTTGATTGCTTTGTTAGTGCTGGTTTGATTTGTTTATAACATTATTAATACGCTTCTTGAAGCAATGATTAATGTGATCACTTTATCCATTATTTAGAGGCTCTATTTTTTCTAGTTTTTTTCTGTGTGTTCCATTTTTCTCTGAGCTAATCAAGCATTCTGTAGCTTACAACTATAAATTTTTTACATAGTTTTAAAGTGAGAGTTAGAGTGAGAGCTGGGAAAATAAATGTAAGTTTTTGTTTGATCATTTGAGGATCAGAGTTTTCAAGGATAATTTTTTTACCATTTGACATTCTTGTGTCATTCAATTATTCTGAATTGAAGCTAAAGATTTTACTTGGGCTCACAAATAAAGGCTTGTATGAATAGTTATGGAAACATATGCTGAACTAAATTCTGCATCGTAGATAGGCAAAGGTCATGATCTCTTTGCATGGGTCTTGCCTTCATTTTTTGGTGAGTGACCCCAAGTCAGCAAGCTTGTCATGCCTCTCTTTTCAACATTACCACACCTATATTTTCAACTGACAAATTATTCTTGCATGGTTGTGCACTGTTGTTGGAGTTTCTCATACATATTCATTTATGGTCTGTATCCTTGATGGATAGATATTTTGTCTTTCTTTTCCATCTATTCGTTGTTTGGGAGCACATATGCAACCTATTATCTTTTGTATCTTCAATTGACATATGTTTCCCCTTTTATTGCCATGTGTATCATTTCAGTAGGTTGCAGACACTCATGCAGATTGATGAGTCTCTTCATTCAACACCTTGGTGGTTATGAATTTATTTCTTATTAGAAAATATTTTCTTAGAATTGATTTTGAGTGCGGAGTTTTGTTCTGAATGGATTTTTCCTCTTTCCACTTTTTCTTTAGGCAGGGTGTTGGAGTTTCTTAATTCTAACTTCAGCTCAACTGCAGATATGGTGAGGTTTTTCTACAATCATACTTGTACCATAGGCTTGAGTTGTGATCACCGATTTCGTCATTTTTTTTAACAAATTGTAATTTGATGTATATGTATTTTGCATGGTGGCTTGATTTATATAAAGCATGTTTGAGATACTTCTTATAATAACATCAATGATTAATTAAATATTATTCCTCATTTAAAGACTCTTTTTTCTTATGCATATATATATATTTTTTACATTTTACATTTTCTTTTCAGCTAGATCAAGTCTGCTGTAGCATACAGCTAAAATTCTTTTTGAAAGAATACCTTGAAATGAGAGGAGATTAGTTATGGCATTGAACAACATAGGATCTGAAATAACTAATAATTGAACAAAATGTAACCAAAGCTAAAGCGAGGAAAAAAAAAATCCATATTAAATCTCAGTCTCACCAAAATGAAAACAAGAAAGACAAGGGGGGCGAAAAAAACCAGAAACAAAAGAAGAAAATTACCGATCGACAAAATATGGAGGGCAGTGGAAAATAAAACAACTTTTGGCTGAAACCCAAATTCCAGTTAAAAAGTCACAATCTTATAGTTGAGTTCACTGCATACCATGATTTGAAGCCGCCTCTATAGAATCAGCAGTATCATAACCCAGCGAAGTGTCCACCTGTATAGGACAGACATAAGAAAAGTCTACTGTTGGAATATCTAATGCAGTTGTTTGTCTCTGGAGCCAAACGCCCACCTACCACCCCTGAACGTTCAAAAAATTTATTACAAGCAGGTGAATTTTAAAATTCAGAAATGGGAGGAAAACATTTTGCAAGTATAACAAAAGGAATGACTAGATTCATTCAATCTAGTAGAAGGAGAAGAAGTCGCAGAGCAGAGAAGGCAGAGAGAAAAAGTGATCAGCAGATTAGTCATTGCAGAGATAGAAGGAATGATTGTCGTGCCTACAGTTGCACATGGTTCTACCTGTCATTCTGTAAGTTCATAGTTCATAGTGTATTGTTTTCATTCATCTTGTTGAAGTAGTGATTGCTCCAAGCTGTAAGTTTGAAGTTTAAAGTTGTTCAAGTTTTAACAGTTTAGGGTTTTCTCCAGATTTTGTAATAGTTTGAATCTAAGTTGAATAGAAAGCAAGCGGGCATACTTGAATCCATTTATTTTTTCTCTATTCATTGCATTTGGAAAGTTTATTTGAAAGCTTCAAATACTGGCTCTCTGGTTTTAATGGTGGAAGTTGTTCACCTTATAAATCATCACTCAGTGAAGTCTTGTTAAAGTCTTTATTTTTCGAAGTGGTCACCGAGTTCACTTGGTGCCTTCTTCTACCGAGTTCACTCGGTGCTTCCTTCTACCGAGTTCCACCCTGCAGTGGTTACCGAGCTCACTCAGTATCTTTTGGCTACTGAGTTGTTGTTCTTTGGTTACCGAGTTCTCTCGGTAAGGTCTTTTGTCATTCGGTTCCTTTGGTTACTGAGCAAGAAAAATTGTCACTCGGTAATAGTGTTTACCGAGTTGCCCTTCATTTATTGAGCTCACTCGATAACCTCTCCTACCACTCGATTTCTTAATGTTTACTAAGCAAAAATGCCACTCGGTAATAGTTTTTGCTGAGTAGATTTTTAGGTTTAGGGTTGTGAGTTTTTGATGTTGTATTAATATTTCTCACATGGTATCAGAGCTTTGAGGCCCCACATCCACAGTGAGTTAGGGCATTTGTTTTTTCTTGAGATATTTATCATGGCAGGAGATGCAGGATAGATATGGCAGCAGCCACCACCCTTCAATGGAAAAAATTATGATACATGGGCAAACAAGATGAAAACCATAATGGTTGCTAATGATTTGTGGGATTTTATAGTTAATGGATTCAATGATGTGACAGACCCAGCTCAGTATGCTGCCCTCACAAATGCAGAGAAGACTCATTTGAAAGAGTCAAGGAGGAAAGATGCAAAGGCATTAAGTTTGATTGAAGTAGCAATGACTGAAGTTGTTTTTCCCAAGATTGCAGTAGTAAATTATGCAAAGGAAGCATGGGATATCCTTGAGACAAACTTCAAGGGGACTGATAAAGTCTGTACAATAAAGCTGCAGAATATAAGGAGGGAGTTTGAGAACCTTCAAATGAAGGAAAATGAATCAGTTGCAGACTTCAATTTAAGGACCTCCAATGTGATTAACCAGTTGAAGTCAAATGGAGAAGACTATCAAGAGCAAAGAATAGTGGAAAAGATATTGAGGACTTTATCTCATAAATATGACAATTTGGTCATGACCATAGAAGAGGCAAGAGACCTCACTGTTTTGACAATGGATGAGTTGATGGGTACACTTCAAACCCATGAGCATAGGATCAACAGATCTACATCTTCTACTTCCCAAGAGAAAGCATTCAAGGCTCAGTCAAATCCAAGAGGAAGGGGGAGAGGAAGAAATGGCTTAGGCAGGAACTCCAGAGGCAGAGGCCGAAGAAATGGAGGACAAAGAAATGTTGCAACAGAAAGCTCAGGAAGAGTAGATGGAGCAAGTAGCTCACAAAATACTTCAAGAGGAGGTAAGAAAAATTACAACTCAAATAGGAGTAATGTAGAATGCTACTACTATCATAAATATGAGCATTATGCAAGTGAATGCTCGAAAAAAAAAATGATCAGTCAGGACAAGCAAATGTGGCTGATGTGAACATGGGAAGTGGAAACAATGTCGTTGCCTTCAACATGTGTAATATTGGTGAAGAAGGAAGCCCTGAGGTTTGGTACCTTGGCCGTGGATGTAGCAACCACATGAGTGGTAATGAAACCTTGTTTTCATTCATTGACAAGAGTTTTAAATCAGAAATTAAAATGGGTAACAATGGAACCCTACCAGTAGTGGGCAAAGGATCAATTATGGTCCACACCAAGAAAGGTCAGATGAAGGAAATACAAAATGTGTATTTTTCCCCTGGTATAAAGCACAATTTGATGAGCATTGGTCAGCTCATTCAAAATGGATACAAGGTGCTGATGGAGAATGACAGGTGTATCATTCAAGAAAAAAATGTGAGCAAGAACCTACTTGCAGCAGTTCAAATGACAAAGAACAGAATGTTTCCCTTGAGGATAGAGACATGTTTCTCATCTCAAGTTGGTGTTGCACCTCCCACACAATCAGCTCTAAAGAGTGTGATTGAAGACCCCTCATAGCTATGGAACCTCAGGTATGGTCATCTTAGCTATGCTGGTTTATATTTGTTGTCAAATAAAAGAATGGTAGAAGGTTTGCCACGTATAGGAGATTCATGTGACAAGTATAAGGCTTGTATTTTGGGTAAGCAATGTAGGCTGTCCTTTATTTCTAGAAATTCTAGGAGGGCTAGATATCCATTAGAGTTGGTGCATACTGACTTAGTCGGTCCTATGCAAGTTACTTCCATTGGGGGGAGTACTTATTTCATGATATTTATTGATGATTTCAGTCGTAGGACATGAGTGTATTTCTTAAAGAATAAATCTAAAGCATTTAATAAGTTTGTAGAATTTAAAGCCCAGGCTGAAAGAGAATGTGGACACTATATTAAGGTCCTCAAATAAAATAGAGGAGGGGAGTATACCTCCAATTCTTTTGTAAATTTTTGCAGGAAACATGGCATAAAGAAAGAGCTCACAACCAGTTATACACCATAGCAGAATGGAGTGGCTGAAAGAAAGAACATGACCATTGTTGAAATGGTAAGGAGCATGATGAAAGAGAAAGGTCTCTCAATTGAATTTTTGGGAGAGGCTATGGCAACAATAGTTTACTTAATTAATAGGTGTCCAACAAAGGCAGTCTGTGATAGAATTCCAATGGAAGCATGGTCACGAAGAAGATGGACAGTTGAACACCTAAGGGTGTTTGGATGTGTTACATATGCACATGTGCCTAAAGAACAAAGAAATAAATTTGATGACAAAGGTGTGAAATGCATCTTCACAGGGTACAACTCAGAATCAAAGGCATACAGATTGTATGACCCATTGAACAACAAAATGATGCTTTCAAGAGATGTGGAATTTCTTTAAAATCAGTCTTGGTATGGACAAATTGATGAGTCACTAAGCACTTCAAGTAAAGTGCCAATAATGAGTGAAGAAGATGTTGATGAACATCAAGAAGAAGGAACAAATAGAAGAAAAGGAAAGAAGCCTCAGTCATTACCGAGCTCCTCTAGGCATGATCAAGTGTCAGTGCCAAGCAGTAATAGCGAAGATTCTGATCCCACACTCTCCTCCCTGTTACCAAGAAAGACCAAGAGTCCTAGGGAGATATACCAAGATGAAAGGTATGAAGATTATGATGAGAGTGTTAATTTTGCATTATTTTCTCATAGTGATCTAATATATTTTGAAGAAGCTATTAAGGAGAAGAAATGGTGTAAAGTCATGGATGAGGAGATAGATGCTATAGAAAGAAATGAGACATGGGAGCTAACTGAATTGCCTCCCAAAAAGTAAGTGATTGGAGTGAAATGGGTCTACAAGACCAAATGCAATTCTGAAGGCAAGATTGATAAACATAAGGAAAGGCTAGTAGTCAAGGGCTATAAACAATAGTATGGCAGAGATTATGATGAGAGATATGCCTCAATTGCAAGAATGGAAACCATGCATGTTGTCATAGCAATTGCAACTCAACACAAATGGAAAGTATACCAAATGGATGTGAAGTCTACCTTCTTAAATGGTGTATTGAAAGAAGAAGTCTATGTGGAGCAGCCACTTGGTTATCAAGTTGCAAGTGAAGAGAATAAAGTGTATAGATTGAAGAGAACTCTTTATGGGCTCAAGCAAGCTCCAAGGGCATGGTACAGTAGGATTGACTCATATTTGATGAGCAATGGCTTTAGCAAAAGCAATGGTGAGCCTACTCTCTACATCAAGGCATCAAATGGAAAAGTGTTGATTGTTGCCTTGTATGTAGATGACTTAATTTTTACTGAAAATGACAAGGCTCTAATTGGTGAATTTAAAGAGACCATGAAAAATGAATTTGAGATGATAGATCTAGGTCTCTTGAAATACTTTCTAGGCATAGAAGTAAAACAAATGCATGATGGTATCTTCATCTCTCAAGAAAAATATGCAAGGAAAATCTTGGAGAGATTTTAAATGAAGAACAGTAAGGCAACCCCCACACCAACAGTAGTAGGTCTGAAGTTGAGCAAAGAAGGCTCTAGCAAGAGAGTGGATCCAACACTATACAAGAGTATGGTTAGAAGTTTAATGTATTTGACTGCAACTCAGCCAGACCTAATGCATGCAGTAAGTCTGATTTCCAGATTTATGGAAACACCAAAGGATTCTCATTGGCAAGCGGGAAAGAGGATCCAAAGGTATGTGAAAGGTACCAAGGGATTTAGAATTTTGTATACTGCAAATGATGCTTTTAAGTTGGTGGGTTATACTGATAGTGATTGGGCTGGAAGCTTAGATGATAGGAAGAGCACTTCCAGATATATGTTTCATATGGGATCAGGTGCAATTTCATGGGCATCCAAGAAGCAACTTATTATTGCTCAATCAACAAATGCAGCAGCATGTCAGACTATTTGGCTAAGGTGGATCTTGACAGATTTGAATGAAAGGAAAGAGGATGGAATCACAATTTATTGTGACAACATCTCATCAATTGCATTGTCCAAGAATCCAGTCTTCCATGGTAGAAGCAAGCATATAGAGATCAGATATCACTTCATCAGAGAGTTGGTGGAGAATGGGGATATCAAGATGGAATTTTGTAAGTTTGAGCAGCAGCTAGCAGACATCTTCACAAAGCCATTAGGCATTGGAATTTTTGTACACCTAAGAGAAAGTCTTGGCGTAGTTGATCTAAATCAGTAGTCATCCTTGTTTGTTTGGCTCAGGACAAAGGGGGAGTGTTGGAATATTTAATGCGGTTTTTGTTTGTCCCTGGAGCCAAACGCCCACCTACCACCCCTGAATGTTCAAAAAATTTAGTACGGGCAGGTGAGTTTTCAAATTCAGAAATGGGGGGAAAACATTTTGCAAGTATAACAAAAGGAATTATTAGATTCATTCGATCTAGTAGAAGGAGAAGAAGTTGAAGAGCTCAGAAGTTGCAGAGCAGAGAAGGTAGAGAGAAAAAGTGATCAGCTGATCAGTCATTGCAAAGATAGAAGGAATCATTGTCATGCCTATAGTTGCACATGGTTCTACCTGTCATTCTATAAGTTCATAGTTCATAGTGTATTGTTTTTATTCATCCTGTCCAAGTAGTGATTGGTCCAAGCGTTATTTTATGCAGCCATTAGAGCTGTAAGTTTGAAGTTTAAAGTTTAAAGTTGTTCAAGTTTTAACAGTTTAGGGTTTTTTGGTTGAAGCCGAATGCTCCCAAATTTTGTAATAGTTTGAATCTAAGTTGAATAGAAAGCAAGCAAGCATACTTGAATCCATTTGTTTTTTCTCTATTCATTGCATTTGGAAAGTTTATTTGAAAGCTTCAAATACTGGCTCTCTAGTTTTAATGGTGGAAGTTGTTCACATTATAAATCATCACTCGGTGAAGTCTTGTTAAAGTCTTTATTTTTCGCAGTGGTCACCAAGTTCACTCAGTGCCTTCTTCTACTGAGTTTATTCTATGCTTCCTTCTACCAAGCTCCACCCTATAGTGGTTACCGAGCTCACTTGATATCTTTCGGCTACCGAGTTGTTGTTCTTTGGTTACCAAGTTCTCTCGGTAAGGTCTTCTGTCATTCGATTCCTTTGGTTACCGAGCAAGCAAAATTGTCACTCGATAATAGTGTTTACTGAGTTGCCCTTCATTTATAGATTTCACTTGTTAACCTCCCCTGCCACTCAGTTTCTTAATGTTTACTGAGCAAAACTACCACTCGGTAATAGTTTTTGCCAAGTAGATTTTTAGGTTTAGGGTTGTGAGTTTTTGATGTTGTATTAATATTTCTCACATCCACCATGGTAGAACTTGAATTTAAAAAAAATTGATTATAAACAAAGCAAGCTCGTTGAGATTTCCACAAATTATAATAAGACATACCTCATAATCATCTTAGACAATAGGCTTAGCCATGAGGGCCATGAAAGTCCCAGCCTGCACAAAACCATTGAGGACATCATGAAAAGTACTAAATCCAACATGCAATATTGAACAAGAGAAATATAGGGAGCCCACCAAGGGCTTATGGTAAACAATACCACCCACTATGGGTAGTTTGAAATAGAGTGTAGTATTGGGAACAACTTAAACATCACACAGTAAGCTTAGTTCCTAAACTAAAAGTGTTAAATAGTCAAAGTTTACTTTTTTTCTAAGTTTAATTCTTCCTTAGTGTGTGATGTTTATGATAGACGTAGGATTTGCTAGGGCTTCATGCAATCTTTTAGTTTTTTTGCCTATGGCTCTTTGTCTGAGCTTCCTTCTATTGTTTCCACTTGTCAAACTGCATTTACTGTGGGAACTTTTAGGCTAGGTTATAATGGCCCCTGCCAGTGGTGACCTAGTTGTTGATACTAGTGTTCAGGCTATTACTTCATCAGATAGCCATGATGCATTCATTGAACAAATGCCCTCGCAAATTCATCTAGAAGGTTTTTCATGAGGTAATTCTGATATTATCCTTCTTTTGCAAGAATTTGCCGCTACTTGTGATTGGTTAAAACAACATACCTTATTAGGGTATTTTGTGGGTAGGACTCCTTTTGAAGCTATGGTCTGAGAATGGGTTGAACAAGAGTTGGACTCCTCATGGACTCTATCTTGACATTGTGTAAAACCTTACCAAATGTTTTTTATTTTATCTCGCTTCGCCAACCCATTGTAATAAGATGCATTTCTTAACAATGGTCCTTGATCTATGCATGTTGGTGGTATCAATTTCTTTCTGTTGACCACCCACTGTCGGTAGCCCAACTTAGCCATCCACCCACTATCCAAAGTAATTGTACAAAAAAAAGTCTTGGATGATTCTATAAAATCTGAAATAAAGCTAGGAAATGGTAGTAAAGTCTCTGTAATAGGAAAAGGTGTTATAAATGTCTTGACAAAAAATGGAGGAAAAAAATATATTCCTGATGTGTATTTTGTGCCTAGATTAAAACACAATCTCATGAGTATTGGTCAACTAGTACAAAAGGGTTACAAAGTTTCTTTTGATAATGATGTTTGCACAATATTGGATAGAAATCCTAGTGGCAGGTTAATTGCAAGGGTCAACATGACAAAAAATCAAATATTCCCCCTCCAGATTCATTGCAGTCAAGGAGGAAAAGAAGTTAGTTTCAAGACAGTTGCTCAGATTAGTCGTGGCTATGGCATTTGAGGTATGGTCATCTTCATTTTGATGCTTTGAGTTTGTTACAAAAGAAGAATATGGTGAAAGGATTGCCTTAGATATTGAAACCACCAAGTTCATGTGAATGTTGTATTTTGGAAAAACAACATAGAGAAAGCTTCCCAATAGGAGGTTCATATAGAGCAAGAGCACCATTGGAATTAGTTCACACTGATATATGTGGACCTATGCAAACTCCATCTTTAGGAGGAAGTATATATTTCCTAACATTTATTGATGATTTTAGCAGGAAGACTTGGATATACTTTCTGAAACAAAAGAGTGAAGCTTTTGTAAATTTTGAGTTTAAAACTTTGGTTGAAAAACAAAGCAGTCTCTACATCAAAGTATTGTGATCTGATAGAGGTGGTGAATTTAGTTCTAATAAGTTTCTAGAATTTTGCAGATTTCATGGAATTAAGAAGAAGTTTACCACAAGGTACACACCACAACAAAATGGTGTAGTAGAGAGGAAGAAAAAAACCATAATGGAAATAAAAAGGAGTATGTTGAAGGTCAAATATCTATCCAATGATTTTTGGATAGAAGTAGTAGCATGTGTTGTATACATCTTGAACAGGAGTCCTACAAAGAGTGTTAAGAACACAATTCCACAAGAAGGATGGAATGGTAAGAAACATAATTTATCTCATTTTAGAGTTTTTGGATGTGTTTCTTATTCATTAGTGCCATCTAAATTGAGAAAGAAATTAGATGATAAATGTAAAAAATGCATCTTTATTGGTTATAGTGAATAATCAAAGGCTTATAGATTGTATAACCTTATTTCAAAGAAATTGATCATTAGCAAGGATGTTAAATTTGAAGAAGAAGATTCATGGCATGAAAAAGAAAGCAAACAAGTCACAAGAGGAGCACCAATATTACAAAGTGATGATGAATTAAAGGAACAAGGGCCTCAATCAACACCCAATACTCCACCAAGGAAATTTGTGCAAGGAGGCTCACATCCAAGTTCAAATGTAAGTGATAAATTTGATTCTACATTCTCAACACCAAGTTACAAAGGTAAGAAGACAAGAAGCTTAAAAGAGATATATGATCAAGAAAAAGAGAATGTAGATATTTACTCAAATTTTGCTTTATTTTCTTGTGATCCATTATATTTTGATGAAGCAATTAAAGAAGATAAATGGATCAAGGCAATGGATGATGAAATTGACTCTATTGAAAGAAATAACACATGGGAATTAATGGATTTACCTAAAAGAAAAGAATATGTAGGAGTCAAATGGGTCTACAAAACTAAATTTGATGCAAAAGGTGAAATTGTTAAGCATAAGTCAAGACTAATTGCTAAAGGTTTTTCACAACAATATGGAGTTGATTATAATGAAACATTTTCTCCAGTTGCTAGACTTGACACAGTTTGAACTATTTTAGCAATAGTTGCACAAAATGATTGGAAAGTGTATCAAATGGATGTAAAATCAGCTTTTTGAATGGTATTCTTGATGAAGAGGTATATGTTAAACAACCACCTGGTTATGAGGTTAGTGGGCATGAAAACAAGGTATATAAACTAAAAAAGGCACTTTATGGTTTGAAACAAGCTCCTAGGGCTTGGTATAAGAGGATTGATTCATACATGATAAGTAATAAATTCAATAGAAGTAACAATGAGCCCATGTTGTATGTTAAGACTAATAAGGAAGGTTAGATTTAGATTGTATGTTTGCATGTTGATGACTTGATATTCACTGGGAATCTACCAATTGACATGTTCAAGTTAGAAATGATGAAAGAATTTGAAATGATATATTTGAGGTTGATGAGGTATTTCCTAGGTATTGAAGTTATTCAATATGACAAAAGTATCTTCATTTGTCAATCCGAGTATATAAAGGATGTTTTCAAGAGATTTAAAATGATGAATTGCAATCCGGCGTCAACTCCAGTTGCAATACGAACAAAACTTAGCAAGGAAGAGAAGGGATCAAAAGTTGATCCAACTATGTTTAAAAGACTTGTTGGAAGTTTAATGTATATGATAGCTACAAGGTCAGACATCATGTATAGTTCATTTTTATCTCAAGGTTCATGGAGTCACCACAAAATTCTCACTGGCAAGTTGGAAAAAGAATATTAAGATATATGGTAGGAACAATAGGATATGGAATCATATATTCCAAAACTAACAATTTTGATTTGATTGGTTATACTACCGGTGATTTTGCAGGTAGCCTTGATGACAAGAAGAGCACTTTCAGATATATCTTTCACCTTAGATCAGGAGCCATGTCATGGGCATCAAAGAAGCAACCTATAGTGACTATTTCATCAGCTGAAGCAGAATATGTGGCTACCACTTCCACAGCATGTCAAGCAGTATGGATGCATCAAATTTTGTTTGATCTTCACCATTATCAGGAGGAACCAACACCAATTCTTTGTGATAAAAAATCAGCAATAACATTATCTAAAAATCATGTATTTCATAAGCGAACCAAACATATCGATACAAGGTACCACTTCATCAGAGAATTGGTCAACAATGGAGAAATCAACCTCAAGTTTTGCAAATTTGAAGATCAATTGGTTACTAAGGCATTAAAGAATAACTTTGAATATCTGTCACGGGAGAAAATAGGTATTACTGATGCAAAATTTGTTAATGACATAAATTAAGGGGGAGTGTTCGTGGTATTAATTTCTTTCTTTTGATCACCCACTGTCCAAAGTAATTGCACAGTAGACAGTCTACCATCCTAGCTACCCATATTTAATTCCATATTTAATGTTATAGCATGTGTAAAATGTTTGGTGTATTCTAGAGAGAGTTCTCAAACCTCTATAAATAGAGGCCTTATGTAATGTATTTCAGCAAGGCAATAAGAAAATAAAATTAGTATTATTTCTATGTATTTGTCTATCTTTTCCTTTAGTGCATTCCTTTCTGCTTATTTTTAAAACATGGTCGAGAGCTTTCACTGTCTCTGATGACAAAAAGCTCAAGGTTCCTGTGTGGGTCAAGTTCCCAAGTTTACCCTTGCCATGTTGGCCTTTTACTGAGTCAATTGCCATACTTTTGGAAAAGTTATCACAAAGGAACATGAGAAAATTTTCAACACTCACCCTTAGAAATTCATTTGCATTGAGGTTGATCTTTTCAAGGATCTTAAGGATTCTATGACAATACAGATTGGGGCTCAAACCTTCTTTCAAAAGGTGCTTTATTTGAACCTACCTAACTCCTTCTATAGGTGCTAATTAGGAGAACGTCATATTAGGGATTGCCCTTTGGCTGTGCCTAGGTTTAGACCCCCACCTAAGAGGTTCCTACCAAGCCAATAGAAGGGAAAAAAGAAGAATGGACTACTATTGGTCACAATGTCAAGGCTCCTTTGGCTCCTAAATAGTCATATGCAATAGTTATTTTGCTTCCTCCTTTTTCAACAGGACTGCAAACCCTGGCTAGTTTAGGGACTCAAATAGTTTTTCTAGAATCAAACCTTGGTGTTTCACAGGTTCCAAACCCTAGTGTTTCATAGGGGATTAAGGTGGCCGCCAAGGCTAATGCCTCAGTTGTGATTCATACGCCTCTTGATGCTTCTTCCATAGTGACTTAGAATGTGTGGCATTCTCACAATCCTCCTAGACATGTTGAGAAACCACAGGTGAAACATTAGGCTATCAGTCCAGAGGATCTTCCTTCTGGCTTTGATCTAGTTTCAACCTTCTTGCAAAATAGTTATTCCTCTATTGATGATGAAGAAGATATGGACGAATTTTCATAATTTTTTTTATCATGGAATGTGCAAGGTCTCATAGACCTCTCCAGAAAGTACTATGTTAGGGATACCCATCATAGACTAGGAAATTTATGTTTTCTCTGTATGCAAGAAGTTAAGATCTTTGGTTTCATGGTTTCTTTCGCATGTCATGTCATTTGGCCAGATGGCATTATGTTTTCCTCTCAGCACAAAGTTGACAAAGGTGGTGTAGTTACTCTCTTGTCACCTCGTCTTCATTCTGCTATTACTTTGTATGGTTCTGACCCCATGCATGGAATTATTTGGCTGTTGCTTTCCATTAACAATCATTCCTTTAGAGTCATTAATGTTTATGTTCCCAATGATGCTGTTGAAAGATCTCAAATGTGGTGATGGCTAGTTGACAACTTGCCTCCAGCTCCTTGGGTTATGTGTGGTGACTTCAATATGGTTGAGGTGGCCTCTAACAAAGATGGCATTTTGCCTTTTTGTTGGAGAGTTGGGGAAAGGAAAGCCTGGTACTGCATCTATAATAAATTGGGTCTTTTTGATACCAAAACTAACTGCCACCAACATAGTGGGTTTGGCACACTTGGTCCAACTTTCAAGCTATCTCTGACTGAATTTAAAACCTTCTTGATTGTGCCATGATTACTGTATACTCTTTTCTCTCCTTTTTTGAGGATCGAGATTTACCTTTCATTCCCTTGCTAGATGTGATGTTATATGACCATTATCCTATTTATTTTTCCATTCTATGGTAAATAGCTATCCAAAAAAATTTCTAGTTGTAATTCTTCCTCAACACGTCTATGTTGATGCATGCTTCCACTATTGCCCATATCCTATGTGTCTAGAATCTAGCGCCATGTCTGCATTTGCAAAAAGGGTGGATTTAGTGGTGAAATGATGCCATTACTAGAACCAATTTCTTCTTTCACATCTATGGATGGTAGTTGATAGTTTTTAGAAGGCAGTCATATGAATCCACTTCTTCTGTGCTCAAAAAAACTTATGAGGCTCTCACCCTTAATCCTTTTGATGTTTATTTGAAAATCCATCTTGCTAAACTTTGCCATGCTAAATAGGTTGCAGATAATTATGCCGCACAAGGAGCCCAAAACAAAGCTCAGCTCCATTGGTTGGAGGTTGGCTATAAATCTTCAAAGGATTTCTTCCAAGCTCTTTGAGCCTATCATACCAATTTTGGGATTAAAAATATCAAACAGGGCATTTCTATTCTCTCCAGTCTCCCTGACATCCTGGAAGAATTTCTTCATCACTATCAGAACATTTTTTCTTTGTAGGGAAATTTGATTGCTCAAGAGGAAGCTCTCAAAAATTATATTTGTGTTAATCCAAACCACCTAGCAGTTGAGCAATGTGCTTTCTGTGAGAAACTTCTTAACCTTTGAGACCTTAAAGAGGCAATTTTCTCCATTGCAAATGATAAATCCCCTAGGTGTGATGGGTTTCCTTGTGAATTTTACAAACACCTTTGGGATCATATTGGTCATGATTTGCACAAATTTTATATTTAAGCCTATCACTCTAATAGTTTAGGACCTATTATCAACAAAGGAAACATTAAATTCATACCTAGAGCTAGAGATCTTGAGGATATTTGCAATTGGCATCCCATTACCCTTCTAAACATATCTTGTAAGATTATTTCCAAGGCAATTTCTCTCAAAATTAGCCACCTCCTACCTTTAATTGAGCGGCCTGAGAAAATTGGCTTTATCAAGTCCAGATATATTCTTGACAACATTATTGCTATCTAGGAAGGAATGGAGTGGGATCACAAGTCCAAGCAACTAACTATTTTTTTGAAAATTGATTTTTCTAGAGCCTTTAACTAAATTGAATGGCCTTTTATTTTGGCTATGCTATGGGCCCTTGTGTTTGGTCCCAATTTTTTGCAGTCTGTAGAAATGCTCTTTGGAGATGCTAATGATTGCATTACCATCAATAACTCTAAATATGATGCCTTTGGGATTTTTTGTTTGATCAGGCAAGGTTACCCTCTGGATTTAACACTTTATGTTCTTACTGCTGAAGGGTTTTGCTATTTGCTAGCCCACTCCATGCCTTTAGGTTTGGTTCATGGCATTTATTTGCTAGAATCATCTTCTCAATTGGTCAATAGTCATTTTGCTAATGATTCCTTCCTCACTTTTTTGGAGGATGAAAAAAACATCAAAAATGCCTTAATTTGCCTCGACACTTTTTGTCAAGCCTCTGGCTCTACTATCAAATGGAATAAAACACTCTTTTATTGCTAGTCTTTTTTGCTAGTGCCACCTTGGCTTAGCCAGTTTGAATGGAAATGCGTCACTCATGGGTAGATCTTCTACTTTCTAGGCATTCCTTTTTCTTTTCAAGTGTCACCAGTAGATCTGTGGAATGCAATGTTTGCGAAGATTATTAAGAAGTTGAATTATTGGCTTATGAAACTGCTTTCTGTTTCAGGCAAATTCTATATTTTCTCAAAAGTTCTTGCAAAAAATTATGTCTAATATTCTTCTTATTGGGCTCCTTCTAAAGCCTCCTATAAAAAATTAGAGCTTTTTCTTTGTGACTTTCTCTAGGCCTCTAGTTTTGATCATCATGGCTTTCATAGAGTTGCTTGGGATTTTTTTTGTCTCTCAAAAGAGTCAGGAGGCCTTGGCCTACTTTCCACACAAAATCAAGGCCTTGCTTTCTATACCACATGGATTATTCATGCCATCACTGGAGATGAATCCTGGAAGATTTTGGTTCAGCATTGTATTTCTTTCAAATTTCTCATTAATTGGCTTGCATGGAAGGGGATTGGCTTTCACACCCTTCTCATCATGCAAGAGCCTGTGCTCATTCAGGGATCTTTTTTCATCTAGAGCATTTGGAAAGCTTGGGAGGCTATCAAGCTTGGCTTCACTAGCTTAGTGATGAGTTCTGTGATGGGCTCTCTTTGAATCAATAGAACATTTGGTGGTCTCCCCTATTTTCCATCCAGGGTATTCCCCTTGCCAAGACTCAAGGTGCTAGTGCTCTGCATTTTTTCAAACAAAGCATCAAGATTCCTAGAGATCTTTTCTCTAGGGTTTCTATGAGTTTTAGATCTTAGGAAGATATGCAAGTCTAGTATCATCTTACCTATTCAGATTGACAAAATTTTGAATTATTGCTTTTGGAAATTCTAGTCAATTGAATTCATAAAGTGGTTATTCAGACTATTAGACCTTGGCAGACTAATTGGAAGTGGTATCCTGCCACTCCTTTCACCAGTTAAAAACCAATCTGGGTTATAAATGGCTTTCTCCCCATCTGTTAATGGTGGATACACTCAATAAAAGATGGAATTTGCAAGCTTTTCTTTCTCAATGGAGAAAGCACTTTGCAACTATTTGGAGTGCTATTAGAGAACCCAAGATTGCCCATTTTTCTTCATGTCTAGCTTTTCAAGGTCTCCCCCTTGGGCCTTGGCTCAAGCATATTAGGGTTTTGGATCCTAGATGTCCATTCTATGGAAAACTAGAGTCTTTCTTGCATATTTTCTAGTTTTGTAGACATGCTCAAAATTATTAGCATTGGATTCATGATTTTTTTAAGTCATTCTGACCTAAACCATTTTCTTGTCACATGGTTATTTTAGGTGATTTGCCCAAGATCCCTCTAGATTTGGCATACTTTTAGGATAGAGATTTTTTTCACTCTATGGAAAGATGTAATTTTTTTTTTCACTCACAGTTTTCTTGATACTAATATTGCTATGTACACCTAGAGGCCACCATTAATGGAAGAACTCTTTAGGTCATCGCTCGCACACTCCATATTCCCATGATTCTTGCCACCACTCTCCTAGTAGTGGTGATGATGAATGGATGAGCTACTTAGTTTCCCTACCAAATGGTGGCAGTGGTTGGTCCCTAACTCCTCCTGGCTCATTGAGTGGTCTGTAGGAAATGACCTTTTCACCTGGAACTAGGAGTTTCACCTCCATGGCCATATATGAAGGATGTTGACCAAGCCACTAATGTTGCCGATGCTGCTGCTAATGGCTTGATTGTTTCTAGTCTACCTCCCAATCCCAAAGACGATTGGGGTTCCCATGATCATGATGAGCCACCTCCCTCAGTAGGCACTACTTTAGCCACCTGAGGTTGCTTTATATGTTTTTTATGAATAGTTTGTGATTCTGGCTTCAGTTGTGTGAACTCTCATGGGGTGATCTTATATCCCCTAGCCCCTTTTTTGTGAATTGTAATCTTAGCATATTAATTATTAATAGAAAAGGATTATTCATCAAAAAAATGATAGATTTAGTAGCCCATAAGATGCCCCATTCAATGGACCAATAGTAATAGAGGGTGTAGAATCCCATCCTTAGAATAGCCCTTCTTTACTGCATGTTATCCACCTAACATGGAAAAGTCTCTCACATTACAAACACTACTATAGGGAATAAATAGTGCACTCAATAACCAAGAAACCACATAAGCCAACCAAGAAATTACAAAACGTTAAGTAAAGAAATACCTTTGAAATATAAAAATCATCATCTATGATAGAAGATGCAGCATCGCAAATTAAAGCTCTCAATTTTATTTTATTTTCCTTTCTTTTGAATCTTCACCTTCCTGTTTAAACCCTAGTTTTTCCTTTCTTTGAAAGAAATTAGATTTCCACAAGCTTGATGGATATCCGCCTATCATAGAAACATTTTCCCTAGGATCATCTACAACCTGCCTCCCTTAAGTTCATAGACACATTCTACAATTAATATTTGACAAATTTTGGGGTTAAATTCTTTATAAGTTTTTTCATTAATGTCTAGGATCATACTGTTGACATATTATCTTATTTGAATGATAAAGAGAGTGTAAAGACATCAAAATTGGATATCTTATGTTGTCCTTTCCTATCTCTATAATTTTAAATTATAAACTTCACTTTGTCTATATTGTTTTTTAAATTACCACTACAATTAATATTTGACAAATTTTAGGGTTAGATTCTTTATTAAAAAAATCATTAATGTTTAGGATATACTATTGATATATAATCCAAATGGTAAATAGAGTGTAAAGAGATCAAAATGGGTATCTTATGTTGTCCATTCCTATCTCTATAATTTTAAATTCTAGACTTCCTATAACTTTTTTGATATTTATTTTTTAATTCGTGATATTTGCATTCTAAAAATATTTACAATAATTAAAAAAAACATGTAACATTTTTTTTTGGAAAATGGTTTATTCTTATAAGTAATAATTACTTTAGATTATGTATTATTATATGTTTTAATATAGCTAAATTTATAATATTTTTTAAAGTTTAAAATTATATGTGTTTTTAAATAAATATTACAATTTTTTTTTTTTTAATTAAATTTTGAAAAGTGTCATATTTTAAATGCCAAGGATAACATGTCTAAATTTTATTTGTTTTCAATGTTTATTTCTTATTTTCTAATGTTTACTATTATGTGTTAGGCTCAAGTAGACTTGAACCTAAGATCTCCCACATTAGAGGCTCACAATTTACATTATGTTGTAGGTTCTTATATTTCTTAATATTTATTTTTAAATAATTAAAAAATATATAATTATTTTAACAATATTACTTACATAAAAGAGGGTCTTAATTGCTTTTGAGGTATGCTTACAACTTGTATAAGCTCAGGGTCTATTCAAGAATAGAAATATGGGAGCCGGAAATGTTGTTTTGGATTAGTTGTTCTAGAATAGAAAATGGCGATACATATTCCTATTCTTGTTTGGTCGAACAATCAGAATTTGATGTGGAATTCACATACCCAAGAATTTATGTTTTCTAAAATAAATAATACTATAATAGAAATATGTATTCCAATTCCATTTATTTAGGTGGAATTAGAAATGCTCATTTTTTGGCCAAATGGAGAATTCAAAATTTTTAGAATTCACATATGCCTATTCCACTCATATTTTTGTTGCAAAACAAGCCCTTAAAGAATTACTCAAAAATTGCATATGACATTCCCTTTTCTTTCCATTTTACAATGTTTTCTTTATTGAGACTAGCCCTTTCGTCTTTAGAGATGGGTTACCTAGTATTCATAGAATATGATTTATTAAGTTGTGCATGCATGGTGATCTAGCAAAATATAATCACCTAGGTACACAAATGTAGACATTTGTTAAATACTAGAGATTATTGAGGCATACTATAATATTGTAAATGCATATCAAAATCAAAATAATTATCTATAACTTGTATCTATGGAACTCTAATCATTCTAGATTTTTTCCATGGCTACAAAGGAAAAAAACCCTAATATGTATTGAAATTCTTCTTAATCTAGAACAAAGATGAAAAAAATAAAGGTGCCACCAAGAAAGATACCTTCCACAAGAAAATATTGTAAAATAAACTAACATTTCTTTTTCTATTAAATAAAGTATTAAAAGTATTTATATCATACATTAATATTTTAAGTTGAAGACTCCTCTACTAATCAAGTTTTCCAAATAAAACCATTACTTTCCAATGTATTCATTTTTCATCTAGATGATTAACATACAAGGACCATCCCATTACTATAATTGTATTTGATATAAGGTTCATTTTATGTCCAAGGTCCCTAGATGGTTAATCATGGGACGTGATTTCCCACTTCAAACATTAAGATAATTGGATGACATAAAAACATAAACCTAAAAGGATCTAATAGTCCATGTATTTTCAATTGGGAAGGTGCGCCTCCTAAAACGTGTCCAAAACATGAATTTTCACCTTCTAGAAATGAATAAAAGTCTTGAATACTTTCCAAAAAATATAAAATGATAACTAGAGTCTTGCATGAGTATTTTTAGAGAGAAAGATGATAATATGGTCATCATGAATAAAAATATTCCTCAATCAATTAAAAATTTACTTTGTTCTAATGACTATAATGTCCACATCCAAACTCTAATTAACTAGATTCAAAATGTGTTATCAATCTCTTGGAAATTCTATGACAAGATGAAGAAAATTATATCTTAGGCCATAACCATTTTTGACACTATAGAAAGATATCCAACATATCCTAAAGGTGATTATGGTTGCTAAAAAATGTCATAAGAAGATGCTTTGAGGAAAAGAGAAAGGACATGTTAGTTGACACTAATGCATGACATAAAATAAAGGTTAATTCCACATTAGGGATCACTATATACATAAATATAAAAGCCATGGTCCTTAAAGAAACTACATAAAATTAAATCCCCTATAATATCTATGAAGATATAAGAATAGTATAAAGAAAGGAGAGTGTGCACCAAAGTGCAAGTACAAAAGTAATGTCAAGAGGATAAAAAAGTAGGGATAAGTCACAAATATCTTACATTTGGAAGCTAGTCATCCATTCGATGATCCTTAACAATGGCATACATAGAAATGCTTTCCAACCATGTAGAACCCATAGGCTCATCATGTGTTGTTGATGGAGATAATGACCACAATAATAAATGAGTAAACATCCAAGGAAATTAATCATGCTGGTTAATTAATGAAAAAGAAACATGATGATCATGAATGTAATGCAATCTATCATGTCACTAACTAGACATATTATAGGATAGGTACATAGGGCTCGAGTTTATTTACATAGGTACACACACACACACACACACACACATGCTTGTGTATAGTCACAATAAACTCCATGGAATAGTATTGATAAAACTAATGCAAGGGTTGGATTCAACAAACCTAAAAAATCATACAAGCACAAGCACATTCAAGGAAATCATATTAATGGAACCATAAAAAAAATCAAAATAACATATCTTAATCAACCAAATTTCTAATAGAATGGATTCACATAGAATGCTCTAATCAATTGATTAGGATACAAGGATTGTATACAATACCTAAATTATATTAGCACTTCAAATATCAAAAAAAATGTCAAGATCAAAAGTTGACATTTATAATTAAAATGCACATTTTTGGATTGAGATACTAAATAACTTAAAATGACCAATAACCATTTATCCTGTATCATCCTAATCTTTGTAGGAGACCTTCTATAACATAAACCAATTCTATTAAAATAAGGAAACAAACAAAATATATGTGGCATTTAAAATGACGAACCACCAAGACAACCAAAATTCAAACAACTTATAATTTAGTAAAATATAGAATCCACTTCCAAATTACACTCAAAATCTCATAATTAAATAAAAATTAAGATTCAAGATGACATGCAGACAATCTGGTAGTGTAACTAAAATATAAATTTAAATTTAAATTGCAAAAATTGTGAAACCCGTGTACTTAATAAAGTAGGTCAAATTAAAGCATCAAATCGGAGGGGAACACAAATTCTCAACCACCAACCATTTAGATATTAGATTTAAGCATTAAAAAGTACTAAATTGAAAGATATGAGAGAGCCCTACCTCTTATAAATTTCTCAAAACTAAAAACAACAACAAAGAAATAATCAAGAAAATGAATGTGATACAAAACTTGGAAAAAAGGGATAATATTTCTTTGATTCCAATGATCCTATCCTCACAATGATCTCACAAGGCAACCTTTTACTAAAAGTACAAAAAGGAATTTTCCCAAATGGGCTTCAAATAAAATTCCTCGAAACATGAAATAGAAAGTGAGAAGTGAGTTATAAAACTCACTTTTTCTCATATAAGTTATTTTATTAAAGTTCCTTAAAAATCTATTTTTAGTTTTAGTTTTATCAAAAAATCACTATAGCCTAAGTATTATAATTTAAAAAATGAAATTATAGAGGTTTTGGTTCATGGGAGCATAGCAATGGGAAAGAAACAGGAAAAAAAACTCTAGTTGTAGTTTTGTAATCTCTAATGTAATACAGTAGAAAGAAATAGCATACCCTTGTAATACTATAAAATAACATGGATTTACCATGTTTTAAAAATGTTCATTTTTTCTCTGATATCTTAGATAGTAATTATAGAGGTCTAAGGATGCACCCTTTATATAAATTACATCATATTTCTTTTCGTACATATTGATAGTTGATCCTCTAGAAGATATCCTCAAGGACTATTTCAAAATACATCTATTCTAGCTTGTGGATACTGGTGTTCTTATGAATTATATGGGAGGAATTTGTTACTTTTATGAGACCAACATTAGTATTAGTAATAAAAAGCCCTTACCTTTCTTGCCGATGCTTACATATGATAAGTTTATTAACCTACTAAGTTGAAATTGGCAGATCATACTAGTGAGTTTCCAAATGTTAGATAAAGGAATAGAGTAAACTAACTGATTAAAATAAGTTCCTCCAATTCTAAGTGAAGTTAGAAACTAGCGCTAAAAGGCTATCACTTCATTATTGACTTTAAAGACCTTGAAATTAAATTATAATTTTCTTTGGAGGATAATTGTTCATACCTTCATCAACTCTTGGTTCCCTAAATAGTAATTAAATTAGTAGTATAATGATATAACTATGAATTCTATTATTTCCCTAGATTTCATAAATTATGGTGGGAGCTAAATGATTTATTTTTAAATTTGTAAAGAAATTGATTGCAATATTCTTATAATATAAAATATAGCAAAGTATCCACAGTTTTATCTTTTAGTTAAAAAATAGTTTAATTGATAACCTAAAAAAATAGAGTATTTATTTGATGCAAATGAGTATGAAATAGAGATAAGACCATCACCTATAAATAATTGGTATTATTAACAATCTATGTAGCATTTTTAAAATATATGTGAAAGTAATAAATCTTAGATTCTTTTAATTTTCATGTAAAGGTCATTAGTACCAAAATAATATAGTAAACTATAGATAGTAATAATTAAATCACCAAATATGTTGAGCTCTAAGGTGGATTAAGAATCATTATTGCTAAACTGTGAATATTACTAAACTTTAAAGACCCTGTATTGCTAAATATATTGACATTTGAGATCCATTAAGATAGTATTAATTTCAAGCATCTTTATGGGGTGGCGATTATATAAGTTACCTTCATTCATGCTTCCCTATGTAGTGGGTAATGAATCCTCTAGATATATATGTGAACAAATCCACATCAACTTTTATATAATTCGAGTTTACAGTTGCATACATAGATTTCTTTTTACTCATTAATAGTTGTATCAAACAATGACTATGAAGGAACCCTTGTGATGAATCTAGTAATAATATATTTTCATTTCTTATTCTATCCAAGCATTCCTTTTTTACTCTAAATAAGTATCATGCCTATACTACAATTTTTTTTAGGGATGATGAAACTTATTAAATTCCACTACATTTATTCTCATGCATGGACATGTATTGTATCTATTTATGGTATAGCTTCATGCTTTGGTATAAGTAACTATAGAGATAAGTCCAAGCATATTTTCTTATGGTGTAATAAGTAGATCTTATTATTAAAATTGTTAGATGATTTTTTAATTAGATTGTAGTAAGTTTTGATAAGAGAGAACTTAGCACTCTATGTTATTGGATAGGTTAACCTAGAGGTTCAAGGCTAGAATTTATTATATGGAAAGGGTTGAAACTAATTCTAAAATAACTAGTTGTCATCCCCAAGGTTGGCTAAATTATTCACATCTCTATTACCCTCTTGACAAATATGGGAGAAGATAATATTTTTAAATAATTTTGAATGATCTATTTCTCTTTGCAATTTGAGTAAAGAAGACAATTTGATGTAGATATGGTCATAAGAGTACAAATAATAATTTTGGAATCATCTTCCACAACAAGGTTTTTTTACCCTTAAAGATTTGCATAAAAGAAGACCCTTGTAGAAGGCTTAAATTTATGTGAGGTGGTTTCTAAATGTGTTGTTGGGATTTTTCCATTTTCCACAAATTTTTATATTCTAATCTTTAATAATGTATCCAATGTGAGCTATTCCAATGTTTCTACAATAAACCCCATCAAAGTTAAGATTGTGCCAATAAGTGGGGCATAGGGGAAATTACAAGATAACCTAGATGGGGAAGCTTCTTTCCCACCTTTAGAAAATAATGGAGGGATGATGAATTTTTTCCATTCCTTCTTGATCTAATTCTTGAAGAGGGAAAATATGAAGTCTCTTTAATTTAGATTTCTTAACCTATTATTTGTAACCACAATGAGATTTTCTTCAATTTTATTGATCAATCTTTGTTTACACATTTTAATACTTTAAAAGATCCTCCTAATTCATTCATTCCTTATTTCTCATATCATAATGGAAGGAAAAATAATATAAAGTTGAAAATAAGTATATTTATTACTATAAAGGTCATTTTTTGATAAAGTGAAAAAGATTAACAGGAAGCACTAGTTTGAGGTTTACTTTTGGGAGAAGCTTGAACCAACATTTTTGCACTTAGGATCATTGAAGGAGAATATGATCCTTCAAAACCTAGTTTATTAAAAAAAATTATAATGAGGATTATTTTATGTAAAGCCTCCCACATGAACATACTACCTTTTGGAAGGCAAAGTTTTTCCTAGTAGAGGTGAAGTGGAAGATCACAAATTTGGCAATTCCAATTCATAACCAAGGTTTTGTAACCTAATATAAGTATGTATATGCAAAGTTTGGAATTGAGTTGAAAAAAAGATTTAGAAGATTTTTTGGGGGTGGTAATTCTAGTGGAAAGCATAGACAAGATTTAGTAATTTTCACTAGGGGAAAGGAAGGTATTCTCCAAGCATCCTAAATCCCAATTTAGACATGGGTTATTTAATGGAAATGATAATTAATTGTCAAGAGTGTCACCACATCAGTTTATGAGGTTTTTCCTTATATTAGGGTGGATGAACTTTTCTAGAGGAAAACATCCACCTCGAGATTCATCCGGAATGAGAACCTTGTTAACATCACCAATATCCCAAGATAGCTTACAAGATACTATTTCTATATATTCTAGAATGAAATTCGATACTTTGGAACCTTTGGTGGATTTGGTTCTAAGGATGTTAAGGTTTTTATCAGGGTCCAAGTATTTATGAGTGAGAATTTTGAGCCTATTTAAAGTTGGGGTGATGATACGTATTTCAAATAAGTTCATCTCTAAAAGCCTTATTTATCTAGTTAATATTTTTAATTCCTAGATCACCATTATCAATAGGTTTGCATAGCTTATCCCAACTAATGAAGACTATTTTCTCCTTGTTAGAGAGCCCTTCTCAAAATAAATTTCAAATCTTCCCTTTAATGGTAGATTTGGCCTTAGATGAAAGAGGGACACATAACATCTAGTATGAAGAGAAAGCTGAAAGGATAGATTTTACAATTGTAAGGTGGCTCGCAATAGACTTGACCATTTACCCTTCCAACTATCTATTTTTTGATCAAATTTTATAACTATGGGGTCCAAATATTATTTCGATATAAAGTCTTTGTCAAGGGAGGTACTAAGGTAATTGTAGAGAAAATTACCTTTTCTAAATCCTTGGATTCTATGAGTATCTTGCTTAATGACATGGTCACCATTAAGAAAGGAAACTTTAGATTTATAAGGATAAACCCTTTGATTAGATTTTCTAATTTTTAATTTCTTGCATAGTGTATATGAGTTCTCAAATGATAATGATACCTTTAAATATAGACCTACTTTGTGCAAATCATGTTTGTTCTTCTCAATTAATTTTGGTAAATAAAATATTTAGTCTATTAGCTACAACTTTATATTTAATTTTATAAGGAGTATTGTAGAGGGTGATAGGTCTAAAATTATTGAAGGAATCTACTTTTCTTTTTTTAATGATTAGGGATGAAAGGTTTTTTTTTCATTACTTCTCATAATTTGTACCTGAGGAAATGCCATTATTTTTTATTAAAAACTAGCTAGGAACTCATTAAGTCCATGAACTTTGTTAGGTTTCATTTGAGAAATAGTTGTTTTTTATTTTATCTATCATAAAAAGATAGTTTAATATCAGATTGTTCTCTCTAGTAATTATCTTTGAAATATTAAGAAGTAAAGTATTTTGGGCTTGCTAGTCAAAGGAAACATAGTTATTATGAGTGATATAGGAGAAAAAGAAATAGATTCTTGGTCAATAGTTTTAGCATCCTCAATTAGGAGGCCTCCTTGATTCCTTATTGAGGTCATGCACTATTTACTATAAACTAAAAAATATCCTTGCTGAGATTTGACTTTATAGATAAGATTATTAACTCACTCAATAATCTAATCATCTCCTTTTCCAAAATAAATTACATAGTTTTAGGCATTTGGAATTTAACTAAATAAAAAGGAGGTAATAAATATAATAAGTTAACTTAAGCACTTCAAATTTTTTAAATGAATTAAGTCCTCATTTTAATTAATACTTTTTGTGAAAATTATGAAACCCTAAATGGATAGACAATCTTAGGGTTTAATAACATAATTCACTATGAATTAAGATTTACTAATTGCTCAATTGTTAATAATAACAAATACATGGATATTTTGTGCTTATAAGGATGAAATTGACTAAACATGAATGGTAAAAGTCATTATCTTTTCAATCCCTCTACTAGGGATAAATATACACACTCAGATCTTGAATTTAGCGCCAGTGCACCTAGTACTTGTTTAGTAAACAATAAATTGCATCAAGTGTAGATGCTTAATATATAAAAAGTCCAAGTAGACAAAGACACTAGATGCATAAATGAGAAATGACACACCATTTATAATAAACATGGATTGGACTAAAATTTGAATTAGCCACCATTTAGATTCATTTGATTCTTTCTATCCCAAAATAAATTTATGATGAGCAAATTACTATGCCCAAACTGAGGTTGTCAATGTAAATAATTTTACCATTCCTAATATCTTCTTTACTTGTTAATGTATGTAAATTAATCCCAAAATTTACTCTTGCATAAGACATAGGTTATTTTTAAATGATCTAATATTTTTTGTTAGATAAACAGGTTTTATAGGGATCTTGAAACCCTAGAGTTAAAACATAATAGGCTAAAATTAAGTGTTAGAAGCCCAGCCACAAAAGTAACAAGTCTAAAGGCTGATAATAAGCACTAGGCCCAGCCAAATAAAAAAAGGCCAAAAGAAAGGCCAAACAAAAAAGGCAAGACAAAACAAATAGTCAAAAGCCAGCCAAAAAGGAAAAAGATAGGAACTAATCCTCAATCTTTCTTTCTAGCTCCTACATGACCTAGGCAGCCTCCTGGGCCATCTGGTTCTCCTTGGCCTCCTGTTGGTGATTTATTTTTTATAGAAGGTTAATTTTTATTTTTATCAACTTCTTTTTCTCTATTTATTTATCTATATGTGTACAAAGATTTTTTTCCATAAAAGTTTCACATACCTATAGTTGCAAATTTTAAGAGCACCTTGAAATGAAAGGAGAATAGCTATGAAATATGATTAAAAAAAGAATGTGAAATAACTAATATTCAAGAATGTAATCAAAGAGAGAGTGAGAAGAAGAAAATTAGATCTATATTAAATCAAATTCTCAGCAAAACAAAGATCGGGAAGAAAAGGGACCATAAAAATAACATAAACTAAACAAGAAGAAAGTAATTGAATGTGCCAAGAAGTGTAGAATAGTGCAAAACAATGCTTAGAAATTCTTGTACATGAACTTTTAGCTATGACCTAAATTCCAGCCAAAAAGTCAAAATCTTATAGTTTAATCAATTGCATAGTATTATTTAATGCTTCTAGTATAGAATCAAAATTATCATAACCCAAATAATGGTTGACCTATGTATGAATACATAAGAAACTTTTGTTTCATAGTCCACTATGGTAGAACTTAAAAAAGTTAACTATAAATAGATTAGCCTCATCAAGATTTGTACAGATCATGATAACACATACCTTGTTATCATTTAACACAATATACTTAGTCACAAGGGCGAAAACCCCTTGCTAGTAAACACCAATAAGGACATTATGAAAAGTACTAAATGCAACATAAAAATTTGAATGGGACAAATGGAGGACAACCAAAAAGGGCATAAGGTTAGAAAAACTTTATGCACCACATGTAAGAGGTTTAGAAAATATCCAACCCCATTAATTAAATGCAAATGTAGTATCCCATTAAATTAATGATTTGATGAACTAATAGAAATAGAGGGGTGTAAGATACCATTAGAAAGTAAGGTCCACCAAAATAACTAGGGGGGGGGGGGAGATGAACCAATTATCATATCAATACAATGTTTATCAACCTTATTAAATCTCAAACATGTGATCAATAAAAATAATAACCATAAGAAGACACACATTCACAATGAAACAAGATATGTTAATTAGGGAAACCATTAATTACAGGGAAAACCTAATTGGGTATGGTACACACAAAATGATGTACTAATAGGGTGTATACAAGATTATGATGGGCCAAAAGGTATTGATTTGATCAAATATCAGTTTTCATCTGAATATGATGAAATAAAAAGGATTTCTTAAGAAAATATTTGACTTTCTATTGATATAATTATTTTCAAATTATGAGTTCAGTATGTAATTATTACTTATTTTATAATGGAATTACTTGTAAAGTGTTGATTTATGTACTGATTGAAAAATGTTATATCTTTAAAATGGTATAACTTCTCGAAATATAAAAGATGTGTCCCATTCTATTATTTTCCTACTATGAGGAAAATAAGAAAAAAGTTTAATTTTGTATATTTTTGAATGAGTTAAGGTGGTGAGACACGAGAGTTCTTTTATTCAAAAAAATATTGTTGCGGATAATTCAAAATAAATTATTTCCTTACAAAATAACAAAAAAAAAAGGTGCATCACATTCAAGTATGAGTCTACTCATTATATATAAAGTATTTTTAAAAATATTACTTTATTGTGTTTAAGGTGGTCATATATACACCTACTTCTTATTTTTTCCTAATTTTTTTGTATCTTAATATTGAAATTTGAAATTTTGACCAATAATTTTTATTTGTTTTTCTAAATAGGGCAAGTACTTGATAAAATACATTCAATTGACTATAGAATCTAATCTTACAATGTTTTTCTATAAGGTTCATAACTAGTGGAAGATTTCATATCAAGTTGACTAACACTGATGTCTAATTTTTCATTGCCATTTAAGGCCATAGTTTGGCCCACCATGATCCTACACATACCCACTATATATGTTCCTTATAAGAGGACAGACTCCATTATGAGCCAATCAAATACATTTAGTACATATCTATCCATATTATGAGACTTTGAATCCCTTTGAGGAGATTCTAACCCTATTAGGAGTTGCACTAACCATGTTAGGAGTTAGAAGAAAAAAATAGAAGATAAGCTAATGTCTGAAGAAGAAAAAATATAGATGGCTATAAGACTTGAAGAGAGATCATTTGAAGTATAGAATCTTAAAAATAATTAGCTGGATATGATAAATCAACTAGTAATTACAAATCAGGAAGCAAATAGAAAGGATTTGGAGATCACAAATCTAAGGTTAGAGATTGACAAATTGAAAAGTGAGTTAAGGCATGAAAAGGAACTTATGGAGAGATTGAACAAACCAACTAAAGCAATCAAAAATTTATAAGAACTATTTAGGTCACCTAGAACAATAGACACCTCTAGACTTGGATACAACAAGCACTCGTCATCTATTAAAGAAAGAGAATCATCTTAAAGTGGAGAACAAAGGAATAAAAAATCCTAAGGAATACCTACATGCCATTACTATGGGAAAAATGGTCACACAACCAACACATGCAGAAGCCAAAATAGTAATAAAAATCCTAAATTAGAATTGAGTGGTAATTATTTTAATTGCAAGAAAGTAGGACATCAAACACATGAATGCAGATCAAAGAACAATAACTCAACTAGAAATGTATCTAGATTTCGAGATCATTGTTACAAATATAAAAAATATGGATAGAGAGATCATGAGTACAAATTAAAGACAACATTAAATTGGATACCTAAAACACAAACTCATACATCAAGTGAAGGTAATTCCTATTATTGGGATCACAATACATGGTAAAATTGTCACTATTTTGGTGAATATGCACACATTTCATAGAATTGCATCAAAACAAGTTTAAGAAGATATTACAAGAAATGGATAAATGGAGAGATAATATGTTTTAGTTCTCTCAAAATTGGACATATTAGTAGAAACTGTAAAACTAGAGCACTAGCACCAAGAAATAGAAATGCCAAACCTTGTTGAGATAATGGGTGTTGCACACATTGCATAATATTGTTATTTTATTATTTTATTTTTATTATGTAATGTTGTGCCTAGATGGACGTGCAACATGTAAAGATTCTCATGAAATATTCTTGATGAGTTGTATTGTAACATTGTGAAAATATTTCATGTAATTATTTAATATTGGGGGAAAAAAATTAAATGCCCAATATTAAATGTGGGGTTAGTGGGTTAGGTAGCACATGGTTTTAGCACATGGTTTATGTAATACCACTTGGTGGTTTTGTGGGACTTGCTACTATATAAGCAGCCACAAGGGTAGTTGTTGTAGAGAGAGAGTAAGAGAGTGACAAGGAGAAGACAAAAGGCAAGAGTCAAGCGGGACAAGGCTTGACAGGTTAGCCAAGGGAGCATTTGTGAAGGTTGAAAGCATGGCATGGGATGTGTGGATTCATGCTTGTTCACATAGTTTGCTCGGTTGTGGCTATGGCCATGAAGGCTTCCATGGTTGTATGGCAATGGTATTTTTTGCTGAATAATACATGATGATGGATGCTTTTGGAGGCTGGGTTTTTCCCTCAATGAGGGTTTCCCAAGGTATATCTTGTGTCACAATTTTTGTGGGTATGTCATCTATTCTCTTGCATGTGGATTTTAATTTCATGTTTATTTTAGATCTATTATGGGTTATGTGGAAATGGTTATATTCTTTGTTGCCAAGTTTCCTTACAAGTGGTATCAGAGCTATGGCTTTATTATTGTAACCCTAGATTGAATCCATGGGAATGCATGAGAGGATAAAAGAAAGGGCAAGATATATGAATGATTTATTGTAGATCTAAGAGTTTTGGATTTGTTGTTATGATGGGATGTTAAAAGATTTGGGCATGTGAAATTGTTGGACAAAATTTTTTTTTTTAGATGTTTCATTTAAATGAGGGTTTTGGGGGGTAGCATGCAAAAATGACCTCCTGGGTAAAAATAGACCTCACCATTAGATCCGGGTCGACATTTCCATAAATTTTGATATATAATATGCCCTAGTTTGGCCATGTTCAAAGAAAATGAAAGAGTTTTTTAGTTTCAGCCCATGATGGCCGTCAAATTTAATCCCGTCAGAATTTTCGTCACTGAAAAAAAATAAAAAATGAAAAATCGTACTGAAAATGGTAAAAAGACTATCTTAGTAAAACGACCATAACTTTCTCTCAGAATATCGGATTTCAGAGTTCTTACAGGCGTTGGAAAGCTAATTCAGAGCACTACAAGATGGTGTAGGTTTGGTTCTATGATTTTAAAATTTTGTCAGGTTTTAAGAGCCCTAAAGTCAGATGTTGTTTATTTTGAGCACGAATTAGGGCATAACTTGGGCATACGGAGTCAGATTTTGGACTTCGAGTAGTCAACGAAAAGCTCTTGGAGAGCTCTACACATTGGTTCAAATTTGGTGTAGGTTTGGCATGATTTATTTGGTGATATATTTATCTGAACAGCATATAGATATATTTTGACTATGGTAACATTGTGAGTTTATGGCATTGGAAATTTAAGATTTGATGTCATTGTATACTCAGTTCATATTTCAGATTGGTCTCATGATGATATGGTTATCAGTGTTTGGTTTGGATATGAATGATGACTTGTTGGGTCTACAAGTTGTGCAGTATTGTAAGTGGTCTATACTTATAGGTTGCATTTATAGCTTGGTTATGGGTTGTCTTTGCCCATTGATCTTTCATTATTGATGCATATTCAGATTGGTGGCTTGGATTTGGGTTGTCTATGCCCTAAGTCACATGATTTACTATTTTCTTCATTTAGAAGGGATGAGATGTTGTTACCAGGTACAGTCATGGTGGAGGATTGTGGTTGACTATTTTATACTGACAGATTGGACACTTTGAGAGCCAGATGCTCAGTTCATGGATGTGATCATGATGTCATAGATTTTGGCATGACATTATTTGTTATACAGGTACATCCTTGATGTTTATTAGCTTGGATTTTCTGATATAGTTATGGTGGTATATCTTCTTGGTTGAGGATCATGGTTATTTGGTTTTCTTTTAAGGAGCTCATGATGTGCACTTTGAGTTCTTTAATGGTTTGATGCCTTGGTTGGTTCTCATGGTTAGAACATGGTTTTTTCATCATGATGTCATGGATAGCTTGGATACACAGTTTAGTGGGAGCTTGTGACAGTGATGAGGTGACAGTGCAGGATTAGTTCCTGGTTTGGTTTATATCTTCTTGGTTTGGAGAGGATGGATTTTATGATGCCATAGGTGACTTGGTACCATAGTTGAGTGGGAGTTTTTTTGGCATTGATATATTTATTGAGTGTTTGCAGATGTTGGAGGTTTGTCTTAGATCCTGTTGCTGCAGAAGCGTCTTTGACATTTGCATGGTGCACTTGTTATCTTCATGGTGTGTGAAGATGGTTAGATCTTGAGGACTCATGGAGTTCTTAGTTATCTTCATGGTGTGTGGAGATGGTTCTTCCTAGTATGTGGGGATGGTTTTCTTCATGGTGTGTGGAGATGGTTGCATCTTGAGGACTCATAGGGTTCTTGGCAAAGGTGTGGTTTATGCTTTTATTTGGCATGTTATCCTTGGTGTGAGGATGGTTTCATTATTATGTCATGGTATACTCTTGATACGTGTTTAGAGTTGTGACATGTTATGGTGTGTTCATATGGAGCATGTTATCTCTTTAGTTGAGATGGTTAGATCATGTTGTCATGTTTATGTTCCTGAGGCCATGGTTGGAACCTTGACATTGATCTTGGTTTAGTTTCTTGGTATTGAGTACACTGATCATAAGTTGGATACTTCATGATATTGCTATGTTGCATTTGGAGTTGGCATGAATTGATTGGTTATAGGTGCTCATGGATACTTAGAGATGGTGGTGATGCTGATTTTTCTTGGATTAGAGAAGTATTTGTTGGGATGGTTGATGGTTTCAACAGGAAGTCCAAGGGGCAGTCACCTGATATGGACTTGAGAGGAGATTGTTCTTAGATGAGTCTTGGTTGGAGACTTGGGTATCTTGATGAGCATTCTCATTCCCCACTCTTGGTCTACTCGACAGTTTGCTACTTGAGAGGTATAGCCCATTGTTTCTCTCAGTTGCATTATATTTATGCTTTTCTTTCATGGATATGGATCTTGAGCTATGGTACATGAGTTAGTTCTAGAGAGTTCATTTAAGAGATGGTTTAGCATTGCTTATCTCCATGTGCATATGTTGTTATGCTGGTTGAGTTTGGGAGATGGTTTTATATTGGGCATTTTTCTTGGATTAGGAATGGTTATTCCTTGGTTTAGGAATGGGTTTATTGAGTTTGATCTTCTTGTGAGAGGCTTACATCCATGATTAGTTATATGGTATGGTTTGGGTGTTGTTGAGGCTTCTTGTTGGGGTTTTATGGAGGAGATCATACTTGCACAGTTTACATCTAGAGGTGTGTGTAGAAGGACATGATACAGGTTATGATTTGCATGGTTTCTCTGGTTTTGGTTATCTTTCTGGATGTTCAATTTTTTGACTACATTGGATTTGAGATTGGTTGGAGATTATGATCACTGGTTTGTGCTCATGTATGTCATGTGAGAGATGACATGGTTATTCCTTTATCTCTTTCCTCTGTTGGTTGTGGAGAATTTGGGAGAGCGTTGGAGACTTGTTATGAGAGTTATTCTTGCAGGATATCAGTTTATGTATTGTGGATGTCCTTGATACTACATGGATTCACTTCTTTGAAATGTTATGAGTGGATTGGTTATAGATTTGATATTATATTTTGCAGTGGGAGCTTCTTGGTATATATGTGGCAAGTATTGCTCTTGAGGCTTGTGATTGCAGGTTATAGATTGGATATGTCGGTGATATGAGATTCACTTGTTATACCTTTGAGGTATGGATAGTTGGATGGGTTTGGCACTTTGCTGTGGGTGCTATTTCAGCTATGGATATTTTGACAACTACAGATACATGTGATTACCTTTGGATCAGGTTTTTTGTGCTTGGAATTTTAGTTGGTACAAGATTTTATGATCTTCTAATGCGACAGGTTGGGTGGCTTTCTCTTTGGATGGCTTCTATGTATGTCCAGTGGGAGTGGCATAATAGGAGGTGAGATCATTCATGTTTGAGATGCTGGATACATTGATTTTGTCGGGGGTACCAGGATGGAGCACTTGGTGTATTTTGATCCATGATGGTGGATGTGCTTGGAGGGATTGTTCCCTTGTTCAGTTATGTGGCTACGGATTGACCCTATGCAATGTATACAAAAAGTGAGAGATTGTTGAGATAATGGGTGTTGCACACATTGCATAATATTGTTATTTTATTATTTTATTTTTATTATGTAATGTTGTGCCTAGATGGACATGCAACATGTAAAGATTCTCATGAAATATTCTTGATGAGTTGTATTGTAACATTGTGAAAATATTTCATGTAATTATTTAATATTGGGGGAAAAAAATTAAATGCCCAATATTAAATGTGGGGTTAGTGGGTTAGGTAGCACATGGTTTATGTAATACCACTTGGTGGTTTTGTGGGACTTGCTACTATATAAGCAGCCACAAGGGTAGTTGTTGTAGAGAGAGAGTAAGAGAGTGACAAGGAGAAGACAAAAGGCAAGAGTCGAGCGGGACAAGGCTTGACAGGTTAGCCAAGGGAGCATTTGTGAAGGTTGAAAGCATGGCATGAGATGTGTGGATTCATGCTTGTTCACATAGTTTGCTCGGTTGTGGCTATGGCCATGAAGGCTTCCATGGTTGTATGGCAATGGTATTTTTTGCTGAATAATACATGATGATGGATGCTTTTGGAGGTTGGGTTTTTCCCTCAATGATGGTTTCCCAGGGTATATCTTGTGTCACAATTTTTGTGGGTATGTCATCTATTCTCTTGCATGTGGATTTTAATTTCATGTTTATTTTAGATCTATTATGGGTTATGTGGAAACGGTTATATTCTTTGTTGCCAAGTTTCCTTACAAACCTAAGAGAAAGAAGACATGGGTAGAGATAGTAAGCACTGGAAGTAGTGAAGTAAGAAAAGTTGAGATCACCTAAGCCATTAGATCAGGTGATCACACCACATCTATGAAAAGAAATAAGGTATGTAGGAACTATATGTTCAATTTTATATTTTACATCAATTCCTATCATAAAAGTGATAAAGGTTCATATTTGCATAAATAAAAGATGTATTAAGAACTAAAAAAGGAGTAATCATAGAGTATTGATCATCAGTGATATAATATGTATTGACCAAGAATTGCAGTATAGATTAAGTGATCAAGAAAGGTAATATATATTGAACAAAGGAATTAGTTATGGCTGAGTGAGTAACCTAATCAAGCTAAAATGGAGACCAACCTAGCTGTCATACACCAACAAAGTACAACGACATTAAATGTAGAAATAGAATAAAAATTTTAAGGTATTTATTGAATTTGGACATTCATTTTCATTTACCAAGTGACCAAAAGAGTTTACAAGAATATTTTAAGGTGATCAAAGGAATTTTAATGACTAGTGTAAAACAATCATATCAATTTATCAACAAATTTTTGAAATAAAGTAAGTAATTCTCTCAGTGCTAGGTCAAATATTCAGTGGATATATTGAAAGAGGATTTTGTAAACCCTAGTTCATAATGGCATATGGAAGCAAAATGTTGAAGGAAAATAGTTTACAAATCATAATAAATGATCAAAGTCCTTCACCTAACTTCATAAATCTAGTTAACCTTAAAAACATTATTGATGATACTAGATCTTTATATTAATTCTACACAGAGTCTTGACTATTAGAGATTTAAGATCTTGTTATCTATGGAAAGTAGGAGATACTAGAGATTTTGAGATTAGAGAGACTTATGATAAGCTGTGTGTTGATAGTATTTTGAAGGATGAATACAAGATCATTGCCAAGAAAGAGCTTACCCATGCCCTAGGTTTTACAAAGGTTTTTAAAGTAGACTAGATAAAGATTGTGCTTAGTCACATCTGTGACATGAAAATATGGTCAGAAGGTGGGCTAATAAAAAATTTAAAAAGGCCAAAAAGTGTAAGGAGTACAACAAAGAACAAAATTGAAAATTTGACAAAGCCAAAATGGAATGGTCATGGTATGTCAATTGATGAAATTTAGGACCCATTAGTTGAATTTGTTATTTGTGTGATTGCACTCAAATTTTATCAATCTAATAGGTTAAAAAATGTACCATGTGTAGGAGTGGATTTGGGCTACAAAATTGTGAAGAAGGATCATTCCTATGATCTTTCCAAGCTACAACTTCACCAACTTATAGAGAAATTAGAGGCAATAAGGAAAGTGAAGAATACCTCTTGTGGGATTGGAAGTTTATTAATCTATATATTTTTCTATGTACAGCTATGGAGTTAATTAATGATTTAATTAATAGAATGGGATAAAACTTTGAGGCAATAATAGAAAATACTTTTGAAGATTTTAAAGAAAAGATGAGTAATGGAATGAGGATTCCTAAGTCAGTTGTCGATAAGTACTATGATAAAAATATGTTTTATTATAGATACATATTTTGTATATGCTAAAATAGTTTTGCTAAGGGTAGCAAGGCTAAGACCAATGACCTACGAAGTGAATATAGATGAGATCACTATAGCTATCACTACAGAACTAGTTGAAGACATAGATACAAGTGTCCAGTAATGTTGTATATCCAAAAATTTTAGTATGTGCCAAATTGCACTTCTTTTAGACCATTGTAATAATATATCATGAGTCTCTATGTTTTCTATCTAAATCTTATATGCTAAATATACTAGTTGATCAATATATAAAAATTTTGATTAGCTAGTATATTTAGTTGATAAGATTCAGATAAAATACATAGGGACTAATGACAAATTATTAGAATGGTCTGAAAGAAGACTGGAATAGAAATGGCTACAAAAAGTCTCACAGGAACTTGTACATAGACAAATTGAGCTTTCTACATCAGTCACATAACTAGAAAGAATTTCACAAACCATTAATTCATTACATTTGAAATTGTGTGAAATTAATTTCTTTACTACATGATCATTAGAGCTGATACATACAAGAATAATAGCTCAAGTATTATTATGTTGGGCAATAACACAAGTTCAAGCTCATCCTCATATAATAAACTTACATTTAGTCAAAAGAGATTAGCTAAGCTCATGGCTAAAGACATAGAGGTCAAACATAAGTTGACATTGATTCAACTTTCAATTCCCCCATACATAGAGATTTTTCAAAAGGTAGTATTTATTGACAAAAATGTTTTGAAGAAGGATACACATTTTTCACATATAGCAGGATTCATCAATCTAGCTCCCAAGATAGAAATTAAATTTTAAATATTAGATTTAGTGAAGGAGATATATAGTAAAGGCTATGCCCACATTGTGGAAAGTCATTACCAATTGTTTGATAAGTATCAATTAGCCCTAGTAGCCCCGAGTTTGATCGGTGAAAAAAATAAGGGGGATAGAATATGAAATGAATAAGAAAATGGGATATAATGAAATAAAACAAGAGAAAATAAGAAATAATGAGTCCAAAGATTAGACATCGGATATTAGATTTCACAGGGTCAAACTATGGTCCTAGGGGGAGTACTCATTTTTGAATGAAATAATTATTTATGGAAAAGTATTTTTGCCACTAATGTCAAAGTGGAGGATTTTTGATCTCTAAGCCTATAATGGGTAAAACAACAAACCTATGTCACCCTTTTGTAAAAGAAAAGGCTAACAAAAGTATAATTACTCACCTTCAATGAATAATACAAGTATTATTATTTAGAATTTGAAAATGAAGTAAACTAATAAAATGTGTAGAAATGGATGAAGTTTATGATTATAATTTTTAATAATTATTGTTGTCACTTAGGTTTGCACCCTTGTCCAAGGCCTATGCGTGAGGACAACCTAGTGAAACATGGAAACAACCTCCAAGCTATGGGACTTGAACTGTGAGGTTGAGTCTCTAGAGAAGGCTGGCTTCCTCTTACTATCAGGGTGCACCTAACTACTCTTGGAGAGGAAAAGGGAGAAGGAGAGCATGAAAGAAAATCTACCTAGTCTAATCTAAGGAGGTGATGCACCAAAATAGAGTGTTTTGACCAATTCTCTGCCCATACATGTGCTACTGAACCAGAATGAAACTAAGGATATACACATCCAGACTTGCTTTAATCAAATAACCACATACAGATCAGAAAACCAAGATGAATGACACATGGAAGAAGTTCACTTATATATCATTCACAAGCTAGCAGAGATACAGTCATGCAGATTACAGATTTACACAAAACAATGGCATAGGAAAAGAATTCTTGCACTTTAATACCAATGGCTAAAGGAGATAAGTAGAGAACTAGACAGTTCAGAGGCACAGGGGAATTCACACTAGAATTGCAGAGCAAAAGCAGAGGAAAATCAGAGAGAAGGTCCCCTTTACAAAAACTACAAAGTTTGCCTTTATAGTTTAGGCATAACTGAGATCATTTGCTACTGAAGTGACCCTACAGCTACCTGCCATTAAGTCCTGTGGAGGACAATCATGGGAATCTGAAGAAAATCTGATCTTTGTTGCAACAGGTGTCCTCAGAGGACCGAAAATGGTGCCATCGATGTTCTGACTGGGTAGATGGATCAACTGAGATGGTGGAGTGTTCTCCCTATATTTTGTATTCATTTCTGGTAGGTCGAGATTGATCATGAAGATCAGATCGCGCAACAAAATTGATCACCTTTACCTTTTAGGTTCATGAATCAGTAGAATCAGCGAGGTCAAACAGTTCCACATGCTGACTGGGCCATGTGGGCCAATCACATTCCTTCTTTCTATCGTTCTAGACACCCTTTCCACGTTTGACCACGCCTAATATTGATTGGGCGCCATGTCGCTATTGAAAAAGTCTTCAAAAATCCTAATAGCGCCTAGTGGTCTCAACCTAACTATGCCACCTTTCCACCATCCATCTGTTACATCAAAACTAACCGCCACATTGACTGCGATGATTGCTTCGACTGCCAGCTATTAACCGTCAACTCTAACTGAGCCAGCGAGACATGTGTTAGCAAGACGCTATGTCACTATGGTAAAGATCGCACAACTTCACCATAGCGAGACAACACCTTCCGTTGATCTACCTTGATCTGACAATTGTGAAGACTCGTCATGTTCCGTGCTATCCTTACCCTGAGCCCATCATATCTGGCACTGCCAATACAAACACACCACACTCGAATGACACTTGGCGTACTTTGGTGAGACCTGGCCCTGCTGATCCACATGGCGGATGGGCGTTATATCGCTATGGTAAAGATCACACAACTTCACCATAGCGACATGGCATCTTTCGTTGATTCTCCTTGATCTGACGGCAAGCGATAGATACTGCTCCTTAGTGTATCAATTAACGGAAACCGGCCACATGTCGCTGTTTGTATTTCCTGCGCGTCCAAACTTGGACCCACGAGGACACGTGTCATCAGGGTGCCATGTCACAAACATAAATCTCGCACAACTTCACCATAACGAGACAGCGCCTTTCATAGATCTTCCTCAGATCTGACGGCAGAGAACTTGCGAGCTGCAAAAAATATGTTATAAGGCTTAGGCATTAAAATAATATTAACATTGAGAATTAGCCGTTGGACAGACTGGACGTTTGAAATTTGAATCTTGGCGGGGCAAACAAATGATAACAATTATTTGCAATAAGAATTGATATATATATATATATACATATATATATACATATATATATATACATACATGTATATATATACATATATATATATATATATATGTATATATAAACATGTATGTATATATATATGTATATATGTATATATATATGTATATATATATATGTATATATATATGTGTGTGTATATATATATAGTCCTAAATTTTATTTATGTATTTTTAGTTGCTAAAAAGCACTAAAAAATTGGGGGTCTAGTTCCCACCAAAAAACTATATAGAAATAAACTTATTTCCCTTTGATCTCAGACTATGTTATAGATAACATATATTTCTAGAACAATCAAAAATAAAAATTGGCTTTAGACCTATATTTTCTCTTTTATAATAATTCAAAATTAAACTCATTTGAAATCAATAGGTTTCATGTACCACCACATTTTTTGAAATAGATCTATTCTATCAAGAACAATAATTATGCATTCTAAAAGATGACTCTCTCCTCTAGAACATCATATTATTTTATTTTATTTTATATGATTTAATATTTTTTACTTTATCAAAATTGACATCTTTTTGAGTGTTAAAATATGTGCTTGTAGAATTTTTAAATATGAATGTATATTATATCAACTAAAATGACTATAAACTCTATATGAAAATATTTTTGACTTTGAGCCCTATATAATTGTGTTTATATGTTATTAAAAAAAAATCATAAAAAATAGTAAGAGTAATTGAAATGTCATTTTTTTGAAATAATTTTATTTCTTTAGTAATTGGATATAAGCTAGTGTAAAACATGCATTTAATAAATATTTCCAATTGGAAAAGTGTGAGACCATATATAAATTAGCTAAATGGATTTATCTAGATCATATGTTTGAACAATTTTTTTTTAAGATAGAAATTCTCAAATTCAATCATTACGATAAGTCGGCCTAAAAGGTGATACAATTTTGTACTTTTACCCCTATGTTGTCGATTAATGTCCAAGCACTTACTCATTTACTAGGAAATATTACACAATCATCACTACGGCCAAATTATCTAGTAAAGGTTGAGCATACAAAGCTTACACCAAGTATCATAGTGATTGTTGAGTATTCAATTGAGATTGAGAATATGTACTCTTCGAGCAATATAGTTGAGATCGACCACATTAACAAGTCATTAGTTTTTGAGCAAGCAAGTATATAGAAGATAAGTAATAGCATGAAGAAGCCAACATGACCAAGCATTAGAGCATTTAAGTGTCAAGTAGTTCAATTTTGACATATAAGTTTTTAATGGCACAAATACATATGTAAACCATTTTTGCCGAATTTTATATGACATTAATGTTTGTAGAGCTAGCTAACAAGGTGATTACACATCATTTCAAAATTTAATGATCCCAAGTCGTACAATTCAATCAATCAAAAAATGAGATAGAAATGTCAAAAGATGATGAAGTGTAAGCTATCGATCAAAATCTAGAACATTTAGAGGACATCTATATAAGTAGGATTCTAACCCTATAATCATATGTTGAATGAGAGAGAGAGAGAGAGAGAGAGAGAGAGAGAGAGAGAGAGAGAGAGAGAGAGAGAGAGAGAGAGAGAGAGAGAGAGAGAGAGAGAGAAGTGTATACCTTATGCAACTATAAAGGAAGGAATCCCTGAGTATCTGTTCATGAAAATAATAGAAGACTAAGTTTAAAAGAAGATCAAATAGGGAGAAATAAGAGTAGTGAAGGACTAAGTAGAGTTATTGGATTGGGAGATTGGATTGGAGATATAGAAAAGAGGAGACCCAAGATGATCTTATAGAGAAAACCAAGGGTCACATACTGAATCAATTATTGTTAATTAAGACAGGGTAAATCTCTTAACTTAGTTGTTTTAATAGACCTATGTAAACCTCCTAATAGAGTCCTTACTTCATTGTGAGTGTAAAATCATTTAACAAGGTGAGATATAATAGTCTCTAAACCTTTTAACAAGGTTGACCCTAGACAAGGTAGACCATGTATTATGATCAAACATTATAACCCTAGCAAGTTAAATTTATTGGTGCATCAGTGAAGATTTGTCAGTTTCATCCCCACCCCTATTTTAAATTAATATTGAAGTGTTTCTAGGTAACAAAATCATTGTGTTATTTATTGAACTATTTTATGCATGTGGGGTATGTGTAGAATCATAGTCAACCAAACTATGCCCTTAAGTGTCAATGAAAAATCAACAAATTAGGGTTATCTCAACTAGACATGCAATTTTAAACTTGTTAGGAAATTTTAATCAAAACTTTGTGAGAAAATAATCTATAGGGAATTGAATTTAGCTTATGAATTACTAGGCATTATCTAAAAAAAGAAAAAAAAAATTGGTCAAAATTTTGAATTTTAATGCAATAGTACAAAAATTACAAGAAAAAAATAAGTAGGCGTATGCCTAACCACCTTAAAAAAAATCATATGATAGTTTTTTAAATAAGATTTTATATATAAGAAGTAGACTCGTGCTTGGCTGTGACACATATTTTGGGTATTTATGTTCCAAATGAATAATTAATTATGAATTTTCTACTATAGTATTTTCAAAATAAAAAAACTCTTGTGTTTGACCAGACCACCATAACTAATTCAAAATTTTACCAAATTTAAATTTTGTTTTATTTTCCTTATAATAGAATTATATAGCATGACACATCCTTTGGATTTCAAAAATGTTATACCATTTGAAAGTAATATTTGTTTTCAAATTAGTGTGTCAATGATCACTTTATGCATAACTCCATTAGAAAATAAATAATAATTACTTACTAAACTCAAAATTTGATAGACATTGTATTTATAGAAGGATAAGAACATTCTTAAGAAACCCTTTTCATTTCATCAAATTCATTAGAAACATGTTTAATGTAAAAAAAATACAAAAGAACAGGTCAAAAACATGTTTTCGAGATATTTTTTATGTTGACCATGTAGGGCTAGTATCCAAAGAAATGCTAGGACTTAAATTAAATCTATTAATATTTTTGTTTCATATCAGGATAGATTAGAAAAAAAGTTAGAATATATTTTGAAATTCTTTTAGATATTTCAAAACTACATTTTTAAGATTGCCATTTTTTGCTACACCATGATCTTGCACATACCCTATGGTGTATTTCATTTATGTTTCTGTATTATAGTTTTAATGGTAGAACTATTATATGGTTCTTACTCTAAAATAAACCAATTATCTCTGCTTATACCTTCCAAAATGGGTTAGAGAAGATTCTAGATCATTACATGATAGAAAGGTCAACCTTCAAAGGGTTTGTAAACATCCCAAGAGAAGATCCTATCATTAAATTCATAATTGAAATTAAATACTTAGGTCAACTTAATCTAAGAACCAATCATAGAGAAACACAATCAAAGAAGGAATTGAGCATCAACAAATATCAAGTTCACAACACATGAAGGAACACTTGGCCAACACTAGATAGACTGGCCAATCTGACCTAGTTGGCATCAAATAGAACTCAGTAGTAGCTGGACTTCAATAGTAACTAGAACTTGGTAGTAACTTGAAATTGATAGTAACTGGCACTCGGCAATAAGTGGCACTCAGTAGTAACTAGCAGAATGAACAAAACATTGAGCAGGATTATAAGGCACCATAGGATGCTCCTACCTTAGACAAGTCAGGTTGAAAGAAATTATTCTCCTAAATCATTGAGATGCACAACAACTTAAGCTAAATCCATCTCAATCTGTAGCATCTTCAACTGGTCTATTCTTCCACTTCACCAAATATCCATAGTAATCTTTTCCTCTTGTGATTTATCAACTCTCTGGTCCAATATCCATTCAACCTCTTCAATATACTTCTTTGCATATTCATCTAATACAACAACTTCATCATCTGACTCTTGATACTTATACAAATCAGAAACATTGAATATAGAAGATATGTCCATGTCATTAGGTAACTCAACTTCATAAGGATTACTACTATCAAACTTCCTCAAGACCTTACAAGGTCCAAACTTCTTCATTTTCATCTTACTCTATGTTCCAAGTAGAAATATTCATTTCTTCAAATGAAATGTCACCTCATCATCAACTTCAAAAACATGATGTCTTCTAGACTTATCCTATTCATTCTCCTTATACTTTTGATTACTTTTTTCCAACTTTAACTTTACTTCCTCATTCAAAGACTTCATAAAACAAGAAATTTTTTCCCCTGCATCAATTCTCTTCTCTTCATTAGCAATATACATAAAATGTGATATTCCTCTAGGCTACATTCTAGTAACAATCTCAAAAGGCGTTTTTCATGTACTTCTTTGCACAAAATTAGCATATGCAAACTTAACCTGTACCAATACAATATCCCAATTTCTCAACTTATGTCCAACTAAGCATCTCAATAAATTACCCAAGCATCTATTCACAACCTCTATTTGTCTAATTGTCTGTGGATGGAATACAAAACCAAACCTTGACTCAATACCCATGTTCTTCCACAAAATCCTCTAGAAATAACCAACAAACTTGTTATCATGGTCGCAAATAATACTTATTAGGTAATCCATGCAATCTAACAATCTCTTTGAAAAAAATCTCAACAACATTCACATCATCTTATCTCTTATTACATGGTATGAAATGTACCATTTTTGAAAATCTATCCACAACAACAATTATGGAATCATACCATCTTTCTATCTTAGGCAAGCCAACAAAAAAATCCATACTAGTGTCACTCCAAGGTTTTTCAAGAGAAAAAGTTGTTGTATACAAACTAGTATTTTGACTTACTCCTTTTGAAAATTGACAAATTTCACAACTCTTTAGAAAATTCTTATACATTTGTGGCCAATAATATTTATATTTTAGAAAATTCAATTTGTCTTGATCAATTCCAAAATGTCTAGCCAATTCACCACAATGTTTTTGCTTAATCAAATTAACTCTCACAGAGCTTCTTGGTATACATAACTAAATTCCTTTGAAAAAAATACCTTCTTGAATGAAATAATCATCATACTTACTCCCTTGAATTTATAGATTTGGTGCTCCACACTCTCTCCATGCCTCAAAAAAATCAGGGTCAATATCATACAACTCTTTCATTTCATTAAAACCAAGAACTTCAACATTTTTCAACATATTCTGCCTAATGCATTAGCAACTCATTTAGCAAATCCACTCTTCTACTTGATCACAAATGTGAAACTCTATAAGTACTCAACCCACTTCGTATATCTCTAATTCAAGTTATGTTGACTACCCAAATACTATAAATCTTTATGATCTGTATACAAGACAAACTCTTTAGGAATCAAATAATGTCTCCACTTCTTCAAAGATTTCACAATAGCATAAAACTCTTGATCATATACATAATACTTCCTTTTAGAATCATTCAACTTCTCACTAAAGAAAGAAATAGATCTACCTTCTTGGCTCAACACAACTCCTATTACACTCCCACTTGCATCACATTCAACTTGAAATACCTTATTAAAATTAGGCAAAGATAATATAGGTGACTCAATAACATTTTGCTTCAAAGTCTCAAAAATCTTATCAGCTCCATGTGTCCACTTAAAATCCCTTTTATCTCCTCTCATTGTATTAGTCATAGAATTGAAATTATTTATAAGCATTCTATAGAAACTAGCCAAGCCATGAAATGATCTTCACTCACTCACATTCTCAAGTGTAGTTCATTCTGTAATTGACTTAGATTTCTCAAGATCCATTCTCAAACCATTAGCTGAAATCGCAAAACCCAAATAAACAATCTCTTCTTGCATAAAGGAACATTTTTTAAGTTAATAATCAACTTCTCATCTTTCAATATTTACAATATGTGTCTAACATTCTCAAGATGTTCTTCTTTAGTCTTGTTGAATATCAAAATATCATCCATATAAGAAACCACAAACTTACCCAAGAATTTATTTAATATTCCATTCATCAACCTGATGGAAGTACTAGGTGCATTAGTCTAATCAAAACTTATTACCAACCATTTATACAAACCACCTTTTGTCTTGAAAGTAGTCTTCCATTCATCACCTTTTCTAATTTTGATTTGATGATAGCCACTCTTCAAAACAATCTTGGTAAAATACTTTTCTCCACTCAAACAATCCATTATATAATCCATCCCCCACAAAGGAATCATATATTTCATTATGATCTTGTTAAAAGATCTAGAATTAGTAAACATTCTCTATTCTCAATTTTACTAAGGTGCTAAAAAAATAGGTATGATAGATGGACTCAAGCTTTTTCTAATCAAACCTTTCTACAATAACTCCTGCACTTGTATATTAAGTTATTCATTCTCAGTATGTGTCAATCTATATGGTGCTTTACATAAAAAAATAGCTCTAGGAATTAGGTCCATATAATGACTTATAATTCTTACTGAGGGTAGACCATCAAGTATATCTTTAGAAACAATCTCTTTATACTCATTCAACAATATTTTCATTTCTATTGGTTCATGGCTAACACTTTTAGTTTCAGTTATCACTTGGACTCTACTAGTTTCTATTGTCACTCTGTTTCTACCCATTTTTGTTACTTGGTTATTAATACCAAAATTTGGCCCTCTAGGAGTGATAGAAAAATAAAATTGGTTTATTTTCATTTCTTTTCTAATTTCTTTCGATTTACCATGTAAGATCTCATAGTAGTATAATTTATCTCATTTTGACTCAATCAGACACACCAATACTTTGTTTCTTTTATTTACCCAAAGAGTATATTAATTCAATATTCCATCATGCATAACATATCCATCATATTTCCAAGGTCTACCTGATAGAATATAACAACAATCCATGGGCATAACATCACACCGAATTTCATCAAAATAATTTCCAATCTTGAACTTCACAACACATTGTTAACTTACCAAATCTTACACTCATCCCTAACCCATGAAACATGACAGGGTTTAGAATGCTTCAACTTGTACAACTCCAAATTTGTAACAAGATCCTCTAATGCCAAATTTGTTGAACTTCCACTATCAATGATCACTTTACAACATTTTCCAACCATCTTATATGTGGTCTTTGAAAATAGTTCTCCTTAGGACAAGTTCCTCATCAATTCCCTTATTACATAAAGTTCTTCTCACCATCATGTTTTCTCTAGCCTCAGGGCTACCTGGTGAACCCTCAAGGTCTACTTAAATCATAGTATCTATGTTACCTTGTTCACTCTCACCAAAGTATCTACACTCAAAGAATCTATGCCCTTCTTTACCAAATTTGAAATAATTACCATGAAAACCACCTCTAGAATAAGAATTACCTCTTCCTTAGTAAGAACTAGTACCTCCTTGGTAAGAATTACCACCTTTCCATCTGGTATTTCCTTTTTTATCATTATTCCATTTAGATTTTCCTTTATCTTGCATAAAATTTTTATATCTACCACCTTCTCCATAAGAACTACCTCCACCTCTCTAGAATCTACCATCTCTACCTCTTTGTCTTTATTCATACTTCTTTGTCAAGATCTCCTTAGCTTTAATGGCATATTGGTATACCTCTTTCACAATTTCTAGTTTCACAAAACTTACCTCATCTTGAATTCCAAACATCAATCAATTTAGGTACCTTACAGATTTCTCAACCTCATCATCCACATGTCTAATTTCCAATATATACAATTCCTTAGTATACTCTTTTACAATCATGTCCTTTTGTCTCATATTTTTCATTTTCCTCAACAAGTTAAACTGATAATTAGTAGGAAGGAAATTTTTCTTTACTTTGTTCACCATTTTCAACCAAGTTTTGATCTTCTCCTTTCATCTTCTTTCTCTATTAGTTCACAAATTCTCCCGCCATAGTGAGGCATAACCTTTCGACCTAGGGACCTCAATCTTCACCTTACTATTATCAAGAGTTCCTTCAAGCTCAAAGAACTTCTCCATATCAAAGATCTAATCTAACAAAAAATTGATGTCCAATTTTCCATCACAAGGAATAACTTCTACAACAAGCTTTCGATGTACCCTAGATAATACTCTCAAAAATATTTCCTCATTTTGATCTTCCTTGTGTTGTGGATTAGGGTTTGGTGTCACTTCTTCATCATCACTCACATCATCTAGATGTGTTTCTCTCCTCTAGGCTATCTCCAAAACATCTAATCTACCTACAATTTATCTCAACATGTCCATAATAGCAGTGCCAAAATTTCCTCTTTCTCAAACCATCTTTTCAAATAGGTTCCTGCAAGATCGTAGCCCTCTACAAGTTATAGGTCAAATCTACAGATCTACAACCCTACAACCTAATTCAACTTAGGGTTCTAGATGATCCAATCTCCATAAGGATGAACCTCAAGATTTTTTACTACCTAAAGCAAGGAGGAAGGTGAACAAATAGGGACAAAAGGAACAATTAACTATTCAAACACCTCATTGAGTAAACACAATGCAAGAAAAAAACACTAGGAACAACACTAAGGAGATAGATAACAAAATATTTTTATTGATTCATAAAATTAGCAGCATACATGCCTAGCTCTAAGGCCTTCTCAAATATGGCAATATATTAAATATAACTTCAAGATCCATGATCTAGCTTCAAATTTTCTTTTCCAGAAATATTTTCTCTAAAATCTACAAGTCCTTACTCTAACCTACACCAATTAAGTCTACTTATACTTGTCAAAATTTCTTATAGAAGATTCTAGATCATTAAATAATAGAAAGACTAACCTTAGGATGTGTTGGCACTCAAAATTGTAGCCTGAATTTTGAGCACTGTTGAGAAAATTGATCCCTATAAATGCTTTTAAATGAGATTGTACCTGACTGTACCTTTGAGACCCCTAAGGTATTTAATATTTCTAATACCCTACATTTAGTGCATTTAAGTGTTCCATGATGATAAACTATCATTCTGAGTCATTTGGTGAAGTCCTATTTTGAGCAAATGTCAATTCTGCATTCTTACCCCAAGTGTCAAACAACAACAAGAGGCTTTGTTTGCCATTGAATATCTCACATCTAGAAATGTGTCATGACCTACCATTTTGGAAGTATCTAGTAGCCATAATAGAGAACCTATGTTTTAGATTTTGAGTCATTTCGAGTCCGTTTGACTAGATTTTGAATAACTCAAAGTTGGTAGTTTACTATTTTCATGCTTTTGCAAATTGTGCATAATTTTGGGAAGCCCTGTTTGACGTGTTATAACTTTGACCCAATTGATTGAAATGCTAGATTTCCTTTTGCATTGCCTTATAAATGTCAAATACTTGCTATGTTTCAAGTTTCAACTTATGATGAATATGTTTGATTAGTTTTCAAATGTGTTTCCAAAAGTAATTTTTATGTTTTTACTAGTATTAGCATTTGTAGATTGGTTGGAACCCCTGTTTGTGACATTATATCTTGAAATCCATGATTAGTGAGATTGAATGGATTGTACCAATGTATTGTCCTCTAAAAATACTTCAAGTGTGTAAGTTTTCAAGCTTTCATGGATCTGTCTGCACACTTTTCTAGGTCAATTTCATTTGGAAAAAAATTATTTCCAGTCAGTAATTTCAAGTAGCCCACTTTGACCATTTGCCATTTGCATCCTATTATTCTTCATGAGCCCAAATAGCAGATTTATAATATCCTCATGAAAAAGAACCAACATCCCAATTTCATTTCCCCATGTGCTCATTTTCCCAATTTTCAAGGCCAAAACCCAATGCAATTTCTAAATTTTTGACATGTTTATTTGCAGGTGATTTTAAGTAGGCATGTTCGGAGGTTGATATCTTTTGACCTTGATATCGTCATGTAACAAGATTTGGTAGGCCTATTAAGTATGTTAGAGAGAACAAAAGTCCAAAGTTTCAAAGCCCAGCCAAGTGTTTATGTCAGTTTTTAAAGCCAGGCAACAGGCCTCCTTACACAAATTTCACAGTGGTATAGAGGTGATTTAAAATAAGTTTTAATGATTGAATTTTTGTTTGAATTTGATTTCAGATGGATTGAAATGATCAATGGATCACTTTGACATATCAGTTGATCAAGAACAAAAAAAAATTTAGCCAGACCCGCTTTTGGGGTCCGACTGATTGCATCAAATTCATGAATGACATGGGGATTGACTTTGTCTTGCCTTGATTATATCTTGAAGATTTGAAGTATAAGAGTTTTTTGCTTTCTCATGCCAAAACATTAACATTAGATGGGATGAAGAATTTAAGTGGTGACAGTTGAAGATCATAAAAGGATTACTTTCCCATCTTGCAAATCAAGTTTCATAGATGCCTCTAGCATTGTCAATTTGAGTTTTGTCTTTGAAAGGGGACAATAAGAATAAGTGTCAAATCACCTCCTTCAAGTTGTATATGGTTTGAATTTGCAACAATTTGTGATATAGAATGGGGAGACGACATCTCCTTGGCAGTCCACATTCACCATATAAATGAAGCTAGAGCTCCCTTAGCACCATTGTGAAGTGGGTGACCCAAACTAAAATAGGGAGGCTGACTTAAGAGAAGAGGATGACATAAATGAGGGAGCTCCATGTACGACACATGAATGATCCACATTTGCAGTAGTATAGGAAGCTCATGTGATAAAGGAAATAGGGTCCTCACATTGTGGCAGAGGGACAATGCTTCAGGAGCAGATTCAATATAAAACCACCGCTACATACAAAGGAAAGCCCATGTAATGGGTAGCATCAAAAAGAGGAAGGGGATGACTTTAGCAGAAGGTGTCATAGTCCACGCATGAGATGGAAGTCTATATAGGAGACAACTCTCATGACTGGGAGAAAGCTGTGAGGCAAGGAACTCCCAAGTAGCTAGGGGTTTCCATAGCCTAGGGGAATTTCTTGTCAATTCCATGCCCACAAAAAATAAGACAACCCCATGTCATTAGAATAGAAGAGAACACTCCACATGTTGGAAGTAGCAAGTCGCATCTTGCAGAGATGAAATCACAGGAAGTAGAGAAGGGAATCACGCTAGGCAAAAGGCAAAGAGCCTCAAGCATGAATGAGAAAGACCCTGCACTAGTCAACAAGGCATCCATGTGCATCATAGCAGAAATGGTCACATGCTTGAGGAGCATCCTACACATGAGAAAGAATAGAGCATATAGGAGGTATTCACATGCATAGGCAAGAAAATGGAAGCTCATGCTAGAGGCCCACATGAAGTTAGAGGAATGATGCCAAGGTACAAAGCATGTTAAAAGACATCCATGTAGTAGAAATAGGTATACACACCAAGAGAATTTGCAATCCATGTTTTGGCATGTAGATACATAGCACCCCATGCATCAAGGGTAGACGCAAACACACTAAGTGAGTTAGATAGCACAAGAAGGAGATTCCTTCAGGCATCCTTAGTAAAATGTGCTCCATATTTGTTTCTTTGAATGCCTTCATTGATGTAGTCAAAGGTGAGCTATCAATTGGGTCTTACAATATTTCATGCCATAAAGGAGAGCCACCCACAAACTGAGGAAAGAAATTTCCATGTAGGAGGAGCCTCACGCTTCAATGCCAAATTGGAGGCGACCTGATGATGGTTAGAAAAGTGGGTCAGATAAATCTACAGGCAGCTAGCAAAGGAAAGGTGTAGATTTTGAAATAAACCTCAAAGCGATAATCCCACATTCGTCATGTGGAGGAGTATTAAAGTATTTAAATGTAAACCCACATTTAATATAAGATGTCTTAAAGACATCGCCCTTTGTGGGAAGCTGTAGCTAGTGGGCATCATGGTCAACCAAATTTTGACCCACGTAGTGTATAATGAGGATGGTGTGTGTTGGAAGATCTCTGAAGATAAAGTTTGGTCCTCCGACATTACAATTAGCATATGATCGTAAAGCTAATTCTACTATCTAACGATGTCATGGTAGTTCATGCATTGCATATGGTCGTAATGCAAAATTTGGATGTCCCCGGTGGTATGCCAGAATATGGGCATAAAACAAATATTAAAGTGCTATGAGATCACGGGAGCGTAAGCACGTAAAGAAAATTTCAAAGGGCTATGGAGGTAAGTGAAATGAAGTAATGCGTGAAAGCGTAAAGGAAGTTCTTGTGCATAAAGGCGTAAACAAAATTTTAAAGACTTCCAGATTTACATGCTTGTCTATGAGAACGTAAAGGAAAATGCAGGAGCTTTCAAAGTTATGAAAATTAAGTGTGAGCGAATGCACGTAAGGGAAAAAATGAAAGCCTCCAGTGCTATGGGGAAGGAATGAAGAAAATTAATTAATGTTAAAATATTAATTAATTTAAAATATCTCAAATGTTGCAGGGAAAATCAAGAGTCAACAAGTGGCAAAGGGGCAGAGGAGATATTGAAAACAAAATGAAAATTTAGAAAAGCTATTCAGACACATGAAGAAAAATTTGAATTATTTTAAATTTTTATATAGTTAAAACTATGTAAATTTTTAAATTTTTGAATTTTAATGCCTATTCATAGATCAGGACCTTATTTTTCAAATGGCCATAACAGGGACTTTTTTGTCCAAAATAGGCAGTGTAGCATACCGTTGGAACCAAGAGAAGTTGAGTTCTCTAGATTTGAGGTCAAATTTTGCACAGCAATTCATCAGTTCAATCTATAAGCAGTTTTGCAAATTCTAGGGCATTCTCAGTGGAATGAACAAAATTCAGCATGAAGCATCAAGATCAGATAAAAGGTAGATATGAAGGCTTGGTGAGGTCTGGATGTGAAAAGAATCGATTCTAAATGGTTTTCTTGGCTTTTAGAAGTCATTTTTTAACTGATTCTCATTTTTACCATGGGTAAACATCAAGCATGAAATTAGTTACTTGTTAAATCAGATATTTGAGATATTTTGTGTTGTTGAGAGCCAAATGATGAAGATTTGATTCACCAATTGAGGGGAGAGATTAGAGAGATGTTTTAACGTATTGAGAAGGTTTTCCAAGTGGATAGATGTCATGTTCAAATAAGATCTGAGAATTCCCTTTTCCTATATCTTTCTTTTCTTTCTCTATTATAGGTTGTTGGCAGTTTTCTCTGGGTAATACCAGCAGGGTTCTAGTGTTTTACTGTGAAACCATTTTTCTTCAACATATTCTCTCTTGTATGAACAGCATTAGGAAGTTTAATATAGATAGTTTAAATCTGTTAGGTATTTCCATGTTTTCTGCATGCATATGAATGTATAATTTCAAGGAAGTTAATACAAAGAATAGCAGATGGTTGAGTTTCATCTTGAATCTTGTCTCCTTCATCAGTGATCTTCAATGTTTTATAATCTTTGACATAGAGCTTAGGTTGTAGTTGCAGTCCCTTAAGGTTGTATGTTATTTTATTGTTGCATGTGACTCAAAGGGTTATGTAAATGCTTCAGGGAAATCAATAAGGTTGCGAGGTTACTGATGCAGATATCATGTAAGAATGAGGTTCAGATTGAGCATAGATGTCCATTTACAAGTTAAATAGATAGATCATATATCTGAATATATACATAAGTATCAAATATCCATATACATAAGTATCAAATATCCATATGTATGTATTTGATTCATGGATTTTCCCAATGGATTAGGCATTGGTCAGCTACATGATCATTAAAGTCTTACTGCTACATATCTGAGGGTTTGTTGAATTCAACATTATTAATCAAACATTCTTTCCCTTTCATGTTGAAGGACCTAAATGTTTAACCCTCACTCAGCTTATGAGATTCATAGCTTTGCATTTAGCTACTGTAGATCTATGTCATTTCATGAGTCATTAGGAGAAATAAGGGTAAAATCTGCTTAATAGATTCAGGGATATGTTTTTGCATTGGTATGGTATCAATTGAATCTGAGGTCTACCTGCTTAGGTTTTGTAGAGCTTGAAGTAGAAGAAGGGTCAAGCCTTATAGTTGGCCCTATGTCTGAAATGATATGTTGAGAATGGGAGTTAGCTGCCCCTAGATATGTCATATTCTCATGGGGATAATTGAAAACTCTCTAGCATTTTCAAACACCCAGGATGGTTTGCACACATCCCAAGACAAGATCCTATCATTAAATTCAAAATCTAAATTAAATACAAAAGTTTGCTCAAACTAAGAACCAATCATAAACAAACTCAGTCAAAGAAGGAACTGAGCATCAAAAAATATCAAGTTCACTTACTACATGAAGGAAAACTCATCCAACATTGGATATCTTAGCTAATACTAGCCAACTCAACAACAATTGGAACTTGACAATTTCTGGAACTTGGTTGTAACTAGAACTTGAAAGTAACATGAACTCGACAATAACTAACACTTGGTAGTAATTGGCACTTAGTAGTAATTGGTACTTGGTAGTAACTAGGAAAATGAACAAATAAAAGAGCATGATTACAAGGCAACCTAGGATGTTCCTACATCAACATCCCAAACAATAGAATTAGCTCCATGTCCAACCTCACTTGGATAAGGTTGTTACCTATTTTATTATTAGACCAAGTAAAGGGGAAGCCTGAGAGGTCAATATCGAGGAGGTCATTACATCTAAGAAATTCATTCAAATCATATATGCTCTCTACATGATCCTCTAGTCTCCCCATTTTTTCAAAGGGATAAAGGAGTGTGTTAAACTTACTAGCACAAATCAAATTAGTAGATTGAAACGAATCGACAACACTAGACGTATCCTTTGAAAGTTGCATCCTTGTAACCTTCTTATAAGGAGAATAGAACTTAAATAAAAGCCAACTAATATACTTCTTCATAAACTCAACCACCTAGAATTAAGGATTTGAAAAAATTGTTCTACGAAAAACCTTGTTGGGCTCCCATATAGTCGTAATGCCTCTTAATGCACCAACTGCCTTCACTATGAGAAAAAGTTGTAGAGGTCATATATAAGCCACCAAGTTTTCAAAAAAATTAATTATCATTTTAACTCCCTAAATAAGAATTATACCCACTTTTTATCTATGATGTTATTCTTAACAACATACTTTTTCATAGGGGAAAATGGATTCTAGTCCAGAGATTCTTGCCCTTCCTACTTCCCCTACTCCCCCTTAGGAACATGAAAAGGAGAAAATGGAGGATGCAAGTGGAGAGGTGATTATAGAAGATAGGCACATGGCCTAAATTTTTTTTAATGTTAGAACCTCAAAGATGGGAATTGTGAGAGAAGTCATGAATCCCCAAATCCTCAAAGAAAAAGAGGGAAAGCTCTAGATGGAGGAACTCATTGATCTGGTGCTAGTGGCTATCATTTATAATGTGAGGGAAGTTGGTAAACTTGTTTAATAATTCTAGAAATAGCATGATTGAGAATTTTAGGTCAATAAATGACTTTACCATGAATTAAAAGAGGTTAAAGAAAGAATGGGACAACTAGAGAGCCAAGGGAAGAAGTTAGAGCATGGGAAGAAAACTCAAGGGGATGGTCTTAGGTTGGTTGCAAGAAAGGTTGGAGAATTACAACCATAACATAGCAAACCAGATGATCTTTGTTCTGAATCCTCTAAATGAAAACATTACTTCTCTTCCTTGAAAGTTGAAAGCCAAGGGCTTTTTGGAGGAAAATAAGGAAAAGAACAAAGTCAAAGATAGGATGGATGAGAACACTACTATAGACATAACCTTTAGCCACTTAGGTCAGACCAGTCAAAAGAACTAGGAGCAAATGGATGAGGAGATTCAAAAAGCCTATCAAGCGACAGAAACTATGTAAGAGCTTGAAAGAAAGGCGAAGGAGTAAGAAAAGGATTATCATTATCAGTCTTTTGGTCTAATTGGCTTTTGTAGGTTTTTTATTTTTGGCTTTTTGACTATCTTTCATTCTGGCCTTTTGGTTAGCCATAGTTACGATACTAGGCTTTTGTTTCTTATTTTTAGCCCTTTGATATGTAACAACTTTTGGGTTTCAAGATCCTTGTAAAACTTGTTTTTCTTATAAAAAAACATACTTCTTCCTAGGGCTATTGACCCCCCTAACATTCCAAGAGATTATCTTCATTTCCTATCTTTCAAGGTAAGTTAAACACCTTGAGCAGTATCCCTAATAGTTGCATTTAAAATGATCAGCTTCTCCAAATGTCTTCCAACCTTAGAATTAGATCCCAAATCAAGCTTAATGGTTCCCCTGGTCTTTTTTTTCAATGTATTCCTCCCCTCATCTAGGTCATCCACAAGTTGGGAAAAAATCAATAGATAATCCAATTTCTAAATAGATGAGGAAATAACTTCATGACGAACCAGAAGGGATGTTTTCACCAGGCTTAGAGGTGAAGAACACTATCCCCACATAATCTTGTTTGCCTCTTTCCCCTAAGACAATTTCAAAATATCTCTCAAACCATCATTCCTATCTCTTACACTCTTAATACAACCATTCCTTATTATTTAGACTTTTCTTTCAACCTTATGAAAAAAAATTTTGCATCTTCCACCTTTGTGGATCGGTACATCAGGGGATTTTGAGTCTAAAAGTTCACATGGGGAGTGTTTCCCCCACTATCAATCCCATTTTTGATGATTTATCCTTCTTCAAGACAATCTTTATGTTCCTTGCCCCCCTCATGCTTTTCCAGAGAGTAGACCAATTTAACTAAGCCCTCAAACAAAGGATAGTCCTCCATAATTCTTTTCTCTTCTCCAATAACATGAGTCTCCCCCTCTATTTTTAGTTTTTCTACCACTTGGTTTGAAGGGAGAGTGTTAGAGCACTCTCTTTGGGTAGTGGAGTCCTCCACTATCGCCTTCTCCTTACCCTTTTTCTCCTTCCTCAAGTCATGATTCATGGGACAATCAATAATAATATTGTCATTTGCAACATAATATTGACAAAACAAAGAAGCATTCTCATAAGTGATAGGTTGTGTCCAAACTCTCCATTCGACTTCAAAACCACTACACTAGGTAGATTTTTGTTGATGGCCATATTCATAAACTATTCTATATTTTCTTTCAGTAACGTTATTCATTCTAATAAAATGTCCAAATAAGTCACCAATCTATTTTAATATACTTTCATCCCTGAAATCTAGGGGAAGACCATGAAAAATCATCCTGACTAGAGGCATATAGAGAAAGTTTGTAGTTGGGTTAAACCTAGGCTATTCCATTTGGTGAAAGTCAACATATGTTTTCCAAATCTCCATGATCCTACCTAAATGGTGCAATTTTCTTCCTTAGAAGTAAAATTGAATAAGAAAAGTACACTCAATAAAGAAGAGACACTAACTGATCTCTAAAGTCTCCATTTTAGAGAGCACCACTTCCTTACCATCTCAATGGTTGAATGAAAAGAAGTAAAAGAGGCCCACATAATACTGGGCAAACTCAAGTGAGATATTCTAAACCATTGAGTTCGGTATCCATATCTCTGGGCCATCCTTACCATGAGTAATCTTAGACGTCACATTTGAAGGCACATTGACTTTGCCTCAAATAAGCACACTTCTTCCAACCCAATTTGGTGATCTCTACCTTGCCTAAGTCAACATTCTTCAAAGGTTACTAAGGAGAAGGATGCCCAAGAAAAGACAAATCATCTAGTAGGTAGGGGGACCCAACCGATGACACCTGCAAAAAGAAACTAAAAGGGGGATAAAAAATAGTCGATTTGGCATAAAGGACAAGGTCCAAATCTAGATACACCATGGAAACGAGTTGTAGAGCTCATAAAGTTCAATGTTGTTTAGCTATTTGTTATATCACATTAGTTTTCATGGTTCATTTTAGGATGCAAATTGATAACATTAGATTTAATAATAGTATCCATATACAAAGGCTTTTTCATTTTAGGATGCAAATTGATAATTTTAGGTTTAATAATGGTATCCATATACAAAGGCTTTTTGAAACAACAATTAGAAAACATAATATTTTATCAAAAAATATATTCATAAAATTTACAAAAACTACTTTTCCTTTCTTCCACATCCTACACATCTGATGAAGGGTGCTCCTCTTAATACCACAAACACACACCATAAACACTAAAATAGAAACAACTTGCAAAAACAAAATATAGGCTTCTTATAATCATTGTAAATGTGGAATTGCAAAATTTTGAAATACAATATACAAATACACATGGATTCCTTTCTTACAATAATCTACAAGAAAAAGTTGTTAACTATCACCTAGAGTTGTCCTAGACAATCTACAAGTTTTCCTTATATAGGCAATTTTACAATACCCAAGAAGTTTATAGACATCAAACCCTATCCCTTGAAGCCAACCAACCATAAAATTACATATAGAGTTGGCCCAAAATAATCATGATATTTATTTTGGAAATTTCAGTTGGTCGAACCTTAGATTACTATAAGTTGTGAAGTGTTGACCAAATTGGCTATTATAACCCCATTATGGAATCCTCAACTTCTAATCTATATGGCTTGACTCGTGCAAGATCTAGTTGACCATCTTTTGGAGCCCATTGAAAGTCTCTAAAGCCTTCAAAACTAAGCCTAACATTTTCATACCATTTTTTAGACAAAAAAATCTATAATAACTTCATGAATACTCAAGATATGCCAATGAACCTCAATTGGCAGGCTAATATATCCAAGATGAACTTCCACCTCTGAAATAAAGAAATTCTGAGATTCTATGAGTGACTTACTAAGTAGCAAGCCTCCACAAACAACAACTTTGCACTAAGACAATTCTTACTCAAGAAACCAAACAAAAAATCACAATATTTTTTAGTGGGACAAGATTGCTCTTACACTTACTCCTGCATCAACATCCTTTCTTGAGAGGATTTTTTTTAAATGAGAAAAAAATGAGTAAAAAAATAAAAGTTATCTATGTGTATTTTATAGTCTTCAAATAGGCACTTGTAAATAGTGGCTTTTCAAACACGACTATTGAAAAACAAATTGCACCATTTGGACACTAAAATAAATTTATATTTTTATAAAATTGTCTCTAAATACTACATTTTGTAATATGAATTATTTTGTTACTAAACCCTTTAGTACTTACAACATTTGAATCAATTATGACAAGGTTTTTAAATGGAAAAAAAATACCTTAGACACTTTTTAAAGATTCAACTTTTAATAGTCATATATATTTAAGAAAATGAACTTTAGTAAAAATAACACTTTTCCAAAATAATTATAAATAGAATTACTATATGAAAACCCTCTTTAAAAAAATTGACAATGAAACAATAAAATAGCATAATTCTATGGTGTGTATCATAAAAGACTTCACATAGCAGGAATACAGCTATAGCTATTTGTAAATGCTCAAAATTATATAGTCCAATATAGTAGTCTCAAAATTCCTTAGTGATCTTGCTTAAGATACGTAAAAGTATGAACTACAATCTCAATATAGTAGCTTTAATCATTCTAGCCTCTTCATCATCTATTTAAACCAATATATTAAGTTCTATGTCTTGGTATACGTCCTTTTACAAATCCTTAATTAGAGGACCATCTAAGTGAGCCTATGCTAACCTAAGTGACATGCTTAAGATTGTAATTGTGTATACGTGAGCATTTTTAAGAAAAGTGAAATAATATTCTTGAAACGGGTGACACATGAATGATTTATTCTATTTGTACTCAATCGACTCTCTATTCCTCTTACAATTGTGAGTTCCTAAAACACAATATTTTCTTCATTAATTTTTCTATACCTTAGAGTGGCCTTCAATAATTTTATGTGTTTTAATCATATTCTAAGTTATAGTGCATTGAAGGCCTAATACATTTTGACTTTTTTATTTTTGGGCTTATTTTATACAATTTACAAATTTCTTCAATATTCATATTGTTTGTTTTTGTTAAGTTGGTGTCTTAAATACTAAAGGAAAAGATAGAAATACAATTGAATATTTAATTATACAATTTCTACTACTACTAAATAGCCTTTTCAAAGATCTTTTAATTTACCAAGTTATTTTATACTTAAGAATTAAAATTTTATATTTTTTCCAATGAAATAAATTAATTATTTCTTTTAGATTAATTTCATTTTTTTTAGTTTAGTAGATTAGATCTTGTATATTTTTTCACAAGATATAATGTTATTTGCAATTACTTTAATGTTAAATGTTAAACCAAAAACATTAAAAAAAATGTATATAAAAAAATCTTATAGACTAACATTTATTTAAAAAGGTTGTCTCAAGTTAATAGTAGTTGTATAAACTTTGAATTAAAAAATAAAAATTTGATAGATTAATTACTTTTTACTATATTTACTAATATTAGTCATTATTAAAGAAACCTCATAAAAATAATAAATATAAAGAAAAAGAAAATTCTTTTAATTGTAGTAGTCAACAAAAAAATACAAAGATGGAGAGAATAGAGGACTAATATGATCTTAGTTACAATCAATGAAAAGTTTGAACTTATAAGATCCAATCTATAAGTAATTTGTAAACCACTTTTGTGATGACACTATAAGATGGTGAGAGAAATTAAACATAGTCACCTAATCTTATTAAAAAATAAATGATCAAATTATTCATTATAAGATAATCAACAATCAAAACGAATAACCTCATAATCATTTATGGTGCTCTTGTCTATTTGAAATGAATCCAAATCTTGATTGATTAGTTCTTGCCTCAAAAATGGGAGTGACATAATAGATACTTATAAATAAGACTCAAACATACACCTTTTTTTTTTGTAGTTTGCCATCATAAAATAGATCTATATACCTTGTGAAGGCTCAAACATCAACACTAAGACTTAATATTAAAATAATCAAAATTCACTTACTTTTCCTAAACTTAATTTTGTTCATATATATATATATATATATATAAAACAATAGCAAACTCATTACTAACAAGTAATAGCTAATGATAATCAACATACTTTCTAATGAAAGAATACCACTTTCCCAAAACTAAAACAAATAGATGCAATAAGTTAATGTTCATGTTTCTCTTTCAACCAGCTTTTAACAGTATTGATTTTGTTTTGGGATTACCTAAAAAATATGATAAAGGGTTAGGTTGTTTGGAAAGACCAACAAATCCGTTGTGGGAAGGAAAGAAATTATCCAAGCCATTGCACATTCACTCACGTGCCCAAACATACTGAGTGTTTGAGTCAGACATATAATATTTCCTTTTCTTGCAATGCACTAATTTTTTCTTTACGCTTATGGTGTAGTCGGTTCATTGATTCTTTCCTGAATTTGGGAGAGGCTTTTTTATGTTTCGCTAAGCTCAATGAGTTCGTGCTGAATTTTAGACAAATAAATAAATGCATATCATTCAGCCGAGTCTCGCTGTCCTCCACCAGCTTGTTTGACAGGTTGTAGGAAGATTCCAACCGCCCAAAACTTTCCGTATGTCCTTGTAAATTTTAATGCCAGATGAACACCATTGTGTTTTTAATTGTGTTAATTATTATAGAGAAAAGCAGAAGGTGGAAACTTTTATGCATGTGTTTGAAATCTGCAGTAAGTTTTCTTTAAATATTTTCATGGGGACAGCTTTTAGTTTTAGGTGTAAAATTTTCGACCAATTTTGCATGTGCGAAATTGTATCTTGACGAAAAGCATCTACAGAGGTCTTTGATCAAGTAATGATAAAAGCTAACGTGTCTTATTCTGCTTGTTTCTGGGAATCATTTAGATTTGTTCAAGATCTCCATTTCTTAATTAATGGAGTTTGTCTGCAAATCAATCCAGGCCTTACATTCTTTGCTTCATGTGGGATGAACTGATATTTCTTTTCTAGAAAACATTTGAATTAAGCACGTTTGGCATTTACAAATCTGAGGTCTGTTAACCGAGGAGGTCATTGAGTTGCAAGTCTGACAGAGGAAGACCTGCTGAATCAACCTTGTACATTGTATTCTTATTATTCCACATAGATGGTGTTGACCTGATTTTCCACATGTTAAAATTTTTTAAAACTTGTTCTGAAAAAATCCAGTTGCTATTTTGTAATTAGGGATTGTATGTCTCTTGATTGATTATGTGCGGCAAGATTTTTAAATAACGTCATAAAACTTTTCAAAAATCTTCCTATTATATAGTTTTGTGCAGTCTTTCGAAAATATTTGTGAAAATCTGCTTTACCCTAGTGCATGACACATTTTTAACCTAAGTTTGCCTTATGATCGGCCGCTCATTGTTTTGCTTAATTTCTTAACCCTTTGTGAGTTACTTTCATAATCATCGATCAGATTAAGATCGATGATCGTTGCTTTCTCACATTTTGATGTTGCATGGAGTTTAGCTAAAGCAAAAAAGTGATGTATTGACACCTGTCCCTGCAGCCCCCTTTTTGGTTTCAAGCAGTATAAGATCATGCATCTTACCAACCATTGATCCAATGAAGATCAACACTTGTCACTTTCTCTCATTTTGAAAATACTCAAGCTTTAGCCAAAGCAAGAAAGTGACAAGTGGCCACGTGGAAATAGTGGGACCAAAGTAAGTTGTGGGCTGCAAAAAAGGAATGTGTCAGAGTAGTTGTCTGAATGGCATCTTTTGATTGGTCATAAACGCTGACTGTAACAAAAGAACTTCATTTTCTAGAAGTTGTCAGAACTTGTTTGATCAATGGTTGTTGCATTCTCTCTTTTTGAAGTTGTGCAAAGTTTAACCGAAGTGAGAATGCAATGTGATGACATGTTACGAGTTGCTAAAGGTTGCTATTAGTACAAAGTTCCATGTGGCGACTTAATGATTTTTTTTTATAGTTGTCAAATGATCAGTTGATCGATGACCATTGCATTCTTGCATTTTTAAGTTTCTCAATGATTACCCAAAGTGAGAATGTGAGCATTCAACACATGTCTTAGTGGGCCCAAATTAAAAAACAAAATGCATTGACAACCAAGATTTTTCTTAATCATTGAACAAATAAAGATCGATGATCATCGCTTTCTTGCATCTTGAAAGTGCTCAAACTTTAGCCAAAGTGAGAAAGCAAAGTGATGAAACATATCCAACTTACCAAAAGGTAATGCAACCATTAAAGTTTTAAAATGGAACTATCCGATCTTGCTCAGATCGATGGCCAAATTTCAAATTTACGATGTTGCCTGAAATTTGACTATTAGAACATTAATCCTAATCAATACAAGTTTGTGTGAAGAGAATTTGCATAAAACTTGCGATTCAACTCATTATCAAGTGCCAAGAAAAAGAGAATTCAAGTGTAGAACAACTAGAGCTCAAATTGCATTTTTTCTCAAGCAATTAATTGTTGCAGACATAATTCTTCAGTGAAGTAAGAAAATTTTTTGGGTAAGTACTCAAAACCTCTGTTTACTTGAGAAATTGCAGTTTCAATTGTGATAAATTAGATAAGATGCCTCCACGAAGGAATTTCTCAAGGAAAGTAGGTTACCAGTAGAGGAATGTACATGATGACTTTCTAGAACAATTGCCCATGTCCACAAATGAAACAACCAAAGGGAAAGAGTTAGTCTCAAAAAACCCTAGGTTACTAGTTAGTGAGGGTTTTTATGATGAAGAAAATTGGCTAAGAGATGTTGAGACATGTACTGAGAGTTTGGAGTTATTCATAAAATGATTCTCTGAGAAAAAACATGACACTCCTTTGAGCAATGTCAGGCAATTTTGACATTGGCAAACTAATTATTCCTAATGTTTCCTTCGATGATAAACTACTGACAATGATAGAAAAAGGTGTGATCAAGTATTAAGGGTAGTAAAAAATCATGTGGGAGACGACCTTTTTATTGTCACACCTAATGTGATTAGGGAGGTTTTCAAGTTAAACCCTAACTATGTATTTCATGAGAAGATTAATCTAGATGATCTATAGGCTAGGTATGATGCTTAGAGAGTATACTTGAGGAAGGGGCCACTTCAAAAGCACTTTCTAAAGATAGGGCATTTTTCATTAGTGACAATAAATACCCCAGAGCCATTGCTAAGGAAATCCCTTGCTAGAATTGATCAGGCCCAAAGATCATACCAAGGGATGGAGTCATTTAGGAATTTTTTTGGATGGATATTAGATAGCCTAGTCCCACCCCTATTTTATTGATCCTGAAGGATTCTATGATATGTTCAAAGATAGAACAAAGGCTAGGTCTTAAGAACATTTTGTTTATGTTCCTAAAGAGATAATTAAGAATGAATCTTCATTGCAAGAATAGGAAGTTAAGAAGGAAAAATGGAAATTTTATAGTAGGGTTCCTAAATTTATCAGTGCACTAGATAGTAAGTATGATCCCTTGGCTGAGATAAAGTATTGGGGAGATAAAATTAATAAGCTTATGAACAATTTTGTTGGGTTTATACAAACCCTAAATGAAAAGAAGACAATTTTGATTCAAGCCTATCCAAAATGGGCTATTGAAATTGAAAAAAAGGCTAGAAAGTAGAGCCATCATAAGCCCTAGTCAATACACACTACAAAAGAAAAACAAGGTATGTTGTTGTCAAAAGTGTAAATGTACAACTTGTTTCCCTATACAAAAGAAAACACTTAGAGAGTCCTTCTACAACACCTACTACTTAGAAGCAAAAATTAGAATAGGGATCTTCTTCAAGAGCTGAAGATTACTCCCCTTCATAGACCCCCATCTGCATAGATGATGTGGACTCCCTGAGGAAACAACTAAAGAAAATGGGAGGTCAAGGAGACATTGTAATAAATTATGCATAAATGGAGGAAGGAGCACCTATAGAGCCTCCAATGACATTACTAGCCCTCATTATAGAGGATTTTAGAGGAAAAAAATTTGATCCTATTATAGAGCAAGAAACAAGGAAGTTCTTCGAGGATGAAGATTTTTTTAAGTCTAGAGGATTTGTCTAGTTTTTGTGGTGTAACGAATATTGAAATTTTTTAAGTAAGATGCAAGAAAGTCAAAGCTAATCAACCTTCTAAACAAGACTTGGAGATTCAAAAGGAGGTGAATGTTATCCTCATGAAAGAGTTCAATGAAATAACCCCTCTAGGGCAAGTCAATTATTAAAGTATTTTGGAGTTTTGATACTACTGGAATGGAACATTGCTAATGCAATGATCATTGGTGTAGTGAGGAAAGAGAAAGAGACCAAGTTTAGGACTAAGGATGAAGTAATACAAGCCCATAAAGGGGTTAAGTATAGTGATGACCATAAATCTTTAGTCATGTGGTCCATCTAGAAGAGAAAAAAGGAAAAAATTCAAGAAGTTTTAGATTCTAAACATACAAGTAGTCTCATGGAAAATAGAGTAGAGGAAGTGGATAGTGAAAAGGTTCCCTTGATGAATAAGGAAGTAGCAGATTTTGGGGTTATGGTTTTTGCTAAGGATAAGAACAAGTTCTTAGAGCTAAATGAGAAATTTGAGAAGGTACTGGAGGCTTATGATGAAAGGCTAGAAAAATATACCAAATAGAGAATAAAATTGCAAACATGGAAAAATCAAGAAAAGGTAAAGCAGACAAACAATCTAGATAGCTTAAAATTATAGCTAGTCCTCCACCTATGCCATCTTTTAATACTATTCCAATTTTTGAAATTCCAAGAACTCTTCAACAACTAGAACTCTATATAGTTGATGAGCTAAACAAAGAGAGATCTAAGACTTGGTCGCTGCACATTGAACTAGGCATCCAACATGAGGATAGGATTAGAGATTCAATTTTATATCTAGTGGACATGGTAGGTTGGATCCTTTTCTACTTGGAATTATCAAGGCTCATAGAGATCTGGAATGATTTAAATAATAGCGAAGGCAACCTGAGGACAATTTAGAATAAGTGGGTTATGAGGGATGATGGTTTCACAACCCTATGTTGCTTAGTTATTGATCACTCTAATGATCAAATCGAGAAAACCTTTGATTAGGCCAATGATCTCCTGAGTTTTGATCATAAGAGGGACATACTCTAGTGAGGATTGAATTAATGTTTCTCTAGATACCTTAGTAATAATTTTGATCTTTCCGCCATGCACTCAAAGGTATAAGTATAACCAAGGATAAAGAAGAATGGGCAAATGAGTTGAAAGAATTAATGAGTATCAGGTTAAATAAAGTAGTAAATAAAGAGAATTATATATGGTTTGAAAGAACCAATAAAGATGTTGTGGAAGTTCATATTTTTTTTTATTCTTTCAAACAAGATTTTATTGATTTATTCAAACTGGGAAAAGCTATTTATAGTTTTTGTAGATGGTAGTTTAAGAAAAGGGTGTACACAAAGAAATTGCCACAAAAAAATTACAACTAACTAACAAAGTAGTTCAAACAGAAGACAAAGAAGAAGAGAAACAAGTTGCAACGATGGATATGACCACCCAAACTAAAGATATGGATGATGAGGAACCAATTATAATCAATATCTAGATATCAGATCTTGATACAACATGTCAAAGTCAAGTGGTCCCACAACCTAAGGAACAACAAATGGAGAAACAAAAATCATCAGGTGGGGTGGATGTACAAGAACTTGCTACAATAGAACTAGCCCCACCACAAAGTAACCAATAAAGAAGCCATTTTGTTGTTAAAGGAAAATGACCACTAGTTTTTTCCCTATTGTAAATCTTTTTGTTGTAAGGACATTTTTCATTTCCCTCTAGGCCTGAAGCTTGTTGCAACTCACACTATATATAAGTGAGTTCTCAAGGCTAGAGGAGGGTCCAAGTTTTATTTCATTTTGCATGAGTTATGCAATGTGTGTGTGTGTGTGTGTGCGCGCGCGCGCACGTGCGTGTGTGTGTGTACATATCTATATATGTATGTATGTGTGTGTGTGTGTGTGTGTGTGTGTGTGTGTGTGTGTGTGTGTGTGTGTGTGTGTGTGTGTGTGTGTGTGTGTGTGTGTGTGTGTGTGTGTATAAATATATATACATACATACATAGATGCGTACATATATATATGCATACATACATACATACATACATGTATGTATGTATGTATGTTTGTTTGTTTGTATGTTTACATACATATATACATATATATGCATACATATACATAAATATATATACATACATACATACATATATATGTATTATGTATGTATGTATGTAGATACATAGATAGATAGATAGATAGATAGATATTAGTTGTTCACACATTAAAGAATATTTGTATATGTAATTGAGAATGTATTTCCACATTAGTTCTTACCTTAATTTTATTTAGTAACACTTTCATTTAACATAATTTAACTTAGTCCATCCTAATTTGACTCTAATTTACTTTTTTTAGCCATCTAATTTGCATAATTTAGGTTCTAAATAATTTTTCACTATTCTAAACATCTAAATCAATGAATGAAATTTATTGTATACATTGTAATTCATCTTTTAATCTTTTTTTCATGATAAATATAGAAAATAATTGCTAATACTATTGGAAGGTGCTCTTGTTGTCATTTGATCTTGTAGTTCTTTCTATTGCAAATATAGCCAAAGTATTAAAATGTGGACTTAATAAAATTGTTCTCAAAATTAAGATTTTGTATTTTCAATAACATAATAATGTCTCCAAACTTTTTCTTCTTTTATGCAGTGAAAATTGAATTATTTTTAAACATATATTAGATTTTGACATACCTCATTATTATATTTGTAGCACCCTAAATAAGGTCTGCAAAATGTCTATCGTTGTTTCCAAATAGAAGCAACTAAGCTTTTCCATATTTTTCTTGCAGTTTTATAGGTAAGTACTAAAGTTTTCCATAATTTATGGCTCTTTGGAGGAATATAAATATCATTCTGATGATGAAAAAGCCTCAAAAACCTAATATTTCCTAATATTCCAAAAAACTTGTAAGACTTTGATATAATTGTTGAGATTAAGGGGCCTTATAATGAATGATACATAAGGCATGAAACTTATTGAAGGTTTACAACCAAGGTTCTAATCAAAGTGAACTTAACAATGGAGGAAATTTTGTGGGTAAATGCAATCAAGCTAGAGCTATACTAGGATGCATGACCCTCATAGAAGTCCTAGCATTTCATCTCTATGAGAATCACATGGATGCAATGAGTACTAAGTGTTCTAGTTATTCTCATAGAATATGTATTCTTTTCAAAACAAATCTATGACACATGGGTCAATGAGTTTAATTCATAACCTATTTAGTAGCATCCCAATAACAATATCACAATTTCACTTGTTATAGAAAATCTTCTACTTATAAATTTATGACCTTAAGGGAATTTATAATGAAAATTAAGTTGCGAGATAAATAGGCTTAACCATGGAGGAAGCTCAATCATTAAGTGTTCTTGAGATGGAGTACTATCGAGATGGGTGAGCTCTTGGGTTGTCATAATACTTAATCAATATATGATCATCACCTAGAAGAAATGAGGTATAAGTGTTCTATTCATTCTCGTGTGATATTGGTTGTTGCGTGAACTAGTATTGCGAAATATAGATCAATGATCTCGACTAAACCACAACAAAATTAAATGGCAATAGAGAAATCACAATCAATTGTAACGATGGTGGATATTATATAGTAATTCTTTATATCATGTATAGATTTGTATTAATATGTATTAACCTACTAGATTTCACATATTTAAAATACTACTTATAAAACCACATTTCTCCATAGAGGCTCATATAAGTCTAGGGGAACTATTTTCTCTAGGTACTTTGTGCACTCCAAAGCATGCTCAAGTTTAGGTTGTACAAAAGGTCTAGAGTATACAACATAAGAGAAACACATGTCTTCTTTGCATTTCATCATTTCAAAGTACATTATTGATGTACTATTTATCGACCACCAATGCATCCCATTTTAACTTTGTTATTTCTATTTGAACCTATTTTGAAGAAATTCCATTAAACTAGGTATATCTAGCACAAAATGTTTCATTTTTATACAAGTGATATTTTTTTAAAAGATAAATAAAAGGGCAATCCATTGGTTTTGTTTTTTTTGTTTGTTTCTTTATTAAAATTTATATTGGTTACTTGAAATTAGACCTTGTTTATGTACATATGATGTTATAAATTGGGCAAAAAATATAAACCTAATGTTGTTAAGGAGATATTTTAGAGCTCTTTCCAAACTTTAGTTCAGTATAGTCCATATTCTCATATAAACTATTTTTTCTTTTTTCTACTTCATAAATGTCACATTTGCAAGATGCTTTTCCTTTTCTATTTGCAAAATGATTTCATTGAAATTTTTAGATACTTTACTATATCTAAAATTGTGGTAGATTATAATTTCATGAAACCCATCACTCCCAATAAAAATCATAGCTCAAAGCTTAAGAAACGTAGTTATTTTTATCTAGAGATTTTTGGTCCATATTTAATGAGACAACCTATCATAACCCACAAGTCTAATATCTTTCATTATCGAAAAATATGGAAACATTGTGGGTTTGATTCTCCACTTATATTTTAGAGTATCTTATTTCATAATGAGCATTTCATAATTGTAAGGGTTGTGAAGAGAAAGTTTCATCATCATTTTGGCAAATAAAATACTTTCTATTATATTGGTAGATCTTACAATATGCAAATATTTTTAAAACTTTTTTTTTTAAATGGGGCCATTTTAAATATTTTAAACTAAATTATTAGCCAAAATTCTCTAAAATTAGCCAATTAGCAAATATTGGCCACTAAAAAATAACCTTCTTTTTGGGAAGATAAATGTCATTTAGGCACTATATATACATTTGTATTCAAATACTTTAACGCATAGTTTTTTCCTTCCATTGAGGACTTCTTCAAGGTCTACATGTCTTATGACTTCATTATAAGATATTGAAAATGTAAATATTAGCATAGAGTCCATCCTCATGATTTTTTTTCTGAGCACCCATTGCTTGTGCATGTATGTTATTATACATTTTACATTAGAATGAATAATAATGGATAATCCTTCACATTTCCCCTTTTTAGATGTTGTGTCAATATCTATCAAGGGTATTTTCTTTGTTGACCCAATAGGTTTCAGTTATTGGTGTCAAGTCCAAATTTCTCAATAGACCAATATCTAAGGAGAACAAGATGACAAAGAAAAATCCCAATGCAAAAAAATTCTTAAAGATAAAATACTGAATACCATATTTACTTGTAGCTTCCTCCTCATTTTATCAACATTAAGTACACATAAAATGAAGGATAAAAATTTATTCAAGGCTTGTGGGTACTTGATAAGTACTTGATAAAGGAAGGACATGCTATCATTGAGGGTTAGAATAAATTAGAGACTTTAGAGGAGGGCATGAAGTAAAGTATATTTTATCCACTAAGTATTCTTTATCACATATGGCTAATGTTGATGTTATTTATAAATATCCATTTCCTTGAGTGTCTACTTGCATACAATATTTTTATTCTTTCCATAAAATGACACATCCTTGGGATCTCATTTTCAATATCTCTAGTTGTAGTACAATATAGTTGAAGATTCTACCAAATATTTAGTTATGAGTTTGTGTCTAGTTCAACACAAGGATACATGTCTTTAAGATTTTATTATTTTTCTCAAAATATTTTCCAATCATCTATTATGGAATCAAATGGGTAGTCTACCATTAGTAACATAATTGAGCTTAGAAGATTATAAATAGAGGGAAAGGAGATGCTTTACAACTCAAAGAAAAATTATGAGGATTTCAAGTATTTCCTTGACCCTAGATAAAAGTGTCAATGCTATAGAATGGATTTTAAAAAAAGGATATTCCTAGAAAGTGGAATATCACCAAATTCATTCATCTTAAATTTATCGAATGAGAAGGTAAAATTTTACGCTTCCACTCAATTCTTATATCTATGTTGAAACATTTCCATGTAGATCAAAATTTTAATTGTTGAAAAGAAGATTATTAAAGTATGAAGCCTATTATGGGATAATAATTATTTTGTCACTAATGTCAAACCTACCACTTGCTGGTGAGACAACTGCATTTTGGTCTAAATGCTATCATTTCATTGATTTATGAACATGATTTGAAAATAAGGGATAACAAGAGTACCTAGAGAAAGGTTGAGCTATATAACATATATAAGGAGGACTAAGACCAAGTAAGAAATTGATGATATGATGCATTTTTATCTAATTAAGGATAAAGTAAATGGTTACTTAAGCTAAGACAAGAAGAAATACTTTCATAAAAAGTGTTTTCCAAGCTTGACTAAGAAAATAGTGTAGGCTAAGCAAAATTTAGTATGTGTCAAGTGTCAAAGAAGTTAGTAGGTGTTGAGCATTAGAAAAATTAATAAGTGTCAAGTGTTAGAGTAATAACAATGGTGACCAAGTAAGGAAGACTTAGTTTAGGTCAAGCAACCCAATGTTGGCCAAGCATCAGAAGATTGTTATTATTGAGTGAACAGTGTAGATGTTGAGTGACAACAATAAGAGTTTAATCAAAGATTTCATGAATCTAAGCCAACAAAGTTGAGTATTTGAATTATGTGAAGTGTATGGAAGATAATTATGAGGAGATGGTGGCATAGAATTCAAGGTAAATTGTTTCGAGGAAAATCTAATAAGGATTGTAAGATAAGTTTCTACAAGGAACCTAATTGAAAGAGGGAGGATTCAATGAATCTAATCTAACCCTAAGATGGATGATCATGATTGAGCAGAAAAAGATCATAATTATCTTTATAAGGAGATAGAAGTCTAGAAGTAATGAGTTTTGTTAAGACTTTGGAGGTCTTCCTTCATATGGTGGCTAAAGGAAAGACCCTACTATTGACATATTGAGCAAGAAAGCTTAAGGATGTGAAGGATTGAAGGATGAACAAGAAAATCATAGATGAAGAGTATAAATGCGAAGTAGAGTGGAGGACTAAACCAGAGATTTTTAATCTACAAGTGACTTGTTTTATTTATTATATCAATTCTTATTATTAATTTCTAACTATTGTATCAGTCTACATAAATCTTTTAGATTATGGTTGACCTAACAATCATTTATAAATCCTTTAAGTGGGTGATATTCTAACAAAATGTTCTAAAGTCCTCTAACAAGGCTCACTACTAATAGGGTGATTGAAATATTTTAACCGTATCACATTTAACAATACACATTGTAACCTTTAACAAGGTTGGCTCCTTATAGGGATCACTTTATAAATGTGGAAATTGGTAGCATGTTACTGGTGGTTCTTACCAAATTGGGTTTCCACGTTAATTCCTTGTGTCAACTTGTGTGAATGATTTTTCTATGTTTTATGTTTGCATTTATGTAAAGTTATGTTGACCTTGAATAGTGACCTACTATGTTATGGAGTTTAGATTATAGTAAAAATAGGTTTTGAAGGGGCCCAAAAACCCTAATACATCAACAAAAAGGATAGAGTGACAAAGTACACCAGGTTTTACAAAGACCTAAAACCTACTAAAGAAATAGTTATCAAAATCAAGTTTTACAGGGACCTGAAACCACTAAAAAAGTCCAAATACCCAAGTTTTAGAAGGACCTAGAACCTAGTAAAAGATAAAAAATAGAAAATAGTACCAAAGACAAAAAATAGTTTCCACAACTAGAAATTGAGACCTAAACTAAGACAAAACCAAAAAATAGAAACCATTAAAGACTGCTATTGCAGCTCTTTAATCATTTTGGTGACCTATTTTCCAATCTCTACAGTGTCCTATATGGAATTAGTAGCTGAAGCAATAGTAGTCTCCAGAGCCCTCTTCCTAGTACTCTGCCTAGTCCTCTTGCTTGGTCCTCCCAAAGATATTATTTCCTCATTTTCCCACTTGCCATGACTAGCAACCGCTACACAGATACTTGAAGTCACTTGTTCCATTTTAGTCTCACTTTCCTTAACGAGCATCTATAAGTTTTGTTCATACTCTTTCAATTTGTTTGAGATATCACCCACTTGCACTTCCATTTGGCTAATAGTGACATGATCAGCTTCCTGATTATGTTGCATAATATCCATTTTCCTTTTAAGACCCATAATTTCATTATATATCCATGAATCAACCTGAAGCATGGAATCAGATTTGAGCTTGGCTGAATGCAAAAAGGATAGGTTAGTTTGTCTCTGTGATGAATCACTAATATTCTATTTTGCAACCTCATGAGGAGGTGAAATCACCTTGTCTATCTAATCCTCAACCCAAGTGGTGGCCGGGTCCTCATTCTTGTTCTGTTCCCCAATCTCTTTGGCTAGTGAAGGGGTCTTTACAATATATTCCTCTGCAATGGGGTCTTTAATAGCCTTTTCCATCTCTTTTTTATCAACACCAGATTCAATCTTATTACCCTCATCACTGGATTTTCCCTAATTAGAATTATCTTCACTATTTTCTTTCAAGTTCTCTGTCCCAATTTTTTCTTTACCTTCTGGATAACCATCTAAATTGGAACTAAAATTCCCAACATTCATACCTTCCTCTTCCTCAGGGGTTACATTCTCTTTACTATCAGTATTTATAGACTCAGAGTCCTCTTCCACCATTTGTTTTTGAGAATGCAAAGTATTGTTTCTTATCCTCCTTTGTTTGTCTTTAAACTTCTCATCCTTCTTGCTTTTTTTAGAATGGGAGCTAGAGACAAAACCCTTTTTTTTGTCCAAAGAAGAAGTAGAAACAATGGACTTATTTCTACAATAACCCTTAATGAGGATAATTAGGCCTTCATGCAATATACGACAAAACTCCTTTTTTCTACAGGCATGCAGACTTTAAAGCAAAGAGAAGTGCAAATAGAAGGGAAAAGAAAGTCTATCCTTATGCCTAAAATGATTTAGGAAGACAAAATGAAACTTATGAACTCTTTTATTTCTACCATCAAGGATGAAATACTCACGGGTATAGGAGAGCACATCTCGCCAAATTTCTTTTATCTAGTCCAAGTCGTAGAAGTCTCCATTCTTTTCTAGATTTTTCTCCTCAGCCTCCATCTTTGGAAATTTTTTGAATGTCGCATTTGAGATGCTTGTCTGCTTAGTGAATTTGATACCTTCCATGGATAAACTCATGATTTCAGCTATGAAATCCTCCGTTAATTAGATGATCTAATCAATGAATTCACTTATATGTTTGGTTAAAACTAAAAAGGTTTTATTTGTACATTTGGACCTTGGATAACTGATTCACCCACCCCCCCCCCCCACCTTACCCTCCCCCTCTCAGTTATTCTTAATATTCTAATGATTGGTATTAGATCATTGGTGCTTGTGACAAAATAGTTTGTAGGTACTATAAGCTAAAGATCAAGATCTGTAGAAAGGAGGTACCCAAGATAAACAAGGAGAACTTTCCATCATGGAAAAGTTTGATGAAGTTGGATTAAGGAGGACTTGGAGATTTTAAAATGTTAACTATAACTACAAAGTTTATGGAAGTAACTAGAGCTATGACTGTACAACAACTAAAAGATAAGAAAGAGCATAATCATACATTGTTGGAGATTTCATCTTCCCTAAGAAAACATTGCTCTGAGTCAAAGAAGTTTTTAATGCCATCAATGGATCAAATGGGAAAATTGAAGATTGAGCTGTGATCGAAAAATTTTTGAGAATCATGTTGTCTTTATATGCTATTAGAGTTTCTTCTATACAAGACTTGAGATGTACTCCTGGTAATAATCTAACCCTTGAAGGACTAGTTGGTAGACTTGCTACTTTTGAGCTTTCAAATTTTGATATTAAAAACAAAGAATGTTGAATATGCTTTTAAAGTTGGATTATCATTGAAAGAGCCTAAAGATAAGAAAAATAAAAAGGTCAAACATGTTTCTAGTGATAGTGATATAGATGAAGATGATGTAAAAAAGTTTGAAGCATTGTTGGCTAGGATATTTCACTAAGGAAAAGGAAAATACAAAGGTAAGATACTTATCACATGTTTCAATTATAATGAGGTTGGTCATATTTCTACAAGGTGTCCTAATAAGAAGAACAACAAAAGTGGAGATAAATATAGAGGTAAAAGAGATGAGAACAAAAAAGATTATAGAAACAAAGGAAAGATGATGGTTGAAGAGGAATCTAATGAAGAATTAGATGATTATGATGATGAAGTTGTCTATATTGTTGTGAAAGATGATTATGATGAAATGAGGCAACTGCATTAGTATCTTATGTGAAAAAAGTGACACATGGATCATTGATAGTGGTTGTTCTACTTACATGATTAGAGACAAAAGTTGTTGAGCTTATGGTCAAATTATTTGTCTATAGGTGACTTAACAATTAGTCAGTTGGTTTCATTGCTACTGAGCTTTGCATTTGCCAGTGTGCTTACCATACTTTTACCAATGTTAAACAAGTGTTTCAATTGCTACCAATCTAATCAGTCAAACTCTAGTTCATGAACAAATTCATAGTATTTATTGATCATCTAAGACAAGGTACAGTGTTAACCAAGCTTTGTAGTGTCTACTGAGCTCCTAGTGTTAACAAAGTGAAGTCAGTGTTGACTGAACCATGCAGTATCAACTAAGTAATTTAGTATGTACTAAATTTGTTAGTGTTTACTGAGTCATACAATGTTGACCAAGTTCCTACTACTCAAAGTTGTCATTACAGACCGAGCTTCAATGTTAAATAAGTGCTAGAGTCTACCAAATGTTGATAGTATTTGTTGAGTATCAGAACATCATGAAGTTGTCTTTAAAACATGAGTTATCACATTGGACTAACTTAATGAATGATGATAAATTTTCTATTGTAGCTAACACCAGAAGATAATTAAGTGGATTGGTATATATGTAATGTATTACATCATATCCAATATAAGAATATGAACAAGAAAGAAGAAGATGAGTGTGAATTAAAGAAGGCTACAAGAAATATAAGGAAAAGAAGAGACTTATCTATCATCGTCGGGTGATCATTGTTATTCAAAGGAATTTCATTCAGAAAAAAAAGTTGTAGATTAGAGATCAGCTATTAATTCATACTAATAGGTGCATGAATCAAATCCTTTCACAAGGTGGTCTTAACAGTCTAATTCCAAATCTCCTAATAAAGTGCATACTTCATTATATGTTGTAAATCCTTTCACAAGGTGGACCTAACAATCCTTATTTCTCCTAACATGGAAGATCACTAGAAGTGGTCAATTGTAAGCTTTAAAAGGATAACTTTATATTGTTGTAATAAAGCTTGTGGGTATTATCCCTACCCCACTTTTACTTTCTATTTGGAAGGTTTTTGGGTTACCAAGATTGTGTCAAATTGTTATGAATGTTTTATTGTTTTACTCTTTCATGCATGTAATTAGATCAGATCACATGGTGAATGTTTGATTGGTCAATTAAAGTATAAGTTTTATTGGTTCTTGATTCACACCCCCCTAGTCACCTAGTCTATAGTACATTTCCAACAATTGGTAATAGAGCCTAGTTCTCACATCAGAAGTTTAGTAGCTTGAGAAAAAATTAGAGATAGTAGAAGTCTATATAATGGAGAAATCTATTGAAAATGAAAAGTTAGATCTACAATTAGCCATGGATAAACTCAAGAAAATGAAGGAGCAACTCTCTCAATCCTTGAAAAGAAGAAAAGATCTTGTAGCACAAATGAATGATATTCTTTACACTAAAGAAATAATTGAAGACATTTGTCAAGAAATAAGTTCAAATCAAGCTGATGCAACAATCACAAATCTACTTGAAAAGAATCTTACTTTTCATGAAGAAGTTAGAAAGTTGAAAAGAGAACAAGAAATTCAATTAGTCTAATTATGTGAAGTCGTGGAACAAAATGACAAAGCCAAAGAAGAAATAAAAGAAAAGGAAAATGAAATTACTCAACAATGAAATTCAATCATATTGATCAACTCAATGATGCAAATCAAGAGCTTATCAACTTGAGGATAGAAAATGAAAGATTGAAGAATGATCTCAGCATAGAGAAGCGGACCAATGATAGGATAATGAATTCACAAAAAAGAATGAATCAGCTAGATAAGAAAACTCAATTTAGACACAAAGGTAAAAATAGATTAGGATATACAGAAGAAGGTGAATCTTCTTAGCAAGAAGCTTAAAAGAACAAAAGGCCTACATGTAGTCATTTTGGAAAATAGATCATACATCAAACAAGTTTTGAAGCAATGGTAAATCAAAGTTTAGTGGAAAATGTTACATTTGCAATAGACTAGGACATAAAGCAACTGAATGTACAAAGAAACCCAAGTTTAAAGGAAATTGTCACAATTGTAACAAACAAGGACACAAATCTTCAGAGTAAAAGACTACGAAATGGAACACAACAACAAAAATTGTCAAAGCTATATTTGGTTGGGACTACAATACATGGTGCAGTTGTGACTACTGTGGTGAGTCTGGGCACATTGGAGAAAACTACATAAAACATCACACAAGGAAGAGAGATACTACAAAGAGATGTTTTATATGTATAGAACTTGAACATCCTGCTAAGAACTATATGAACTGAGGAAGAGTTGAAGATGAAAAAAAACCTAAGGGTAAAAATATTAGAAGTTAGATGAGGAGGCAATGGGTAAGTAAATCTCCTAAGGATGCAAATCAAATTAATGAAACACCCAAGTCAATGAGTTGGGTGACTCAACCACTTCAATCTAGTTTTGTATGGAGATTACTAAAACTATGATTCAAAAGAAGGCATCTACCATTGCAGTTAACAAGTAGAAGACCTATATTAGCATTCAAGATGCACAAGGATCACTAAGTGAAGATGGAAGTTGAAGACCTTCCTGAGCAAGGTCAAGTCACAAGACCTTACCGAGAAAGGTCAGGATGCATAACCTTACAAAGTTTTAGATGAAGATGCCAAGTTGGTGATTGTACTAAGTACCAAGTTTAGATTGAGTGGTGGTTACTTTCCTAAGTTGAAATTTCTCTTTGAGTTGGTAGTTCCTACTAAGTCAAGGGACCTTACCAAGTTGAATATGTATTCTGAGCATTAAAGACTAAATCAAGTAGAGGATACCTTGTCATCAAGAGAACATTTTTCTAAAGGATTAATGGAAATTGTAAAGATAAAAAAAATTTCAAAGGAGGAAATTGATCAAATCATTTTACTGTGAATTTTCAAAGCTAGCAAAGAAGAGAAATTTGAGAGCCCCCAAGTGATTTGAAACAATAATTTTTGAAGTTTACTCCTGTACTCAAAGTTTAATAGAGTGAATGGCCTCTTCTAGAAACAAGGTCTAAAATGATTCAAAGATGTTGACTCAAGTCATTGATTACAAGACTCTCATGTTCAAATTGATTTCAACAATTACAGAAGCACTTGACCCTACTAGTGCACAATCACAGATTCCTCCAGAGGTACTCCTTATTCATGATATTTGATCATTTTACCACTATTCATTTCAAGAACTTGGAACCATAGAAATGAACTAGGCATTCAATTAGCTATGTGTGGATACTGCTTTGAAACCCAAGCACAAGCATTTGGAGACTAAGGGTTTAACACATATTCTACATATGTTAAGGGATTTCCAAGGGAAATGAATTAGGTTCATCCTAAGCTGAGTCCATGACATGCATTTTTGGTTGGATCACCCTATTTTTATAATGAAGAAGATGATACACAAAATTACCAAGTTGTCAATGCTGAACAAGGCGAAGACCACAAAAACCCTAGGTCAAGTTGAACTAAGTAAGAGGAATCTTGCTAAGTAGGATGGCATAGGTAGGAAATTGAATGGAGTAACTAACATGGAAATTAAGTTTTGCATCAATGTTATTACATATAATATATATAGCTCAATTTGTGTGAATAGTGTTTCCTATGAGCTATTGACTTGACTTATAAGGTGGTCAAGAATAATCTAACCTTCGACCTTACTGAGCTACAATTGAGCCAGTTCAGCAAGAACATGGATTTCATCCAAGTCTCAAGGAATAATCCATGTAATTTTTGTTCTCTATTGACTTATTTATTTTTCTATGTGTAAAATTTTCTCCTTCAAAAGGAAATGTGGTGTGGGGGAAGGATACACCAGTATTATATAAGATTAATGAGTTTATAGAAGAAATGGGAGAAATTTTTGAAAGTATAATGCATAACTATTTTAAGTCCTTTAAAAGGAAAATGCAAGCCATATTTAGAATACCAAGGAAGTTGGTAGAGGATTATGAGAAAGATATATGTTTTCTTGTTGACTTTGACAAGGTTTATATCCAAGCAGTCAGGCCTAGAGTGGCACGGGTCAAACCTCTAGGATATGAGGTTAATATTGATGACACTAAAGACATAATTGAGGATCTCTTGAATGAGCCAATAGATCCCAAGGATCCATATTTTGGAACCTATGAGGAAGAAAAGGCTAGAATTAAACTAGAAATCAAGCTTCCCCAAGCAATGAAGAGAGGAAGAAAGAAAGTAGGGAAGATGCTTAAGGCCACCAAATATTCTATCTCCCATCTCTTGATAACTGAAGGACAAAGAGATGATCTTGATGAAGAAGAAGGAGAGGAAGAGAAGGTAGAGGAAGAAGAACCTGAAGAGGAGGAGCCTTGCAAGAAGAAAGGGATGCTCATTATAACCAAACCTGAAAAATCATCCCCTTCTACTTTCACTAGAAGAGCAACAAAATCTAGGAAGAAACTAAATCTTGGAGGGGATGAAGATGAAGTTGAACAAATAAAATTTCAAAAGACTACCACTACCTTTGTAGAAATATTGAGAATATTAGAAGGAGGAGGAGGCATGGTATATTTCAAGTCTCTTGGGTATGACACTAGGATCACAGAGGAGAAGAAACAAATAGAGGATGCCCTAGTGGTAAAGATGGGAAAATGGAAATACTCTCCTAATGAGTTGAAAACACAAGTTCCTTATGTAATTCTAAAGGCAATTGCACCAGTATAGGAAAATGTACTAAATGTTGCAAAATATATTATAGAATAGATCCTGAGACAAAGTTCATGTCAAGTCTCAATGATAAGGAAGTAAAGAAATCATTAAAGGAGACTGAAACGAAGCCAACACCAAAATTCAATGCATTATTAATCCTATCAAAGGATATTGAGTTAGTTGTGAAGTCCAAAACCACAACATGGAAAAATCTATAGGATGCACAAGCCTAGTGATTAGGTTGTACAAATTGATGATAAAGGAGGTATTGGAAAAGATGATGAAGGAATTGATGATATTGAAGATATGGAAGGAGATGATACTAAAGGATAAGAAGGTCAAAAAGCTATAGGAAGTGATCTTCCTAAGATATAAAGTCATTTAAAAATACAGGTGATCTTTTTTATGCTTTTCAAATGTTTAAGTGGTACTTGGAAAGAGTTGAAAATGAAACCAAAAAAAGTTTAAAGTGTCTAAGATCTGACAAAGGTTGAAAGTTTACATGAAATGAATTTGAAATTTTCTACAATGATAGAGGAATCAAGAGACAAACTTCTACACCTAGGACCCCTCCACAAATTGGGATAGTGAAAGGGGGAAAAAATATATGATGGACTATGCTACGACACTAATGATGAAGAAGAATGTTGCTTTGAAATACTTGAGAGAAGTTATCTACACAATTGTCTATACCCAAAATCGAGTACAAGTGAAGAAAGGTACCAATATCACACTTTTTGAACTATGGTATGGATACTCACCCAATGTCAAATATTTTAAGGTATTTAGAAGAAAGTTTTATATTCTAAAGGACAACATGAAAGGTAAATTTGATGTTAAATTTGAAGAAGGCATATTTATAGGTTATTCCACAAGAAGAAAAGATTATAAGTGTTTAAATATTAACACTAAAAAGATTGTGGAAAGTGCAAATCTAAAAGTTGATGTGTATACAAATATACATGGAGATGAACAAAAGGAGGAACCTGAACATTAAAAAAAATTGTATACTAATATAAAGGCATGATTATTGATGATTATGAAAATCAAATTGTTAATCAACAAAAATTAGTGACTATCGAGTCACATACAATGTATATCAAGTTGCATTCAAAAGCTAAGTTGATGTTTGATGCTAAGAATATATTAAAAGAAAGGAATGTTGAATTACCTAATAGAGATCAATACATTGAACTTGAGATTCGATTTCCTAAAAGGTCTATTGTTGAAGAAATAGACTAAAGAATGACACATTCTTGTTGAGCATACATGAGTCTGGATCTATGAAGCATGCATTAGAAATTGAAGATTGGATTCAAGCTATGAATGAAGAGATTGATTATATTGAGAAGAACAAAACCCAAAAATGTGTACCTAGACTAGAGGATAATAATATTATTGGAACCAAATGGGTGTGCAGAAAAAAATTGGATGGGAATGGTGAAGTGACAAGAAATGAGGCAAGGTTAGTTTGTAAAGGTTATGCTCAAGAAGAGGGAATTGACCATGGAGAGACATTATCTCCTATTGTAAGATTGGAAGGAGTGAGAACTCTACTTGCTCACTCTACATACAAATAATTCAAAGTTTTTCAAATGGATATTAAGTCCACATTTCTAAATGGTATATTAGAAGAAGACGTCTAGATTGAATAACTTGAAGGATTTTTTGATCCTATCAATAAGAATATGGTATGTAGATTGCACAAATATTTATATGGTTTAAAGCAAGCTCCCAAAGCATGGTATGAAATATTGCATAACTATCTTGTGAATATTGGTTTTGAGAGGACTAATGACAACAACAACCTATACTTGAAGACTATAGGAGGTAACTTGATATTTTACTGGCTGAAATAGTTGTTGATGATATCATATTTAGAGGAAAACATACATTGTGTAAGACATTTGCAAGTGAAATGATGAAAGAATTTGAGATGTCCATGTTTGGAGAGATTAAATTCTTTGTTGGTTTGCAAGTGTATTAGACACAAATATGGTATTTACATCACTCAATCTAACTATGTAAAGGAAATATTGAAGACTTTTGCTATGGAAGATTCAAAACCAATTAGCACACCTATGGTGACAAGTCACAAACTATTTAAAACCGATGAATCTGTTGAGGTAAATCAAACATTGTAGAGGTCTATGATTGAGAAATTACAATATGTAGTTCATAGAAGACCTAATATTGCAGTAGTTGTTGGGATTGTTGCAATATTTTCTGCCAATCCTAAGGAAAATCACTTAATGGTTGTCAAGAGAATAATGAGATGTCTTAAAGAGATAGAAGACTATGGTCTATACTACAAGAAAAATGAAAAATGTAAATTGAGAGCCTATACAAATGATGATTGGGCTCAAAACATTGATGACAAGAAAAGTAGAAGCAGTGGAAAAATTTTCTTGGGAAAAAGACCAGTTACCTAGACTAGTAAGAAATAAAATTGTACCTCACGATCTACTATTGAACCTAAATATGTGCCTACTACTATAAATTGTACAAATATGGTATTGGTTAAACAATTGCTCAAAGGTATGAAGGAGGAAATCACTGAATCTATAGTAATATATTGTGACAATACAAGTGTTATAAACATTTATAAAATTCCTATGATACATACAGAGAAAAGGCACATTGCAATCAAATATCATTATTTGAGGGAATTGCTTCAATGGAATATGTGAATAATAAAGAATAGATAGCTAATATATTCACAAAGGCTTTATCTAATGATTTGCATGAATAGTTTAGAGGTAAGCTAGGGGTGATACTCCTATCTCAAGCTACTTGAGTAGAAAGAGTGGTGCCTTGCATTAACTGAGTTGATTATCATATTTTACAACTTGATGTAGTGATTCTTAGTTTAGAATCTCCCTAAAGTAATAAAGGAGCTATAAAAATTATTTATAGTCATACACAAGCTAATAGAGGGAGAACCTAAATTGATAATATCTACATGATAAGTTGACAAGTCTTTGACATTGTTGTGGAAGAAGGTTAAATGCATTGAAAATCTTAAGAGGAGAATTCGATAAGGAGAGATTACATGAGTTTATCAGGGAGAATATGCTAATAGAGTATGAGGGAGAAATTTATGAGAAGGAGTTTACATTACCCTATATAGAGGAAGGACATATACTAATAGAGGAAGAGATTTCAATACAATGTATTAAGTTTATTTTTGGTATTATTGTTGGTATTGGTTTGTCATCAATGCCAAAGAGGGAGATTATTGAGAAGAAGATTGTTGAAGTGTAAAACCTATAATAGAACAATCATTATTTTGTCACTAATGACAAACATGCTACTTGCTAGTGAGACAACTAATTTTTGGTCTAAATGTGATCATTTGACAGATTAATAAAGTGGATTTGAAAAGAAATGATAACAAGAGTACCTAGAGAAAGGTTGAGTTATAGGTATATAAAAGGAGCACTAAGACCAAGCCAAACATTGATGATATGATGTATTGTTGATCTACTTAAGGCTAAAGTGAATGGTTATTTAAGCTAAGATAAGAAGAAGTATTTTCATAAAATGTGTCTATTAAGCCTGACCAAGAAAATAGTGTAGGCCAAGCAGAATTTAGTATGTGTCAATTGTTAGATAAGTTAGTAGGTGTCAAGCATCAAAAAAATTAGTAAGTGTTGAGCATCAAAGGAAAAGTTGTACTGACCAAGAAATGAAAAATTAGTTCATGCCAAGCAACCCAATGTTGGATGAGCATCAAAAGACTATTATTGTCATGTAAATAGTGTGGATGTCAAGTGACAACAAAAGAGTGTAATTGAAGATTTGACAAATTTGAGTTAACAAAGTTGATTTCTTGAATTTTGTGAAGTGTATGGAAGACAAGTATGATGATCTAATGGTACACAATTCAAGGTAAACCATTTTGAGGAAAATATAATAAGTACTATAAGAGAATTTTATAGAGGGAACCAAATGGAAAGGGGGAGGATTCAGTTAATCTAACCTAATCCTAAGATGGACGATTGTGATTAAGTAGAAAAAGGTCATAATTCTCTTTGTAAGGAGATACAAGGCCAAAAGTAACAAGTGTTGTTGAGATTTTAGAGGTGTTGCTTCATATGGTGGTCAAAGGAAAGAACTTGGTACTAGTACATTGAGCAAGGAGGCTTAAGGGGGTGAAGGCTTAAAGGGTGAGTTCAAGAAAATTAAAGACAAAGAGTATGAATGCAAAGAAGAATGGAGGACTGAACTAGAGATCTATAATCTGTAAGTGAGTTTTTTTAGTTATCAAATCAAGTCCTATTGCTACTTTCGAACCATTTTATTTGTCTAGATAACTATTTTGGATTAAGGTTGAGCTAATAGTCATTTGTAAATCCTTTAACAAGGTGGCATTCTAATGGAATGTTCTAAAGTCCTCTAACAAGGCTCACTCCTAAAAAATTGATTGAAATCCTTTAACTAGGTCACACTTAACAGTGTGCATTGTAACCTATAGTAGAGTTAATTCCTCATAGGGATCATTTCCTACAAGTGAAAATAGGTAGCATGTTATTGGTGTTTTTCCCCAAATTTGGTTTCCCTGTTAAATCCTTGGTCAACTTGTGTGAATTTATTTTCTATATTTTATGTTTACATTTCTAAAAAGTTATGTTGACCAAGGATAGTGATCTACTAAGTTATGGAGCTATTGGATGATCTAAACAATGTATGCACTTATATGTTTGGTGAGATCTAAGAAGTTTTACTTGTACATTTGGACCTTGGATAGCTGATTCAACCCCCCCTTCCCCCCTCTCTCTTAGTTATTATAGATATTCCATCAATAATTTCCTCTTTAGGACATTCTCATTCCTCAAGTGGTATCTTCTCCATACCTCTTTATAGAGGTAAAAAACATTGTATTTACCTTTACTCATCCTCCCACTAAAGTTCCTTCTATTATCTCGACCCCTATAAGCACTCTTTTTAATCCTCTTATAAAAATAGAAGTACAAAGATCTAGGTCTGGAGAAGCCTAAGGATAACTTGGTTAACCTTTTTGGGGATTCTTCCTACACCTAGTCCACGTGGTTAAGTTCAACCTTTGTCAATTCTAATAGAAATCCCCTTCCATATCCATCCTCCCCCATTTCCCATATATCCATGTTAGCTATCTTAGTGACCTTGAGATACATAATATATCTCCCCAATATAGATTACACAACCCTTATTGGTTTGCGAGTTGGAGATGTTGGACTAGAAAGCCTACATCCTATGCATTTTCATAAAATATTCTTGCAATATTGCATCCTATAGCTTAATTTTTCCAAGTGGAAACCTAATAAACTAGAAGTTAAAGAACAAGCTAAAAAGAAGGCAATAGCCTAAACAAAAGGGAAAGGTGAAAAAATTTAATGAGAATTTTGTGATTACTTTGGTTAAAAACCTAAAACAAATTGAGGATTGTCCAAGATCAAATAAGATAAGGTGAACAACAAAATATCCTCTAAGGATGAAAATTGTATATGATTAATTGTGTGGATAGTATTAAGAATAAACAAATTTCTACTTGAGCAATAAATTTATTGACTTATTTAGTAATAATATTTAGATATGTTGGAGAAAAGGCCACCAATTCTATCAGTTTTATCCAAGCTAAGTTATAGGAAATAAAGGTGAAGTGTATGAAGAGATCAAATTTTTTTGATGATGCATAATATAGAGATGATCTTTTAGTATGATTCTTCTACCAACCCCTTTAAACATTCATTCTTCCTTGATAATTTGAAGGATATCAATGAAGATTGTTAATTGGACCCTTCTCCTAACAATAAGTTGTTATGAATGACCTTGTAATGCTTTTTCTCTTAGTTTTGAATGGGTATTGATTTTTTTTTTCTCTCATCTCTTTTCATAGAATTTTTGACATGAGGGAGGTAGTCAAAAGGTTGGGCCAAAGGCTCACAATATAATCAACCAACCATCGATGGCTTATGTTGTCACTTAGGTTTGCACCCTTGTCCAAGGCCTATGCACGAGGACAACCTAGTGAAACATGGAAACAACCTCCAAGCTGTGGGACTTGAACTGTGAGGTTGAGTCTCCAGAGAAGGTTGGCTTCCTCTTACTATCAGGGTGCACCTATCTACTCTCGAAAGGAAAAGGGGAAGAAGGAGATGCAGAAAACAACTCTACCCTACCTAAACTACGAAGGTGATGCACCAAAATAGAGTGTTCAGACCCATTTTTGCCCATGTATGCACTATTAAACCAAAATGAAACTAAGGATATACACATGCAGACTTGTTTTGATCTAATAACCACATGCAGATCAGGAAACCAAACTGAATAACACAAGGAAAGAGGAATTTCACTTATATATTATCCAGTAGGCAAAAATAGATACAGCATGCCAGTCATAGATCTCAACAATACACCAATGAGAGGCAAGAAGAATGCACATACACATTGAATGGCTAAAGGAGATGAAAAAGAAAATCATACAGTTCAGAGGCACGGGGAATTTTTCACTGAGAATTGCAGAGCAATCTAGAGAAATCAGAAAAGAGTTGACTCTACAAAAAACAATAAAATCTGCCTTTATAGCTCAGGCACAACTGAGATCTTTTTCTTTACATTTGCTTCTCAACTACCAGCAATAACTTCTTCCCCTAAAAATCCAATCAAAGATTTGGTGGCTTTCAGTGAAAAAATAATATTCCTCTGAGAAATGCCTCGAGTAGACAGAAGCGGCGCCAATGAATGATCCTGACACAGTAGATAGATCGACTGGATGGTGGAGTGTCTCCCTATATTTTGCATCCATTTCTGGTAGGTTGGAATTGATTCCAAAGATCAGATCGCAAGATAAAATTGATCACCTCTGCTTCCTGGTTCATGAATCAGCAAGGGTCAGAGAGTCAACCAATTCTTTATGCACCAACAGGGCCACGCGGGCCAATCATATCTTTTTATTCTGCCACCTAGGGAGTCTTTCGTGGTTGACCTTCTTTATTGGACTAACTGCACCACCTTTCAGACTGTTATTATTCACCGTAACCACCAACCACTAATCGTCAACCCTGGTCCACCAGTGAGACATGCGTCATTATGGTGCTATGTCGCCAACGTAAAGATTGTGCAGTTTCTTCATAGCACGATGGCGCCTGCCATCGATCTTTGCAGATTTGACGATCGTGAAGACTCGTCATGTGTCATACTTGCTCCATCCCAGGCCCATCGTATCTGGCACCACCTCAGCAACTGCACCGCACTTGAATGACACTTGGTGATATCTGGTGAGACCTGGCCCAGTTGATCCACATGGCGGATGGGTGTTATGTTGCCATGGTAAAATTTGCACATCTTCACCATAGCGAGATGGTACCATCCATCGATACAACTTAATCTGATGATCGTGAGGACTCATCGTACTTTGCACTTTCGTTCCCCGCTGTTGGCACACCTGGCATTACCCTGAGGTTTATGAGAAAACACGGCCCCACCTGACACATGGTGAAAGGGCGCCATGTCACTATGGTAAAGATTGTGCAACTTCACCATGGAGACATGGCACCATCCATTGATTTGCCTTAAAACTGATGGCAAGCAAGATGGATACTGCCCCTCAGTGCATTGAGGAATAGAAACCGGCCACGTACCAACTGTCTGTATTTATTGCGCTAACATCTGAGATTCACTGGACACGTGGCTGAAGGGCGTTATGTTGCCATCATATTCTCTGTGCAACTTCGGATAAGCGACATAGCGCTGACCATTGATCTCTACAGATCTGACGGTTGAGAAGTTAACCTTTCCTTGTACTAGCAGCGGTGAAGATCTGGTCCCATGCACTGACTGTATCCTGACCTGGCATATGTGGCAATTCCTCATTGGTCCAACGAAGCACAACTTTGGTCTGACAAAGCACCAACCTGCAGGGTTTGTACCACCTGACCCTACTGAGGGACACATGGCACTCAGGCGCTATGTCACTATTGTAAATCTCGTGCAACTTTTCTATAGCATGATGGCACCTTCCATTGATCTGAGCTGATCCTATAGCCACGGAAGAGTTTCCCTGATCCGACGATCACATTAGAAACTCTGGCCCCATAATACACGTGGCATCCCCACACTGGTCCGTGTAGCATCATCCTAGCGACCTGTACTACCTCGACTCATTGAGTGGACCCTCCTTGCAGATGTGGCATGTTCTAATTTGCTAGCGTGGATCAAGGACCCTTCCAACTGGGCAATCAGAATATAGAATGGGACCCAACCTATTTGCTTGAAGTTCTTCGCCATTGATCTAATTTTCTGTTTGGGCGCAATGTCACCTTTGAAAAACTTGTGAGTTTTCCATTGGCGACATGGTGCCTTACCTCATTTTGAGACTTCCGGCTGTCAGAACATGCTCACCCGCCGTGAACACTTTTCAATCTATCGTGAAAATTTTCTGACCGTCGAACACTAGGATGTGTTGGTCTGACTTTTTGTGTAGTAAAAGTTTTCAGTTAAATCATAGAAAAGTCAAATGTTCTATGCCTAAGTGAAGCATAGGGTTTTGGATAAACCATCCATAAGAAATAATCGTCATATAAACCCTGTATCATCTCTATTCATAAATTGTCGGGCGTGAAATTTTGAATTTTCAAAAGAGACGAATATGCTGTCATATTCCTTTTCCTTTCTCCCGGGTTACCTTTCTTCCTATTTGTCCCAACCGTCGAATCCGATTAGATCTACCGTTGGCGTTACCTCGCTATGACGAGTTGCATGCTTATTAAGTAGAGCGAGATAACGAGTATTGGGTATTTTAAGCGGTGGGACCGTAAAGTGAAGATGCGGCGATCGGAGATTTGCTTATTAAATGATTTATTGTGCAGGTACACTTTGCAATTCACCATCCAAAAAAGGATAGGGACCCACTAGAATATTTGACATCAGAGCCGAAATGTTGGTTTTTTCGGACGTTCCACCACCTCGCTATCGGAAAATTCAGACACTCCACCGTTAGCGAAGTAGCAAGGCCACGTAAAAATCTGAAAATGATGACATTGCATCTTTCTTGTATCATAATTACACCAGGTGGCATGACCAGTCATAAATACCGTTGTCAGAATCAATTTTAGTTAACAAAAGTAATTACTGGGTAACCCTTGCATTCTCCGGCTCGGAATCCTTTTAAGTGCCGGAGCTCGCTACCTCGCTATCGAAAAATTCAGGTGCTTCACCATTAGCGAGTTAGCGAGGCCTCGTAAAATGGTAAAAGATCGGCAAGATCTTTGATGACGTGGAATGATAGATGACTATGATAAATTTTGACATGTGCCAACTATGCAGAGATCCGATTCTCATTAATACCTATCTGACTGAATGTACAAAAAATCTTGAACGTCAGCTTGAAGTGGATCAACGGAGCTCGCTACCTTGCTATAACAAGTTGCATGGGAGATAATTATAGCGACATAGCGAATATAAATTAGGAGATCTTGTGTTTCTTCTTCACCTTTGATTTGGTAAGTGATCAATGACTGTCGTCTCCTCACTATGAAGAGTTGCAAGGGAGATAATTATAGTGACATAGGGAGTTGGGCCCGTCGCCTTCTTTCTTAAGAAGCCCTGTAGCGTATCTTTCGATCATTTCTTGATCTGATCAACGATTGTCGCCGCTTCGCCATGGCAAGGTGCTTGTTCTTTATGCATAACGAAGTAGCGACATGCTGACACCTGTTCTCCATCGTCAGTGGGTCCAAATATAAGCACCATCAAAAGAAAGAATTCTGTACGTGGCAAGTTCTCATTGGGTAAAATAACTGACATGGAAAATATAACTCCTAGTTGTTCTGTCTGTACCGCATGATCGTAGGATCTTTGAAGATCGACGGCGTAGTTTTAAATGAAAAATGTAGTGCCACTCTCTGTATTAATTAGACAAGAAAGCTTCGTCTGTGAGGAAAAACAGAGTATAATACAGAGAGATTTCATCAGTTTCATTTCACGCGAGAAAAGATTTGGAGCCATTCTTGTGCAGAAGCCATTACTGAAAGAAAAGCATGCCAAGGTTTGATAAAAAATTGTCAAGTTGTCTGTTCGCAGTAAATTTGCAGGAATACAGAGGAGAATTGAGACAAAATTCAAGTAAGTAAAACTACCATCATCTTCGTGAGCTTTTTAGTTCTAAAAAGATAGCCCAAGATGCCTCCGAAGAAGGGATTTACAGGTGCAATAAACTATTTGGATAGAAATGTGCATGATGATTTGCTTGAGTTACTTCCTAAGTCTACTGTAGAAACGGTGCAAGTTAAGAGGTTAACCTCACTAAACCCTAGGCTAAGGATAACTGATGGATTGTATGATAAGGGTAATTGGGTCCGGGATGCTCAAACTTCTCAAACCGGTTTGAGTTTATTCAAAAAATGGTTTGCGGAAAGGAAGTTATATGCCCCTCATGCCAATATATGGAATTTTGATCTTGGGAAGCTTGTTGTCCCCAACGTGTTTATGGATTTTGACCTGCTTGAAGCTATAGCAAAAAACTATGACCAAGCCACTAAGGTAGTAAGAAGAATGGATGGTGAGGCTTTAGTTACCATCAGTCCCAAGGAGATTAGGAAGGTTTTCAGTCTAGGACCTCTCACCATGTATCATGTGCCCATTAATTTGGTAAGTTAGAAAAGGAATATATATCCAAAAGGGATATAGTTAGACAGGGTGCACTGAAAGCCCACATAGGCCGAATTGGAGGCCTCCCAACCATAACATCATCTTCTAAAGAACCATTCAAGAAATCATGCTTTAATGCTAGGGCAATAGAGATATATAGGACCCTGTGCAGAGTCTTCGGAGAGGGTGAAGAAGATTTTATTCCGGTGAGCTTCATGTATATAATCACCCAAATCTCCTCTTTTGGTGTGGAAATAATTTTTGATTTTGCATCTTACTGGGCAAATGAGATTCACCAGGGATTGGTGGGGATTGCAAAGGGCAAGGTGGAAAAGGTTTGGGGTCAATACTCCTTATTGATGCATATGTTTCTTTTTAAAGGGGCCACTTATTTTGGTAAAGAAATGGTTTTAAATAGAGAACAAGAGGGGGAGGCACTGCCAGTCCAATTATGGAGTGCAGACATGACCTGGGAAGTAGAAAATGCTAGCTTCATTAGATTTGATAGGCACTTTGCCTCCAAACTAAGATGCCTCATATTGAGTGATAATCCCAGAATCCCTAAGGCGTTAATGCACCTTGTTAGGCCTATGGACAAACCTCATAATCTAAAAGTTTCACATAATTGGGGAGATATTATCCCATATTCAGTCTCAACTGTCATCAGGGTCTATGGATTCAAAGGAACACTCCATGTGCTACCCTATCAGGTACCTTTAAAGGTATGGATAGCTGAATTTTTGTGGCAGTTGGGAGGAGTGGAGGAGGCCTTTTTGCACAAAAGGGGGACAGGATCAATTTTTCCTACTTGTACTATAGCCCACCAGTTTGTGATAACTAAAGAAGGGTGGATCTTTCTCCACAAAATTTTGGATCAATATAAGATGGCAGTGTCTCATTCTCTTTTTTGTGATACAGAAGGTTTCTTTAACTCTGCTCTAGATTTAGAATCAAGCTTCGTCCAGTTCAGCATGAATTCTATTTTCCTGAAGATATAATAAGAAATGAATATTCTCTCCATGAGCAAGAAATAAAGAAATAAAAATGGAGAGTCTATTCAAAAGTTTTGGAATTCATTAATTATTTTGACAAAGATTACAGTCCTCTTAGTAATGCTACAACCAATGCAGATAAGATAAATAAGCTCATGAATACTTTCTCTGAGATAATGGAAGTAATGAATGAAAAGAAACAACATTTTATTAATTCTTTTCCAGATAAAGCCAGAGAAGTTATGAGAAAATTGGGTTTCACCCCCAACATTGGAATGGGTCCAGTGGTGGTACGAAAGAAGACAGGATATACTATTGTTCGACAGCAGGTGCCCATTGTACATAAAGAAAAACAGATAGTTGAATCCACCAGCACTGTCCTGGAAGAAAGACCCCCTGAACCTTCTCCCAAAAGAAGAAGAATAATTAGGGAGGAAGAATCCCTTGATGAAAGTTACTCACCATCTCAAACCCCAATAAGAGTTGAGGAAGAACAGCTCACCAATGAGCAATTCGAACAAATGGGGTCACAAGGAAAAATTTTTGTTACACAAGCAGAAATTGATGAAGGGAACCCCTAGGAACCCCCTGTGCCAAGTTTTGAATTAGTTATAGCAGATTTCAGAGGAAGGGAATTGGACCCTATTTTGGAACAAGCCAGTCAACATTTTTTGTCTGATAACAATTTTATAAGATCTAGGGCTTTCCATCAGTTTGCGTGGAGGGTAAACATGCACATTTTTGAGCAAAGGTGTAAGAATATGAAAATAGAACATCCAGAAATGGATGAGACCTCCATTCAAAACCAAATAAAGGAACAAATGGTGCAAGAGTTCCAAAATATAACCCCTGATGAGGGAAGACAGATGGTAAAAAATGCTAATGTTTTATTATTGCCCAATTGGGATATTGCTGACGCATTAATTTTTAATTCTGTTTCAAATAATTTAGGACTCCAGGATCCAAATAAAGAGGAATTCTTGGGTACAGCATTCAGCAATGATCAAGCTGCCCTTGTTATGTGGTCCCTGAGAAGAGGATCCAGAACTACTTCATCACAGCCTGATGATTCAGGACTAACAGGGAGTATCATTGTAAGGAGAGTTTGCTGATACTTCAAATGTACAGGCAGCCCACATGAATGTGGATTATTCTAAATTTGCCTTGGCTACTACGGAAAGAGAAGAGAGGGAAATGATTGATATGCATAATAAATATGAAATAGTGGTGGATGCTTATAACCAAGAGGTAAAAAGGAGAATTGAGTTGGAAAACAGGGTATCCCAATTAGAGAAGGTACTTGGAAAGAGGAAAGTGGGAGAATCCAGTGCACTGAGAATTGCATATCCTCCACAGTCATCTATGGGATTAACCCCTATTATTGAGATACTTGACACCCCTGAAAGACCTCAATTCTATACTACAGAGGAATTTGAAGCAGAAAAAACCAAATTACATGAGTGGCAGATAGAATTTAGAAATCAGCAGGAAGAGAAATGGAGGCAGGGTGTGACATATTTGAGGGATAAAATACAATGGTCAACTTTTTATGATCAGTTGACAAGGATTGTAACCCTCATGGATGAGTTGAATAAAGAAAAGGATGGACTAGATTCTCTTGCACATAAATGGAGACAGAGAAATAATGATGTCACAATTATATGCATATCTACAGTCCAAATGCCTTATCACCAGGTTGAAAGGATTTTTGATTTATTGAATCAATTAGATAATTTTGAGAATAAAAGAGATTCTTTACAGAGAAAATTGATACTCTGTTTTTCAAAATATCTTGCTGAAAAATTCACCCTATTTCCTTGTTCTTTAGAATCAGTTGATACAGTAAAGGAAAAAGAAAAATGGAAAAAGGAAATGGATGAATTATTCGATAACAAAATAATAAACATCATCAGTGAGACTGGCCATTGGTTTTGGGCAAAGACAAATGAGGAGCTGGTAAAAGTACAATTGTACTATGCTGCTATGAGAAAAGAATTCGATGATTTAGAGGAAAATGCCAATTCTTTAATAAAGATATAAAGAGAAACCCTAAGTTTTGATTGGCCAGATGATGATACTTTTAATAGATGGAAAAATCAGTTTAGTGAGCAGATGGCAAGAGACGATGAGGAAGAAGATGTAAGAGTAATAGTTACTTTTGTAATCGGCAATGATGACATAGAAAATCCCCAGGTTAAAGTGAGTTTGCAGGTAACAGAAGATGATGCATCACTTACAGACCTTATGGGTATGTACTCTAAAGATGAAGAATGATTGTAAGATCAGATCACAACAACCAAGAAGCATAACAGAAAGGGACCCGCCAAGAATTGTTGTTGTAATTAACCTTTCTGTTTTTTTTTGTTTTTGTCTTTCTAAAGAAGGACACCTGTCACCTTCTTTAGCTTGAAGCTTGTTGCATCTCACACTATTTAAGTGAGATCCCAAGGCTAAAGAATTGTCCGAATTCTGTTTTTACTAAGTATTGTGCTTAGTTTTGTTTTTGGTCCAAACATTTTGGGAAGGAAATTTGTAGTATACTTTTCTGTCAAAATTTTTGAGATATAGATGAATGTAGAAAGAACTGTGCTTCTTCTCTGAAGGTCTTTCTGGGTCTATTGTAAAGGATATACCATTTTCAAAGGAAATGAATACAAATTATGAACTGTCCCCATATCTGTTCTTTTCTGAATTTTGTCTCCTTTTAAATACTTAGCTACCTTGATGTTGTGTGAGTAAAAGCTTATGCAATTGATTGCAATATAGTAAGGCTGTATATCCATTTGTTATTGTTGTTAATTCAATGGATTAAATAAAGGCTCTGATGAATGTGATGAGGTTACTTAGGTGTTAAAAAGGATTTTTGAATGATAAATTCTGGTAAGAATTGCTGATAAGAATTTGTTGCAAAGCAACAAATTAGATCTAAGAATTTACTTGACTCTAAATCCCCAATGGATTAGGCACTGATCGAAAGTATTTCAGCCAAAAGAGAAGTATATTATGACTGGTTTTTTCAAAGTACATCATAAAATCAATTTTTACTTATATTTCCTGTAAGATATTCAAAGTTGGCCAGCACTTGCCTGCATGGATTGTTTTAGCTTCATTTAGCCATTGCTGTTGGAAACATCTGCAGAGCTATAGAAGATTTCTTGGCCATATCTGTTCAAAGGATGTGTTTATCAATTTGGTAAGATTTACGTATATGTTTGAGGATTTAGAGATGAGAATCAAAATGAAACTAAGAATAATTCTCATACAATTGTTCCATCTTTGAACCATCCCCGGGTACACCCGCCCTAGTTTTTACAGAGCCAAAAGAGTAGAAAACCGTCTAAGGTTTTGTTGGAGTTGGGTCCTAGTACTTTGCATATGCAAGTGATAATGAGAATTGGCTATTCTTTAGGTTGTGTATGTACTGATATCTAGGTATTAAGCCTTTTGTCGCCTAGTAGTTTTAGCACTGTTTTAACATCATAATAAAACACCAACAAAATGGCGACTCTGCTAGGGACTGTCTAACACATCTGTAAACAGTACTACAGTTGTCTTTACTCTTACTGAGTACTCATGTGTCCTGTGATCTTTATTTTGCCCGTAGCTATAAGGGAATCTTTAGTATCAAAACTTGAGGATTTAAAGAAGATATAACCCAAGTACCATTGCTACACACTGACGCATCCAGCTTATCCAAGTGTCTTATCTAACAAGCAAGAGTTGCAGTCTTACAACATCAGTGATTGGTCTGTCTGTGCCGTATTTTTGTTCCTACTTGTGTATTGTTTTCTTTTTGTCAGTAAGAGTGTTATTATATTCTCCTGAAAGAGGGTGGCGACTCAGTCAAGGTTTTGAAGCTAGTGCTTATTGTAACAAAAGAAGAATATGGCTGACAAGAGAAAGAACACAAGGGCTTACATGAGAGCCAATCCTGATGTATCAATGTATACTGATCTACCCCAAGGTGGTAGGAAGAACCAAAATAAGAAAAGAACAGATCCAAATCCTACTTGGAAGCCTAGAGGTAATGCCTCTGTAAATTCCCATTATCAACCAATAATAGCAAGAGAGTCATCTTCGCTTAGCTCTGAATTCGAAAATACAAGACTCTTAGGAGGTATTTTCAGTACCCCATTACCAGATCAGAGAGTTTTTCAAGACAAAGACGTATCTACTATGGGAATTTCTTCATTAAGACCAGAGCCTGTAGCAAATATAAATTGTAGGCTAGGATTTAGGAGTTCATCTGATAACCCTTTTAATCCCAAAGTAGCCCCGTATATGGAACCAAACCTTACAGATCTAGATGACCCTGCTGATTCCGAGGCAACCTCTGCTGATTCTAAAGAAGTGCAATCTGAGATAGGATTTTTGAAGAAATGGATTGCTGAGGAAGAAGCTAAACGCATCCGTCTTGAAAAGGAGAGGGAGCGAGCCACTTTGGATTCAATAATAGAAAGAGATACTCTGCTAAGAAGGATGGCTATTTTGAAAGAGCACAATAAAAAATTAGAAGAGAAGACCCCCACTCTCCATCAGGACGTCTTTGGAGATGTTGATAATCTAAGAGCTAAAGTTCAACAACAGGAGAAACACCTAAATCAAAGGCAAGAACCAATTATTACTCAAGTTCAAGCTTATAAACCCATTCAAGTTGACCCAATAGAGCCCACTGGAACAGTTCCAGATAAAGGGAAAGGCAAGGCTATAGGAATCCAAATAAATGAGCCTCAAGCCATACCAAGAAAACCTATACAACCCTCCATATCTAAATTAGATCTAGATCTAGAGAAGGCTCGAAAGGAGAGGGAAGACCTTGCAAAAGAACTTGAGAAGGTTGAAAATGAAGCTCAGGCCACAGAAACCAGAAGGAAAATCCAATTCATAAAGTCTAATTCTGCATTGAATTCATGGCCTAGTTTGTCTATCCCACCTACAAATCCTGCACCAGTTAGTGGTCCTATAATCCCGACTCAGAAAGTACCCCAATCTGCTCCTACCTCATCTTCCAATATTGGCACTCAAGTCCCATTTGTCCCACCACAGCTATCCCAAGCTGCTCTCCTGAGTCAAGCTAATGCAGCTAGTACCTCTAATGTTCCTGGTTTCCAGAAGAAACCTATATACCTCAAAAAATATAGACAAATATCATTTTTCAGTATTCCTGGAGCCCCCCATCCCATTTCTTTTGATTTAAGGGACAAAGTGGTTAATTTTTCTAAAAATAATGTTGTTACTGGTGAAGAACATTTGAGAATTTTCATTGACATGCTCTGATTATGAAGTTGAACATGAGGACATGGTGATGAAATTATTTGTGCATTCACTCACAGAGGATGCCAGGGATTGGTTCAGGAGGCTGCCTGATGATAGTATTACTTCATGGAGTGATTTGGAGAAATTGTTCAAAGAGCAATATGGGGACAATACTAATGCAGGATTCATGTTGAATGAGTTCAACAATATCAAGAAGAATCCAAATGAATCCACATTCGATTTCAATGTGAGATTTCAGAAGGGGATGTACAAATTATTTCAGTTTATGCGGTTAAATGAAGACATCTGTCTCACAACCTATTTCGACGCTTTTGATAGCAAAATGGCCTACCAACTGAGAGATAAGGATCCTAAAACTTTAAGAGATGCCTATAGAGTTGCAGTGAATATAGAAAATAATAGAAAGGCCTCTGGAAAATTAGGGAGGAGGGATGATCCTAAGCTTTTCAATCCTAAGAATAATAATAAAAGGGAGGGTGACAAAACTCCCATAAGAAAAAAGCCTGAAGAACCTACTATAGGCCATGTTTTAGAAATGCTCAAGAAGATGAATCCCACTATTTTCAATAAGACAAATGTTACTGAGAGAACCCCTGTGAATAACAACAATTTCAATAGACAGCCTAGGATGTAGAATTACCCTTACACCACTCAGTGGAAAGATGGTAAACCAGTTCCCAACCAGACTCAAAATATGAAAGATAAGGGTACTCCAGACCCCCTACAAAGGAACACTGTAAATATGAATGATGATGTACCATGGTGCATTATATGCCAATCACCTCATTCTGTTGATTATTGTGTTGTTGCCCAGTCGTTCGCCCAAGCTCAAGGAGTGCAAGCAGAAGAAGAAACTGAAGAGGAAAACCATGATGATATAAGCTGCAATATGGTGAACACATCTGATGATTTGATAGATTCTGATTCAGAAGAACCTGAGAATGATGTTACCAGCCAGAGAATTGCTTACCAGTTACATCATCAGCAAATATTTTTAGATGATGAAAAGAATGATACAGATAAGGTATGCAATACATTTTCTGACGTAGGTCTCACAAACCTAAGAATCCCCTCCAAGGAGGAAATTGATAGCATTACAGCCAAGATGATTTCACAAGTCCATAGTAATTACAATTTGAGAAATAGAGCAATAAATAATGATGCAGGAAGGCCATCTAGTATGTTCATCAAAGACACCACTCATAAGACAAATGATCAATACAAGAAAGTCAGTATAGATGTGCCTAAGATCAAGGAGAACAAGGGTCAGAAATGGGAACCAAAGAAGAAGGTTCAATTTCAGATAGGTGAAGCAACAAAGACAGTAGTGCAACCAGAGAAATCAGAACCGGATGTTGTCAAGCAAAAAGTGGTGCCCACTACTCAAAAGACTCTGATTCCAAGTACTATTGTAAAACCTACTGTGGTTGAACCTATTGATATGATTGCCATGTTATCTCAAATTACTGTGAAAGTGCCCTTATCTGAGCTTTTTAGAATTGAAGAGCATAAGAATAAGGCTTTGTCATGGTTGGGTGGAATAGCAAACAACAATAGTATTGATGATCAAGTTGTAGCCCAACAGACCCCACTAATAATAGAGGACAATGGTATTATATCCCAGATTCCTCAGATGTTTTTAGATGATTCATCAGTTGTGTTCATAGAAGATATTGATCCTTTTTTCCTTAGTCTAATCATAAAAGGGAAAACCTTGAAAAATTGTATGATAGACTCTGGAGCTTCCAACACTATAATGCCCTTCAAAGTAATGGAAGCCCTAGGATTGAAGGTGGATACTAAGCAAGGTAGATGCCGAGGGATGGATGCTAGAGAGGTTCCAGTAATAGGTACTATAAATGCCTTACCATTCAAACTGGTTGCATTTCCTGAGGTAGAATTAACCATGTCTGTCCTTGTGGTGGATATACCCCCACACTATGGGATGCTACTTTCCAAAAAATGGAGTGTTGCCATGGGGGGAAGCCTACAATGTGACCTTACTTATGCCACCTTCCATATAGGGGACAAAGCTGTCAGGGTAAATAGGGAACCAAGGGTTAACCACATCTTAGGTGAAGAAATTGACAAAGATACCACTTGTTTCCTAGACACTGGGATTAATGCTTTCAGGGCTGAATTAATTATTCAAGAAGAGGAAAACTTGCCTTCTATCATTGAAAATGAGGTTGAATGTTGCATGAATTCACCAAAATTATGGACAATGTTCTTTGATGCGGCTAGCTCTAAAGAGGGTGCAGGGGCAGGTGTAGTCTTTGTGTCCCCTGAAAATAACACCTTCAGGTATTCATTCACCTTGAAGTTTGCCTGCACTAATAACATCACTGAATATGAAGCATTGCTGCTAGGACTCAAAGTGGCCACACACCACAAAATTAAGAAATTGTGTGTCATAGGGGATTCTGAATTGATCATCTCTCAGATCAAAGGAACCTACTCCTCAAAAAATAGGAGATTAAAACAATATAGAAATGCAGTCTGGGATCAAATAGAATTCTTTGATGCATTTGGGATCTCATGGAGAGATAGGACCCAGAATAAAATGGTTGATCTTCTGGCCAATGTAGCTATCAAACCAAAAGAAATATCATTTGCAGGAATCTCCCAGATCGAGGTCCAAAATAGACCTTCTATACCTGACAACATTGAAAATTGGCAGGTGTTTGAAGATGACAAAGATATTACAAATTTTTTGCTAAATGAAGACAAATACCATGGTCAGGAGATGGACTGCAATGGACTGATTGAAACCATAAATGGGAAAGAAACCATTTTTGGTCAAGAAATCATGCAATTAAAAACAAATAAGATGCCTAAGGGGTTAGTAGTCTTGGAGAATATTTTTGATAACCAAGACAGAGTAAAATCGAGAGTAAATGACCCCAAACCCCAGGAGCTAGAAGAAATTAATTTGGGAACGGATGAATTCCCTAAAAGGGTTTACATTGGCCAAGATCTTCCTGTTCAAATCAGAAAAGCATTGATTGACCTACTTAGAAAGTACAGGCATGTTTTTGCTTGGTCATATGATGACCTTAAAGCTTACAGGGAGGACCTTTTCCAGCATGTCATACCATTGAAGGAAAATGTAAAACCTTTTAGGCAAAAATAGAGGCCAATCAATCCTACCCTTGCCCCAAAAATGCAGGAAGAACTGACAAAACTAAGAGATGGTGGAATAATCAAACCAATTAGGCATTCCACTTGGGTTTCAAACCTTGTTCCTGTGAGAAAAAAGAATGGAGATATTAGGCTTTGTGTGGATTTTAGAAATCTAAACATTGCATCTCTAAAAGATAATTATGGCTTACCTAATATGGAAGCCATGTTACAACAAGTGACTGGCTCTGAATTGATGTCAATGATGGATGGCTTTTCTGGATATAATCAAGTTCTAGTAAAAGAAAGTGAACAGTTCAAAACAGCTTTCACAACCCCTTGGGGAACATATGTGTATGTGAGGATGACTTTTGGCTTGATTAATGCAGGAGCTACTTTCCAAAGAGCCATGGATGTAGCATTTCATGAGTATATTAACAAATTTATGGTTGTGTACCAGGATGATCTTACAGCGTATTCTAACAAGGCTGAAGATCACTGCAAATAGTTGGAAATTTTTTTTATAAAAGCCCTGGAATATGGGGTATCTCTAAACCCAAAGAAATGCTCATTTGGGGTCACAGAAGGAAAGTTATTAGGACACATAGTGTCTAAGGATGGGGTAAAAATAGACCCAGAAAGGGTAATAGCTATTGATAAAGTCCCCAAACCTAAAAATGTGAAAGCTATATAGTCCTTTTTTGGCCAGGTTAATTTTCTGAGGAGGTTTTTTACCAATTTCGCTGAAATTAGTAGACCCATTTCAAAAATGCTCAAGAAAGGAGTTGTTATAGATTGGAATGGTGAACCTTCATAGGCATTCCAGGATATAAAAATTGCAATAAAAAATGCTCCAGTGTTGAGAACCCCAGATTATGCAAAACCCATGCATATTTTTTCTTTTGCATCATTCCATACTGTAGTTGCAGTTTTATTACAGAAAAATCAAGAAGGGTATGAGCAGCCTATTGCCTTTTTTAGCAAATCCCTGCAGCATGCTGAGCTGAAGTATGAAATAAATGAAAAACAAGCATATGCTTTGGTAAAAGCTGTAAAAGCATTCAGAAGTTATTTGGTAGGTGCTATTATTATTGCTTTTGTACCTAGTGCTGCAGTTAAAGATATATTCTCTCAACAGGAAGTGTCAGGAAGGAGATGTAGATGGATCAATAGAATCCAAGAATTTAACATTGATATGCAGATAACTAAGTTAGTAAGAGGTCAAGGTTTGGCCAAACTCATGGCTGAAACTAACCTAGAAGCTAATCAGATAAACCTGGTAAATGATGATCTCAGAGCTGACTTTTGCGACATGGACCAGTGTGACTGGTACACCAATGTTATACATTACTTGCAACATATGGAAGTTCCTCCCCATCTGCCTGATAATGAAAAAAGGAATATTAAATTGCAAGCCATCAGGTATGTAATTGTTCAAAATAACTTATAGTGGAGAAACTTTGAGGGAGTTCTGTTGAAATGTGTTGACAAAGAAAGGGCAAAAGAGATTTTGAAAGACATGCATGCTGGAGTATGTAGAGGACATTACATGGCCAAAACTACTGCGCATAAGATAATGAGGGCTGGTTTCTAGTGGCCTGCTTTGTTCAAAGATGCTCAAGTTATGGTTAAGAAATGTGATTCTTGTCAGAGATTTGCTGAAAAGCTGAAATTCTCAGGAAATTCTCCACTGAAGCCAGTTGAAACTCAAGCACCTTTTCAATAATGGGGTCTGGACTTCATAGGAGAAATCTTTTCCAAGTCCAGCACTGGCTATTCTTGGATTCTGGTTGCTACTGACTACTTTACAAAATGGGTAGAGCCTATCCCTACCAGAAATGCAACAAGTAAAGTGGTAAATAATTTCCTATTGAATAATATCATTTCTAGATTTGGATGTCCACAGAAAGTTGTCACAGATAATGCTATGTGTTTTAGGTCTGAGGAATTCATCAAGTTTTGTGATAAATATGGAATGACAAGAACATCATCTGCTCCATATCATCCACAAGGGAATGGACAAGCTGAGTCCACAAATAAAAGCCTGTTGAAAATCATTAAGAGAACCTTGAACGATAATAAAAGGGCTTGGGATTCCAAGTTATAGTTGGCAATATGGGCTGACAGAGTAACTGTAAAGAAGGCAATTGGGGTGGCTCCATTTGATTTAGTGTATGGAATTCAAGCTAGAATGCCCCAGAACAACTTGATGGGATTATACAATTACATCCAGTCATATGATGAGGATACTACTGATGAAATGAAAGAAAGAATGGATGAATTGGTAGGATTGACCGAAGCCAGAAGAGAAGCATCTCTGAGGAATCAAAAGTTGCAGTTACAAGTCAAAACACTCTATGATAAAAGAACTGTAAACAAGAAATTTGAAAAGGGAGACCTAGTCTTAATGTGGAATGCCAGAATTGAAGATAAAGGAAAACATGGAAAATTTGATCCCATTTGGTTAGGCCCATATCTCATTGAGAATGCTTGGGGTAAAGATTCTTACATAATCAAAGATATATTTGATAATATTCTTGAATTGCCAGTTCATGGACAGTTCTTGAAGAGGTATTTTTCTTGAAAAAATACTTATTTTCTTCCATGAACAATAGTTTTAGGGTTTCCTATCGTCCTGTTTTCTGTAAACCCTTGTACAGTCTAGATTTTTTGTTTTTGTGTGTTGCTTTGTGCTCTCTGAAGAAGTTGTCACTTTACCGGATGTGTGGTCTGCTCTCCCATAGATTTTGAATCCTTGCATAGACTCAAGTAGTCTATCATCCCCAGACAGAGCCACTGTTGGTCTGACTTTTTGTGTAGTAAAAGTTTTCAATTAAATCATAGAAAAGTCAAATGTTCTATGCCTAAGTGAAGCATAGGGTTTTGGATAAACCATCCATAAGAAATAATTGTCATATAAACCCTGTATCATCTCTATTCATAAATTGTCGGGCACAAAATTTTGAATTTTCAAAAGAGCCAAATATGCTGTCATATTCCTTTTCCTTTCTCCCGGGTTACCTTTCTTCCTATTTGTCACAACCGTCGGATCCGATTAGATCTATCGTTGGCGTTACCTCGCTATGACGAGGTGCATGCTTATTAAGTATAGCGAGATAACGAGTATTGGGTATTTTAAGCGGTGGGACCGTAAAGTGAAGATGCGGCGATCAGAGATTTGCTTATTAAATGATTTATTGTGCAGGTACACTTTGCAATTCACCATCCAAAAAAGGATAGGGACCCACTAGAATATTTGACATCAGAGCTGAAATGTTGGTTTTTTCGGACGTTCCGCCACCTCGCTATCGGAAAATTCAGACACTCCACCGTTTGTGAAGTAGCGAGGCCACGTGAAAATCTAAAAATGATGACATTGCATCTTGCTTGTATCATAATTACACCAGGTGGCATGACCAATCATAAATACCGTTGTCAGAATCAGTTTTAGTTAACAGAAGTAATTACTGGGTAACCCTTGCATTCTCCAGCTCGAAATCCTTTTAAGTGTTGAAGCTCGCTACCTCGCTATCGGAAAATTCAGGTGCTTCACTGTTAGCAAGTTAGCGAGGCCCCGTAAAATGGTAAAAGATCGGCAAGATCTTTGATGACGTGGAATGACAGATGACTATGATAAATTTTGACATGTGCCAACTATGCCAGGGCCATAGAGATATATAGGACCCTGTGCAGAGTCTTCGGAGAGGGTGAAGAAGATTTTATTCCGGTGAGCTTCATGTATATGATCACCCAAATCTCCTCTTTTGGTGTGGAAATAATTTTAGATTTTGCATCTTACTTGGCAAATGAGATTCACCAGGGATTGGTGGGGATTGCAAAGGGCAAGGTGAAAAAGGTTTGGGGTCAATACTCCTTATTGATGCATATGTTTCTTTTTAAAGGGGCCACTTATTTTGGTAAAGAAATGGTTTTAAATAGAGAACAAGAGGGGGAGGCACTGCCAGTCCAATTATGGAGTGCAGACATGACCTGGGAAGCAGAAAATGCTAGCTTCGTTAGATTTGATAGGCACTTTGCCTCCAAACTAAGATGCCTCATATTGAGTGATAATCACAGAATCCCTAAGGCGTTAATGCACCTTGTTAGGCCTATGGACAAACCTCATAATCTAAAAGTTTCACATAATTGGGAAGATATTATCCCATATTCAGTCTCAACTGTCATCAAGGTCTATGGATTCAAAGGAACACCCCATGTGCTACCCTATCAGGTACCTTTAAAGGTAGGGATAGCTGAATTTTTGTGGCAGTTGGGAGGAGTGGAGGAGGCCTTTTTGCACAAAAGGGGGACAAGATCAATTTTTCCTACTTGTACTATAGCCCACCAGTTTGTGATAACTAAAGAAGGGTGGATCTTTCTCCACAAAATTTTGGATCAATATAAGATGGCAGTGTCTCATTCTCATTTTTGTGATACAGAAGGTTTCTTTAACTCTGCTCTTAGATTTAGAATCAAGCTTCGTCCAGTTCAGCATGAATTCTATTTTCCTGAAGATATAATAAGAAATGAATATTCTCTCCATGAGCAAGAAATAAAGAAAGAAAAATGGAGAGTCTATTCAAAAGTTTTGGAATTCATTAATTGTTTTGACAAAGATTACAGTCCTCTTAGTAATGCTGCAACCAATGCAGATAAGATAAATAAGCTCATGAGTACTTTCTCTGAGATAATGGCAGTAATGAATGAAAAGAAACAACATTTTATTAATTCTTTTCCAGATAAAGCCAGAGAAGTTATGAGAAAATTGGGTTTCACCCCCAACATTGGAATGGGTCCACTGGTGGTACAAAAGAAGACAGGATATACTATTGTTTGACAACAGGTGCCCATTGTACATAAAGAAAAACAGATAGTTGAATCCACCAGCACTGTCCTGGAAGAAAGACCCCCTGAACCTTCTCCCAAAAGAAGAAGAATAATTAGGGAGGAAGAATCCCCTAATGAAAGTTACTCACCATCTCAAACCCCAATAAGACTTGAGGAAGAACAGCTCACCAATGAGCAATTCGAACAAATGGGTTCACAAGGAGAAATTTTTGTTACACAAGCAGAAATTGATGAAGGGAACCCCCAGGAACCCCTTGTGCCAAGTTTTGAATTAACTATAGCAGATTTCAGAGGAAGGGAATTGGACCCTATTTTGGAACAAGCCAGTTAGCATTTTTTGTCTGATAACAATTTTGTAAGATCTAGGGCTTTCCATCAGTTTGCGTGGAGGGTAAACATGCACATTTTTGAGCAAAGGTGTAAGAATATGAAAACAGAACATCCAGAAATGGATGAGACCTCCATTCAAAACCAAATAAAGGAACAAATGGTGCAAGAGTTCCAAAATATAACCCCTGATGAGGGAAGACAGATGGTAAAAAATGCTAATGTTTTATTATTTTCCAATTGGGATATTGCTGACACATTAATTTTTAATTCTGTTTCAAATAATTTAGGACTCCAGGATCCAAATAAAGAGGAATTCTTGGGTACAGCATTCAGCAATGATCAAGCTGCCCTTGTTATGTGGTCCCTGAGAAGAGGATCTAGAACTACTTCATCACAACCTGATGATTCAGGACTAACAGGGAGTATCATTGTAAGGAGAGTTGTTGATTCTTCAAATGTACAGGCAGCCCACATGAATGTGGATTATTCTAAATTTTCCTTGGCTACTGCGGAAAGAGAAGAGAGGGAAATGATTGATATGCATAATAAATATGAAATAGTGGTGGATGCTTATAACCAAGAGGTAAAAAGGAGAATTGAGTTGGAAAATAGGGTATCTCAATTAGAGAAGGTACTTGGAAAGAGGAAAGTGGGAGAATCTAGTGCACTGAGAATTGCATATCCTCCACAGTCATCTGTGGGATTAACCCCTATTATTGAGATACCTGACACCCCTGAAAGACCTCAATTCTATACTGCAGAAGAATTTGAAGCAGAAAAAACCAAATTACATGAGTGGCAGATAGAATTTAGAAATCAGCAGGAAGAGAAATGGAGGCAGGGTGTGACATATTTGAGGGATAAAATACAATGGTCAACTTTTTATGATCAATTGACAAGGATTGTAACCCTCATGGATGAGTTGAATAAAGAAAAGGATGGACTAGATTCTCTTGCACATAAATGGAGACAGAGAAATAATGATGTCACAATTATATGCATATCTACAGTCCAAATGCCTTATCACCAGGTTGAAAGGATTTTTGATTTATTGAATCAATTAGATAATTTTGAGAATAAAAGAGATTCTTTACAGAGAAAATTGATACTCTATTTTTCAAAATATCTTGCTGAAAAATTCACCCTATTTCCTTGTGCTTTAGAATCAGTTGATACAGTAAAGGAAAAAGAAAAATGGAAAAAGGAAATGGATGAATTATTTGATAACAGAATAATAAACATCATCAGTGAGACTGGCCATTGGTTTTGGGCAAAGACAAATCAGGAGCTGGTAAAAGTACAATTATACTATGCTGCTATGAGAAAAGAATTCAATGATTTAGAGGAAAATGCCAATTCTTTAATAAAGATACAAAGAGAAACCCTAAGTTTTGATTGGCCAGATGATGATACTTTTAATAGATGGAAAAATCAGTTTAGTGAGCAGATGGCAGGAGACAATGAGGAAGAAGATGTAAGAGTAATAGTTACTTTTGTAATCGGCAATGATGACATAGAAAATCCCCAGGTTAAAGTGAGTTTGCAGGTAACAGAAGATGATACATCACTTACAGACCTTATGGGTATGTACTCTGAAGATGAAGAATGATTGTAAGATCAGATCACAACAACCAAGAAGCATAACAGAAAGAGACCCGCCAAGAATTGTTGTTGTAATTAACCTTTCTGTTATTTTTTGTTTTTGTCTTTCTAAAGAAGGACACCTGTCACCTTCTTTAGCCTGAAGCTTGTTACATCTCACACTATTTAAGTGAGATCCCAAGGCTAAAGAATGGTCCGAATTCTATTTTTACTAAGTATTGTGCTTAGTTCTATTTTTGGTCCAAACATTTTGGGAAGGAAATTTGTAGTATACTTTTCTGTCAAAATTTCTGAGATATAGATGAATGTAGAAAGAACTGTGCTTCTTCTCTGAAGGTCTTTCTGGGTCTATTGTAAAGGATATACCATTTTCAAAGGAAATGAATACAAATCATGAACTGTCCCCATATCTGTTCTTTTCTGAATTTTGTCTCATTTTAAATACTTAGCTACCTTGATGTTGTGTGAGTAAAAGCTTATGCAATTGATTGCAATATAGTAAGGTTGTACATCCATTTGTTATTGTTGTTAATTCAATGGATTAAATAAAGGCTCTGATGAATGTGATGAGGTTACTTAGGTGTTAAAAAGGATTTTTGAATGATAAATTCTGGTAAGAATTGTTGATAAGAATTTGTTGCAAAGCAACAAATTAGATCTAAGAATTTACTTGACTCTGAATCCCCAATGGATTAGGCACTGATCGAAAGTATTTCAACCAAAAGAGAAGTATATTATGACTGGTTTTTTCAAAGTACATCATAAAATCAATTTTTACTTATATTTCCTATAAGATATTCAAAGTTGGCTAGCACTTGCCTGTATGGATTGTTTTAGCTTCATTTAGCCATTGCTGTTGGAAACATCTGTAGAGCTATAGAAGATTTCTTGGCCATATCTGTTCAAGGGATGTGTTTATCAATTCGGTAAGATTTACGTATATGTTTGAGGATTTAGAGATGAGAATCAAAATGAAACTAAGAATAATTCTCATACAATTGGTCCATCTTTGAACCATCCCTGGGTACACCCGCCTTGGTTTTTACAGAGCCGAAAGAGTAGAAAACCGTCTAAGGTTTTGTTGGAGTTGGGTCCTAGTACTTTGCATATGCAAGTGATAATGAGAATTGGCTATTCTTTAGGTTGTGTATGTACTAATATCTAGGTATTAAGCCTTTTGTCACCTAGTAGTTTTAGCACTGTTTTAACATCATAATAAAACACCAACAGGATGTATTTGCTGAAAGTGGACCCACCAACGCAACATGTTTTCAAGGTGTTATGTTGCCATCATAAATCTTGCGCAACATTCCCATAGCGCGATGGCACCATTCGTTGATCTGCCTTGATCTGACAGCCAGAAAACCTGCGGGCCGTGGAAACTTTTAAAAGGTTTGATCGTTTAGAATTTTTTGATGTCTCTTAGGCATTAAAATAATATTACTTCTAGGACTAGCCATTGGATGGGCTGAACATTTAAAATTCAAATCCTTGGCGGGTGAACAAATGTGGTAACACCTTACACAATAGAAGATATTTCACAAGGGACAACACAAAAATAAGAGAGAAATAGAAATCTTTCATTTATTTTTCAATTCCTTTATACATGGGAAATTATGAGGCATTTTGTATTATGACCAATCAAAAGACTATCATGCCAAAAATTATAGGGGAAAACACCTACAAATTTTATTTTATTTTTTATTATAAATATTCTTTTTTAAAGATAACTTAGGAAAACAATATATGGAACTACACATAGTCAATTATGTTATTGCATGATTAGGAGTTTGAAATACCTAAATGTTATTCTTATGAGGTTACAACATACTACCAACTCCCTAACCGAGATGACCCACACTAGGTTGTTTGAAGGTTCATCTCAACTTGACATCAAAAGTTAAGTGAGTGGTTTTGTGATGCAAGATTATTAATTAGTTGAAGGGAAATTCAAGTCTTCTAATCTCTTGATACTATTATGAATCATGGTTTACTAGGTTACATCATGTAGCATACAATAAGATGCAATATTGGATTCCTCACTAGAGTAAGGTTATGGTAGAAGACATCCTTATTTTTCAATGTATATGCTTCTATTATTTATGACATGGTTTAATATATAGGCTATAAGAACTATGGTATAAAAGTGAAGGTCTTACTAGATTAACTAAATTTTACCACCTGAGGTAGATCAGATTAGCTAGATTGACTATACCACACTTTTACAAACTAAAGTTCTATACTTTCTCTCTCATCCCATAATGTATATATAAAAATTTTAAATATATGTGTTATAAAGACAATTAACCTATGGTATAGAAGTGAAATATTCAGGACAAAACGTCAACTAAGACATCTACGATGAAAGCATTACTTGTAGATTTTGCTTCACTTGAGTTCAAATTCTTCTCCACTCATCTTCATAGTTGGCCTACTCGCTTGGAATTTCTAGGAAAGGTACATTTATAAAATTTGATGCATTTATAGGTTATGTGAATATTATTTAAGTTGATTTTACATACATATTCACTCAGATTTAATATTCTCTTCATGTGTGTAGATATATATATAATTCTACATAATGTTTAGGGTACAATATATAAAATAACAATAGCTACCTGCTAACCAAATCCATAGAATGTCATATCCTATCTTTATAGTTATAATTGATAAGTATTCATCAACATTACATATCATATGATAATTATTATACACTCAATAATAAATGTTATTTGATATTAGTAAAGGACTTCCAAAATATTGTACTTGTTATGTGTGTTGCTACATTATAGGGAGAATTAATTATATAAGTTCATTAAATGTGTGAACTATACATATATATTACCTAGCATAGAAAACATATCAATAATCGAATATATGTAATAAAATTATGCTAATACTAATTCATTATTTTTTCCTAATCATCCTAATTAACCATTAACTTGACTCCAAATTAATTTTTAATTAATATTACCAATATGTAGGCCAAAGTTTAATGCAAAGGTTTATAAGAAGAATCAATTTTACAAATACATTATTGTCTTCTACCACTAGCTACCTTCCATTATAATTATTCCCAATTTATAAATTAATCCTATATGATTTTCTAACATACACTTGTTGGAAATATAAGTGGAGTAACTAAGAGGGGGATAAATTAATTACCACTAAAATAATCCCAAATCCCTTAGATGTCAATACAAAACATAAACTCTATTGGTACTTTTTTTACTCAGTTAACATAGAGGCACTCGATTAATACTATCAATATGATATAACTCGACAAGCACTATAATATCAATTATTACTTGACAGATACTGAACATGCAAATCTTAAGATATTAACTATGATTAACTTTAGTTGACTTAGTTTCATACACATAAAATAAATAACGTGGACACAAGTGACATGAAAATTTAACATGGAAACCCAATTTGAGAAAAAATACCAATTGAAACTAGTTACTGGTTTTCACTCTTATCAAGTGAGCCCTATTAGAAGCCAAGCCTATTAAAGGTTACAAAACACACAGTTAGGTGTGACCCTATTAGAGGATTTAATCACCCTATTAGGAGTGGCCTTGTTAGAGGTCTTTAGATGCTTTAATCTAGAAATGCAACCTTGTTAGAGGATTTGGAAAATAGTTGTTAAGCCAACTCAATTAAGAGATTTGATACACTGCTACAATGGTTAGAGAGCACCAATGATATGACCTAATTTTTGATGCAACTATATTGCTAATTTTTTATCTCAATTTTGGCTTTAATAGTTGGTCCTTCTTGATTGAATGTGTCTTTGCATCTCCTCAAGGATATCCTACTTATCCTTCCATTTTGCTTCCTCTAAGAATCTTCTTATCTTCCACACATTTAAATCTCAGCTTGACCTTATACTTATATTATAAACCTTATCAAGTTGACTTAATACGACTTAGAATAATTAATATTCATCTCCTTAGATGGCTATTCCAAAACAAGAAAATCCTATCTTAGCCAACTGTGCTCAATAGATGCTAACACTGGATTTGTTTTCCTGTGTTAACCAAATGAACTCGGTTAACAATGTATCTTCATAAAATTTCTTTGGTAACTGAGTCATCTCAATTAATACTAGTTCCTTCAAACTTTCCTTTGTTACCTAAGTGAGCTTGGTTAACACTCAACTTCTATGAACTTCTATTTGATGCCCGAGTGAACTCGATAGACACTAACTTCTAAACTTGGCAAACACTAGAATACTCAACAGGCACAAGAAATTGTTTTCATTTCCTAAGTGAGCTTGACATACATTGATTGGTAAAGATATGACATTTTATGTAACATCAAAGACAATATACAATTGACTAATTATTTTCAACAATCTCCCTCCTTAGCATTTATGAAAACACAATATGTCATAATAAAATCAAATTTTAGAGAAAAATAAAGGAAAATATCCTTAGTTTCATTCTAATTCTCATCCATTAGAAATCCCTCTAATAGTGTGAACTCCCTCTGACTTCAATTTCTCCCTCATCATCCACTGATAGCAAACCCTCCCTCTTTGATATTAGACAAACTTTTTCTTCTTGACATCTTAAATTTATATGATATGAGTATGATAGTAAAATCTTCCTCTTTGACATCTTATGCCAAAGAAAATATTCAATGAATATTAATGCACCTGATGTATAGATTCATATGCAATATGTCCTTTCATTACTTCATCAACATGACTGATCTTCAACATGCTCTAGTTCATGCATCAATAAACTTCATTTAGTGAGCTTTAGATAGGGGAATAAACCCTAACTTGTCTCTTAGATACAAGAATACATCCTTAGGTAATGGCTTGGTGAATATGTGTTCAATTTGTTCTTTAGTATTAACATATTCTAATCTTACCTCTTTGTCTTGCACCAATTCTCTTAGAAAATGATATTTTATTGCAATGTGCTTGGTCTTGGTATCCATCATAGGAATCTTTGATATATTAATTGCACTTTTGTTATCAAAAAAGATAATGACTAGATCCTTGATTTCTACCTTCATACCTATCAACAATTTCTTAAACCAAACAACATTGGAACATTTAACTACTACTGCAACATACTATGCCTCTTTTGTAGACTAAGAAATGCAATTTTTCTTCTTACTTGTCCATGACACTAGTCAGAGAAAGAATGCCCCACCACTGTTGATCTTCCCATCATCAACACTTCCTACCCAATCTACATCAATGAAGGATTTGAAATCCAAATTTCCTCCTTTCTTGTACCATAATCCATAATCTTTAGTACCCTTTAGATACCTCATGATTTTCTTTATTTCCATCATATAATTTTCTTTAGGATTAGCTGAAAATATTTCAACCATACCAATTGTAAGAGCAATATCAGGCTTAGTATGTACAAGATACTAAATTTTTCCAATCATTGATCTGTATGTGGTCTAATCTACCTCCTATGAATCATCATTTTTGGAAAGCTTATGTCCAATAGACATAGGTGTTCTAACCAGTCTTGATTCCTCCATTCCAAATTTCTTCAGTATCTACTTGATACAATTAGATTGAGTAATGTAGATACCATCTTTATTCTATTGAATTTGCAAGCCAAAAAAGAATTTCATTTCCCCAAGCATTGACATCTCAAATTCCTTACTCATTTCCTTTGAAAAACATTTTCACAAATCATCATTTCCAGTAAACAATGTTTCATCCACAAAGATTTATGCCAACACAATCTTCTTGTCTAGTCCTTCTTTAATGTAAAGACTATGGTTATCATTTTTCCTTCGAAAACTAATCTTCATTAAATAATTATGAAGTCATTCATACCAAGCTTTTGGAGCTTGGTTGGGACCATACAATGTTATGTGCAATTTACAAACCATATCCTTTTTGGTAGCACCTACAAAACCTTAATGTTGTTCTATGTAAAATTCTTCTTTTAGAATTGCATTCAAGAATGAAAATTTCACATCCATCTGATACACTTTAAATCCTTTCTATGAAGCATAATCAAGTAAGGTCTTAAAACTTTCTAATCTTGCAACTAGAGAAAAAGTTTCACCATAGTTAATACTTTCTTCTTGAGAACAACCTTTGTATACTAATCTTGCCTTATTTCTTGAAACTTCTCCATCTTCATTCGACTTATTTTTGTAAACCATCTTTGTGCCAATTACATTCTTATCCTTGGGTCTAGGAACAAAATTCTAGATCTTATTCATTTCTATCTTTTTTATCTTTTTCATTCATTGCTTCAATCCAACTTTCATTATCCAAAATCATCTTTAACTATTATAGGTTCAAATTTAGTAAGCAAGCATGTACCTCTCAATTTGTTCCTTGTCATTGTACCATCGGACTTGTCTCCAATGATCTTCTCAACTACATGGTACCTTCTGACATATCTTGCTAATACAACTACTTTGGATTTAGATCTTGTTCTAAAAATCCTAGTGAAAATAGAATGCATCTATGGGAAACTAATTCCCATTTAAAACATACCCATTTAGACACTGAGGCCAATTATAAGGCTAGAACCTTCTTCTACGTTAGGCTCTATAAAATCTAGGTGGATGTACCTTAGATTCATTTATATGGTACCAGTGTTAAAGAATACACTTGAATCTAACAAATTAGATAAAACCCTTATTTCTCCTATACTTATGTAATAACAAAAATATGCAGTAGAAAATTGTAAATCCTATGAAATCCAAAAGTTCAATGACGGCATCCTTTCAACTCTTAAACAGAAAGGGAAATGGATGATTATGAATTTGATTTCAATAGTTCTCAAATATGCAATAGTAAGAAACATGTTGATCCTATAGGTGATTAGTGCCTTATCTATTAGGCAGTTCCATAATCACACACATACATCTATGATACCAATGACATATTTCATACATCAAGATATCATATCTATCCTATCACTTTGTGAATCAGACATTAGTGTTCATAAAGACCTCATTGTCATGAAATATCCTTCTCAAATAACTAGCAACCCTATCAAATATATCAAGCATTTACTTGTTTGTTTGTTCCAACAACAAAACTTACAAAACATAAAGCCTTAAGGGGATGCAAAAGGGTTTAATTTATTTTTCCATAAACCACAAAATATTGCAAATTACAAAGATAGGAGACAAGAATTAGAATGAAACTAAGAATTTTTTTTTTCATTGTATTTGTTTTTTTTGAAGTTATACATTCAAGATGCATGTAAATAAAACCTAAAACCACTAAATAGATCAGAACTATCTATAGTAGCTTCATTATTGTTGTTCATACAAGAGAGAAAGCTTAAGAATGTTGTGGAATCATAGCTTTGGATCTAACCTTATGGTAATAGAGACAAACTAGAACCAACCCTTACAATTAGAGAGAAAGAGAAAGACAAAGGAAAGGAAGAAGAAACTAGATTTGATCTAAAAGTGACACATGTCCACTTGAATCTCCATCCCCTAATGTTTTAAAGAATCTCTCTTCTCTCTACAACCAAAATCTAAAGGAATCTCATCATCATGCACCAAAAAACCCAAAATATCTCCTCTAATCGATGAGAAACCCTTGTTATAATAAAATCATTAGATGTACATTTGAAATACTAATAAATCATTCATTAAATTGATTTTGAGGTGAAAAGATCATCACTAACTACATCCTTACTACCTTTGGTGCACATCAATATCATCATTTTACCAAAAATCAAATCTGAACTGTTATAATAGAAAGTGATTGATAAACAAGCACCTAGTACAAAACCTTGAATATCTCAAACATATGGATTCTTATGTGAAAAAAAACTCCAAAACTAGAAAGTTTGTTCTAAGAACTTTCCAATGGTATATGATAGTTCTATACCCATTTATCAGAGATGCCCAGAAGATCAATTTGAAAAAAAATGTTCTTATTTTGGCTCTTAGAGCTTTGAATCTTGTAAATATTTAATTCTCTTCTAAAGTTAAAACTTTAGAATATAACACCTTTTAAGTTAAAATAATATGTATATATTTTCAAAAGGAAAGTAATAATTAAAAAATTAAATTTTCTCAACTTTAATTGTTCCCTCTTATTTAATCCGAGTCAAACTACTTTGACCTAGATATAACCCATGTCACACTCTGATTGGTCTAATTTTGTACTGTCATCCACCACCTATGTGCCATGTGGCACCCTTTGATTGGTCCACCAATCCCCACTTGCCACCTAACACACTTCCATGTGGAAGATTCTCATTAGATCTTCTATGCACAGTCATTATGCCACATCAGCACTTGCTAGATGCCCTGCCACATCACTACCACATGACATCTCCTAATTTGTAGGATCTGCCTTATTATTGCCACCTAGGCCCATTGCCACATAGTGATAACACACTTCCCCACATTCCTTAATGCTCGAGAAACTTCGCAATGTGGAGAAGTGCCAAGCATCTAATTTTACACATAGAAGCATCCTATGAATCACTTTCAGAATCTGCTACATCACCATCAACCATTAGGTGTCACAATGACACTTCCCCAAATTCTTTAATAACCTTATATATTTAAAATGTGGGAATGCATCATTAGCTAGATCTTGGCACGTGTCAGCATCTCAAGCATCCAACTTGAAACTACCATGTAACCTACTCCTTGAAATTCATGTCAGGTGTCATTTTGCTATTGGTTTTTGTAAGGAAACTCAGGTGCGGAAACAGTTTCCTTACAAGTGGTATCAGAGCTTGATCAACTTTTGATCCTAGTTGTTGGGTAGGGTTTTTTGAGCTAATCTCAAGTTGAGTGGGAGTCTTGTGCAGAGCATCCTGAATCTTATTTGCAGATTGAGATGGCGAGTTCATCATATGGAAGAATGGAGGTGGAGAAATTTAATGGCACTAATTTTGAGTTGTGGAAACTCAAGATGGAAGACATGTTGGAAGATCGTGACCTATGGGAAGTGAGTACAAGTGCTACAAGACCAGCAACTATAGCTCAAGCAGATTGGGATATCAAAGACCATAAAGGTAGGGGTCTCATAAGACTCTATTTAACCAATGCAGTCCTTCTGAATGTTCTAGATGAGAAAACCGCATATAGTTTGTGGGAGAGACATGGGGCCGTATATCAGGCCAAATCTTTTGTGAACAAGTTGTTCTTGAGGAAGAATTTGTATTCTCTATGAATGGAGGAAGGTAGATCCTTAACAGATCATTTAAATGCATTTAATCTACATAGTTGACATCAGCTAGTGTCAAGTTAGAGGAGGAGGATCATTGCTACAAACTTTTGTGTTCTTTACTAGATTCATGGGACCATCTTGTGATGGCTCTCGGAAGCACATTAGTCACCTTCAAAATGGATGATGTGGTGTCTTCGCTGCTATCAGAGGAGATGCGGAGAAAGGCTTCTATTTCAGAAAAAGAAGCCCTTGCTGTTTGTGGGAGACCCACGGAAACAGGAAAGAAAAATGACAATAAGTCTAACAATAAGGCTAGATCCAAATCCCGTGGGAAGTCAAAGACTTCCAATAAGTCCAAGGAAAAATGTTGGAACTATGATAAGACTGGGCACTTCCGTAAAGACTGTAAAGAGCCTAAGAAGAAGAAGAAAGCCTTAGATTCTGGTTCTGAAAAATCTCAAGAAGATGGCGATGCATTCATCATAGCTTTGGCAGCCCATGCATCTGATGATGTGTGGTTGGTTGACTCAGGTGCATCTTTTTACATGACCTCTAATCAAAATTGGTTCTCAAGATATGAAGAGTTTGATGGTGGAAAGGTGTACTTGGGTGATGATTCTCACCTAAAGATAGTTGGACGCGGAAGGGTCACTATCAAATTTCCTGATGGACGAGTAAAGGGAATCAATGGAGTTATGCACATTCCAAGTTTGGCACGAAACCTATTATCTATAAGTATGTTGAATGGTGTAGGTGTGCAAGTTTTTTTTTCTAAAGATGGATGTAAGATGATGAGAGGAGCTATGGTACTTGCTAAGGGTACTAGGAGAGGTACTTTGTTTCAGCTTGATGCACACATTTCTCAGTGTAATAGTTCTTCTGTTTCAAAGAAGAGAGTAGCTATCACTTCATCCCCACCATCTGTACGAGCAGTAAAGAAGACTATGGTTAGTGGTTCTGATGGTAGTGCAACAAGTGTACCTAAGGGTGCAAACACTTTGGAAGGAAAGCTTCCTGCAGAAAAGACAATGTTGTGGCATTTGAGATTTGGTCACATTGGTGAGAAGGGTCTCAAAACCCTGAAAAATAAAAATCTCTTTGAGGGGTTAAATGATTGCAATCTCGAGTTCAACTTCTGTGAACACTATGTATATGGTAAATAAAATCGTGTTCAGTTTTACTCTAGTTCTCACAAATCTTTTGATGTTTTGGATCTTATTCATTCTGATGTATTTGGTCCTGTAAAAGCTCCTTCAATCTCCAAGTCTATATTTTTTGTATCTTTCATAGATGATTATAGTAGAAGGACATGGATTTATTTTCTTAAAAGTAAGATACAAGTCTTTAGTTGATTCAAGGAATTTAAAGCCCTTGTAGAGAATCAGACTAGTAGGAAGATTAAGTGTGTGAGAACTGACAATGGTGGTGAGTTTTGCTCAGCAGGGTTTGAACACTTCTGTAAAGAGAAAGGTATTGAGAGATATAATACAACTCCATATACCCCACAGAAAAATGGAGTTTCAGAGAGAATGAATAGGACACTGATGGAGAAGGCTAGGAGTATGCTTAGTGGAGATGGTTTAGAACAAAGGTTTTGGGCCGAAGCTATGGCCACTGCTTGTTATCTGGTTAACAGATCTCCTACATCAGCCCTTTTTGGTAAGACACTCATGGAGGTGTGGTCTAGTAAGAAGCCTTCAATTAGACATCTTCATGTTTTTGGTTGTGAATCTTATGCACATGTTCCAATGGAGAAAAGATCTAAGTTGGAAAACAAAGTTGTTAAATGTATTTTCATCAGGTACAGTGCTAGTGTGAAAGGATACAAGCTTTTGGATCCTATGACTAGTAAGGTGTTGTATAGTAGAAATGTTATTTTTAGAGAGCTAACATCTTCTCCTATTGTGCTACAACCAGATGAAAAAGAAAAGGAAAAAGATGTTGTTCAGTTGCCTCCTACCCCTGAGAAGACTGAACAGAGAGACCATGTTGGGTCTAATGATGAGGAGAGCTCTTGCAGCTCTGATAGTTCAGAAGAAGTGGAAGAACAACCTCAACCTCAGCCCTTGAGGAGATCCACAAGAGAAAGAAAGAAACCAGAAAGGTTTGGTTATTCTATGCTAGATTCCAGTTGTGCTTTTGCTTTGATTACTAACACTGATGAGCCTAGATTTGGGAAAGAGGCTTTGGGCATGGAAGATGCAAGTTCCTAGATTGAAGCTATGGATGATGAGATGGCTTCATTAGAGAAAAACAAAACATGGGATCTTGTACCTTTGCCTAAAGGGAGAAAATCTGTTGGCTATAAATGGGTGTTCAAGAAGAAATTCTGTGCAGATGGCAGTGTTGAAAGGTACAAAGCTAGATTGGTTGCAAAGGGGTATTCACAGGTAGAGGGAATAGATTATGGTGAAATATTCTTTCCTGTTGCAAAGTTGACATCCATCAGATTTCTATTATCTCTTTCTGCATAATATGATTAAGAGATAGAACAGATGGATGTGAAGACAGCTTTCCTTCATGGTGATTTGGAGGAAGAGATTTATATGTCATAGCCTGAGCACTACATTGTTAAAGGTAAAGAATCCTTAGTTTTCAGATTAAAGAAATCTCTATATGGTTTGAAGCAATCTCCTAGGATGTGGTACTTTAACTTTGATGCCTTTGTGTTGTCAATTGGATTTGTAAGATCAAAATTAGATCATTGTGTTTATTTCAGAATTGAAACTGATCGCCTTCTTATTGTTGCATTATATGTTGATGATATGTTGCCATTTTGGAAGGGTAAGGGTATGATTTCTAATTTTAAATCTTAGTTGTCAGCATAGTTTGAGATGAAAGATCTTGGGGCAGCTAGGTACATCTTGGGTATGGAAATCAGTAGAGACAGGTCTAACAGAAAATTTTGGTTGAGTTAGAGTAAGTATGTGAAGTCTGTGTTGGATACGTTCAGCATGGTAGATTGTAGACCACTATGTGTTCCTATTCCTGTGGGAACAAAGTTATCTGTAGATGATTGTCCAAAATCTCCTAGTGAGGTGGAGGACATGAGTAGAGTACCTTATGCTAGTGCAGTTGGCAGTCTTATGTATGCTATGGTCTGTACTAGACCAGACATTGCCCAACTAGAGTCAATTTATGGCTAATCCTGGATGGATACATTGGGATACAGTTAAGCAAGTATTCAGATATTTGAGGGTTACACCAAATTACTCCATATGTTATCATGGTAACTCTTCTGGATCTTTGCATTCAGTTTGTATTCATGGGTTTGTGGATTCAGATTGGGCAGGTGATATTGACTGCAGGAGATCCAGCAGTGCTTATGTGTTCACTATGTTTGGCGGTGCCATCAGTTGGATGAGCAAGCGACAACCTATGGTTGCTTTGTCCACTATAGAAGCTAAGTACATGGCTTCTACTCATGCTTTTAAGGAAGCCATTTGGCTTAAGAGATTATGTTATGATGTTGGCATTGATGCAGAACAAATTACTAATTGGTGTGACAGTCAGAGTGCTATTTTCCTTTCAAAGAATCCAACTTTCCATCCCAGAACAAAGCACATTGATGTGCAGTATCACTTTGTGAGAGATATGGTGGAAGATGGAAAGGTAAATTTGGAAAAGGTAGATACTATGAAGAATGTTGCAGATGCATCAACGAAACCAGTGGGCACTGAGAAGTTCAAATGGTGTTCGGAGTCTATGGGCCTTTCGACCTATAGCGGTTAGTTCCTGTTATGTTCCTATTGCTCTTACAAGGTGTTCGACAAGTGGGAGAATGTTAGGAATAAGGTGTCTCAACCTTGTATAATTCCTATTCTTATTACTTATTTTGTAAAATGTATTTCTTGCAAATAATGTTGATGTGTCGACATCTTGAATTGTGTGTAAGGAGATCATGACTAAAATGGTTATGATGGATTCCTATGACACGTAAGAGCTATGTTAGGAAGATTCAATGATAAGTGAAGACATGTGGCAACTAAGATATTTGAGTACTATACACTCTACCCCAATTTTTTGGGTTCCTATTTTCTCAGAGAATGGTAAAACCCTAATACAGTTTACCTTTTTGGGAGTAGCCCTAAAGTGAAGCGCATGTTATAAGATTTTTTAGGGTTGTGAAGAGATGCGATGCGAAAAAGGTGTATTGTTGGTATTGCGAGTAGCTACTGGAGTCTTCTGTTGTTGATGTTGAACTTGCATTGCAAGTGTATTGTAACCTCGTGTTGAAGATAATACATTGTGCAGGTTCTGAAGGGGTGGGGTTGTTTTACCGAAAGGTTTTTCCCCACTGGAAAATCCTTGTGTTATGTGTTCCTTTCTCTTTCTATTTTCTGTATGCATGGTTGGCTGCAATATTGTTGTTTACATGATATTGAATCTGTAAGTGTAGAAGATTTTAATAGGATTTGCATCATACTTTCCTTATGAGATTAGTGTAAGAAGTTGTTTCTGCACCTAAGTTTCCATACAGTTGCCAAGCTGCCATGTCAATCCACATCATTACTAATGTCAATATATTTGTTCCAAATTATCTTTGACTTTCCTCTAGCTTAGCCATGGATCCATGTTAATGTGCTTGTAGCTTCAAAATCCTAGTGTCTTTAAGACACTTAATGATATAGAAAATGTGTATTTAAAAACACAAAATGGAGGGATAAAATGATTGAGTGATATTTCAAAACACATTCCTTCTATACTACTTAAAATTCACATTCAATTCAAGATAGTGTTTTCAATGCAGTGGTTTAGCTTCTATTTCTAACGTTCCTTTTATGCACTTGCGTGAGAGCATGAAAAAGTATAATAGGGAAACATTGTATGCAGGTAAAACATCATGTAGCAGACCTCCAAATTGCAAATTTTTTGTTGGTGTTTAAAGATAAACTTGTCAGTAGACATAAAAATAGGTACATTTATTTAATCCATCGAACAACACAAAAGGGAGATCAATAGTAACTATGCCTCTAGAAGACCATGTTGTTAGAATTCATGTTGTCCTAGGTATGCATTCAAACTAGCTCACATGTCTATTACAAATCACCTACTTTTCAAATGATCATAAGATGTCTGATGAAATGGTGCAAATACATTGATAGTGCTTGTGATCCATCCAAGTTAGTGAGGAGCTCTAGCTGCTCAATCTTTAGTGACATCATTGCAAATCATGTCACCTTTTTCTATGTTTCTCATCATGTTGGATAGCTTTTTTCATTAGGGACCCACTTGGCAATGTGTAGGTTAATCTAAAAAATAGATCCCTACCTATGGGCCTTCTAACTATAGGTGTAGATGCATTCTTAAGGATTATGAGCTAGAGGACATGCATTAAAATTTAAAAGAAACTCATGTTTTCATAATTACCAAACCCGTTAGATTGGTTAATGTAAAAGATAAAAATGGATCTTCATTTTAGCTATGTGATTCCTTGCTCCCTTTCTGGAAAATGTTCAATAAATGTTGGCTCCTTTTGCCACACAATCAAACCATGCTTCATGGGTTAAAGTTTCATGCCCTCTTGTTGTGGCATTCAAAACATATATGCCAAATAATAAGAGAAAAATACCTTATATTCCCTCATTTTCCTTTTATCAGATTGGGAATGGCATCAAAAAATGGAAAAATTTCTTCGAGGATAGTGATAAAAGAATTTTTCCTCCCTAATGGTGACCATTTCAATGAAAAGGAACAGTGCTTGAATTCTCAACTCCTAGAAAACAAATCGATGTCAAAGTGATTAGGAGAGGCCAATGACTTGATAAGAGACCCTACATCTGCCACTACCTTTATATATACCATCATCTCTCACAAGCCTCTCCAATCATGTGTAGTAGTCTAAGCCTTTATATCTTTCCAACTTTGTTTGTCTATTTCTTGTGTTAAAATACTAGAGGAAGATTTGAGTAATGACTCAGTGCATATCATATTCTGCCTCCAATGCAAACTCTCACAAAATGTTCTTTATTAGATCATCATCACCCTGTCCCTTTTTGACCATGTGATTACTTACACATTCAATTGGCTTTGAAGTGATATATATACACATGCCAAGTAATCATAATGATTATAATTATTATGACATGTTTTAAAACCTTCAAACTCCACATTTCTTATTAGTCTGATGTAGATTAGTCAGGCCCCCAAAGTGGTTATGGCTAAAAAAAATTCAAACTAAAACACTTGACATCTCAAACTAATTTAATGTACACTTGGTACTAATCAAGATCAAATTTGACCCTAATTGACTATTCAAAACTATGTTTACCTCATTATGCAAAATGTGACTTTTTTGATAGGGAGGCTGATAGGCTAGCTTTAAAAACTTACCAGAACATGTGTCTAAGCCCTAAAACTAGACATACTAATTCTTTGTTCTACATTCTCTTACCCTATCAGATTTCATTTCATGAAAATACCTAAGTCAATATCTATTAACTACCAAAATTTCCTTCTCAAAACTACCTGCAAGAAAACATGTCACAATAATAGCAATCATTTATAGTTTTGGCTTCAAAAGTAGGTCAAACTAACACTTGAGGGAACAAAAACTAAGGCACTAGTTCACTGTCACCAATAGAGTATAAATCCATAATTAGGGCTTATGAAAAATAACAAGGCACAATTAGCAATTAGTCAAAGTGGGGTACTTGGATTTGTAGGACTAGGAACACAGGTAGAAAAGTGATTTTAACAAACGGAATGGACCTAGGAAAATGTCTAGATAGATTTTTCAAGACTTGTAAACTAGTACACTTGAATAATTTTCCAAGTAGAAAAAATTGTACAATTCATTTGGTTTAGACAATCACAAATTCAAAGTAATGACATCCCATATAGGGGTATTGATCAATTTGCACTTCTTGACACTAGTAAAAAATCATAAATCGCATTTGGAATTGTGTTTGAAAACTAACCAAACGGATTTGTCATAGGCTTGAATTTGAAACATAATAATTTTTTGACCTCTAGAATCCAAAGAAAAAGTAATTTTTTCATTAGGTTCAGTTGGTTCAAAGTTACAATTGGTCAAACAAGGCCTCCTAGAATTTTGAACAATTTACATTAGCATGACAACAGTAAACAACTAACTTTGAGGGATTCAAAACCTATTCAAAATATATAAAAATAACTTTAAAATTTAAGCATGGGTTCTTTGATATGCATAATAAACACCTCCAAAGAAATGAGTTATGAAGCATTATTTGGTGAGAGATATTCAATTGCAAACTAGGCTTCATATTATTGCATGACACTTGGGAAAATATGCAGATTTGAACATTGTTCAAAATAGAACTTCACAAAATGACTTGGAATGTTAATTTATCAATACAAGATGCACACATATGTTGAATGAAAGGTTTTAGAAACAATAAAAACCTCTTAGGCCTCAAAAAGATATCTAGGTACACATGCATTAGATGCACTTATAAGAGCTCAAAAGCTTAGAATGGTAGTCAAAATGGGAAAGCAATTTTGAATCCTAATAGTGTCTCTATCTATAGATGCATTTCCCTTGTGGGCATGGAAAGAATTCATAATCACTAGAAGAAGTAGACCACACACCTAACAGGAAAAACTTCTCTCGAATAGCTTATTGAAAGCAAAGAAATATACTCCTAAACTATACAGATGATGGCCCTCAGCCACCGAAACTCATCAAAACTTCTTACCTCTATCATATACCTAATTTTCATCTCCATTTTCATGAGGTAAGCTGAAAATACCTTTCTTATCAATTTCACCAACATAATCAACATTCTTTGTTAGTTCACTTGGCAAAACAAAATAACTTCCTTCATTCTCATAGTGCATATACAAATGAACATTAACCTCTACATCATGCTCACTATGAGAACATGAATCAGCATGCTCATATGAAAAAGAAACAATCTGAAAACTATCATCTATATATGACTATATCATGCTATCAACTGGAAACATGAAGGATTCATATTCTACTTTGTTCAAAAAGTTGTATGTGTCAAAAATTTGCAACTCATCTTGTGTAACCTAGTGTAAAGAATATTTCAAGTTTGATTTCTCATCATTTGTAGTCCTTATAATCATCTGATCAGACCTATCACATGTTGAAACTCCTTCACAATCCAACAATTGATTAGTTACCAAGTTTGAAAAAATATCATGAAAGTGCTCACATAAAATATGTTGATTATAATCTTCATCAAATAACTCATTAGAGTGAACTCTAAACTTATTAAATTTATCATCAGCACTCAATACAAACTTAGAATCAAATTTATCATCTCTAGCCTCTCCTTCTTTTTCATATGAATAATCAAAAGTAACTTCAGTATTATCAGCACGATAAGAATTTAAAATACTATGAAACTTCTCCCTAATAGTACTCTCCTCATAAGATAAGTCCTCATGTGTATTGATACTTGAAACATTATCACATACACCTCTAAAAGTTGACAAAGAGTATTCTAATTTTATATCAATTTCATCATCAAACCTTTGGGAAAGGACTTCATCTTGAGAAGAAACATAACAAGGGACAACATGAGCAACTGGAGAAATGTTTGCATACCTTTTGAGATCATGAGTGAGTAATTCTAAAATTTCATCAACACTCAACAAGACTTCATCACAAGTCTATTTTCCATGGCTTTGATCATAATCCAACTATTTTGAAAAACTTATAGTATTAATACCATTAGTATGACAATGTGAAAAATTAGAATCATGACGAAAACATATTACCTTTTCTTTGTGCAATACCTCTTCACTAGGTGTTTCATTTTCATTTTAATCGCAAAAAGAGTTATCCATACTATTGTTAGAACTTTTTCTATATTCTCATGTATGCTATCACATAATTCATTTTCAATTACATAACCATCCTCTTCATGCTGACTAAAATCATCCAATTGAGTAGATCTAGAATCCATCTCTTTGTAATCACAAGACACATTATCCTTATCTATGGATTCACTAGATTCACTATTACTTTTAGAACATTTGTATTTTCTTTCACAGGATCCAATATACATTTCACTTCTACTTAAACCATTCTCAAATTTCTTGAAAAGAATCTCAACATGAAAAAACTTTTGCACTCTTAAATATGCTGGCCAATTAACTAAATTGGGCATAAATGTATCTAACAAAATAATATGCCAAGAAGACTCCTTAGGTCTTAAAGCAAAATGTAACTCCATGAGTGCTGATTTGAACTTTACATAAATATGGTCATCTCCTAGACCTTGAACACTTCCTACTAAATTCCTTATGAAACTAACGATCTAATTGTAGAGTTCTTTTCTTATCTCTACAATATATTCAAGCACATCTTCATGACTTGGTGAACTGATTTCAGATCTGAGACCTAATTCCATTTTGAAACAAAAACCTCTAAATACCTCTTTCCTTGGTGTTGATATTCATTGAATAAAGGCATTGATTTCTAACATTTGATTTCCAATAAAAGAGAACACTTGAAAATCAAAATACCTTAAGTGTTGATGCTAAACTTTGATCTGCTTATTTGGCATGGGTTTAAACATGAAATTCCTTCACACCATTAATGAAAACCAAGTACAGGAACCACCTCCTTGAAAGAGAAGAAATGAGATCACTGCTATGATCTAGTTTCTAACAATTAGATTTCTTATAACAAAAAATGTAACAAAACTTTAAAACTTATCAAGAACTTATACTTCTTTTCCAAGAACCACTAGCAAGAGCTTCATATCTACCCATAAAAACTATAAGTCCTTCAAAATATATAATATGAAATCAACTAGGAACACTGATACAAAGATTTAGAGTCACCACTCACACACATGAGAAATAAAACATAATACACATGAGAAATAAAACATAATTTGTCGCTTGACAAATGTGAACCAGACCTTCAGATGTAGGAAAAAAATCAAAATCATCAAACCACTCTTGGAGATCTACAAACTTGAAAATGAGAAGAAAATAATTTTGTTCATTCTTGAATCTGATTTTACAACAACACTTTGAAAACAAAAATTAGCTAAATTGATTGAAGATGAAATATCTTAGTGACAACACAATTTACACTCAACCTTCAAAGCTATTTTTGTAAATAGATAAAACATTATTGGGGGACATGAACCTTCAGCAAAGAAATGGAAAACACTTCATGACCTTTTTTTTGTATCAAATTTTTCATGTTGTATTGAATCCTTTTTTATTAATTCTCAAGGTTTTTCTATCATATAGATTCTAAAAATGTATTTTATACCTGAGATTCAATTACTTTTAACAATGAATTTCTTCATAGACTCCCTGGCATAGTCACCATTTTTTTGGTGTTTTAAATGTCACATTCCAAAAATCCCAATGAGAATAGACTACATCTAAGGGCAACTAATTCCCATCTACAACATAACTATTCAATCACCAGGGCCAACTATAAGGCTAAAACCTTCTTCTACTTTAGGATCTACAAAACCTAAACAAGTGTACCTTAGATTCATTTATATAGTACCAGTGTTAAAGCATACACTTGAATCTAAAAAAGTAGATAAATTTCTTATTTCTTCTATACTTTTGTAAGAACAAAGATTTCTAGTAGAAAACTATAAATCCTATGAAATCCACAAGCTAAGTGAGGGCATTCTTTTAGCTATTAAACAAAAAGAGAAATGGATGATTATGAATTTGATTTCAATAGATCCCAAATATGCAACAATAAGAAACATGTTGATCCTGTAGCTGATCAGTGCCTTATATATTGGGCAATTACATAAATCACACACATACATTTATGATACTAGTGACACTTTCAATACATCAAGATATCATATCTATCCTATCACTTTGTGAATCAGATATCAGTGTTGATAAAGACCTCATTCTCATGAAATGTCTTTCTCAAATAACTAGCAACCCTATCAAATTAATCAAGCATTTACTTGGCTCTTTGTTCCAAAAAAAAAACATATGAGACATACAACCTTAAGGGGATGCAAAAGGGTTTAAGTTCTTTATCCCTAAACCACAAAATACTGCAAATTATAGAGATAGGGGACAAGAATCAGAATGAAACTAAATAATTTTTTTGTTCATTGTATTCATTTCTTTGAAACTAAACATTCAAGATGCATGTCAATAACTCCTAAAACCACTAAATAGATCAAAACTATCTATATTATCTTCATTACTATTGTTCATACAAGAGACAAAGCAAAAGAATGTGGTGGAATCACAACTTTGGATCCAACTTTGTGGTATCAAAGATAAATTAGAACCAACCCTTACAATCAAAGAGAAAGAGAAATATATAGGAAAGAAAGAAGAAACTGTATCTAATCTGGAAGTGACACATGTCCACTTGAATCTCCATCCCCTATTGTTACAAAACATCTCTCTTCTATCTACAACCAAAATGTAAAAGGAATCTCATCATTGTGCTCCAAAAAACCTAAAATATCTCCTCTAACTGGCGAGAAACCCTTTTTCTAATAAAATCATCAATTGTGCATCTAAAATGCTAATAAATCATTCATTAAACTAATTTGGAGGTGAAAATATCATCACTAACTACATCCTTATTGCCTTTGGTGCATATCCAGTTCATCATTTTGCCAAAAATTAGATTTGACCTGCTACAATAGAAAGTGGTTGGAAAGGATGAACTTAGTACAAAACCCTGAATAGATCAAACATATGGCTTCATATAGGGGAAAAAAATCCAAAACTAGAAATTTCCTTCTGAGACTTTTCCAATAGTATATGATAGTCCTATACTCGCTTATCAAAGATGTCCAAAAGATCAATTTGAAAAACAAGTTCATATTGTGGCACTGAGGTTTTTGAATCTTACAAATATTTAATTCTCTTATAAAGTTAAAACTTTAGATATAACACCTTTTAACTTAAAAGACCCTATACATGTTTTTAGAAGGAAAGTAATAACAAAAATTTAAATTTTCTCAACGTTGATTTTCCCTCTTATTTTCTTCTAGCTTAAATTGCTTTAACCGAATTGTGACACGTCACACTCAAATTGGTTGGGTTTTGCACCATCATTCATCACATGGTCACCACATGACACCCTCTCATTGGTCCACTAGTCCACCACTAGTCTCTTGACACACTGCCATGTGGCAGCTTCTCATTGGATCTTTTATGCATGGTCATTATGCCATGCCATCATCTATTGGATGCCCTGCCCCATCACCAACATGTGGCATCTCTTGATTTGTTAGATCTGATTTTTCATTGCAACCTAGACCCACTTCCATGTGGTGGAAAGGATCTTCCCCACATTCCTTAATGATCTAGCAACTTCACAATGCAAGGAAGCACCAACCATCCGATTTGACACATAGTAGCATCCTGTGAATCACTCCTAGAATCTGCCACATCACCTTCGACCACCACATGACACAATGGTGCTTCCCTATATTCTTTAACAGCCTTACATCTTTGAAATTTAGGAATGCACCATCTATTGGATCTCACCATTTGTAGGCATCTAGAGCATTAATCTTGAAACTGCTATGTAACCTACTCCTTGAAATCTATGTCAGGTGTCATTTTGTGATTGGTCACTAGGATGCCATGTCAATCCATGTCATCATTGACATCAATATTTTCATTCAATATTATCTTTGACTTTCCTCCAATTTAGCCACAAGCCCATGTGAATGTACTTGCAACTTCAAAAGCCTAGTGGCTTTAAGACACTTTATAATAGAGTGGTTATGTACTAAAAAACATAAAAGGTTCCGTCCACAAGGAATGTGGGATAAAATGACTAGTTGATATTTCAAAATACATTTCTTCTAAACTACTTAACCTTTACATTCAATTCAAAATAGTCTTTTCAATGCAGTGGTTTAGCCTCTATTTTGAACGTTCCTTTTATGCACATGCATGAGAGCATCAAAGATGTAACAGGGAAGCATTGTATGCCAATAAAATATCATGTAGCAAGCCTCCAAATCACAAATTTTATTTTGGTGTTTAGATATAAACTTGTTGGCAGACATCAAACAAGATACATTTCTTTAATCCACCTAATGACACACAAGGGAGATTGATAGTAACTACACATCTGGAAGACCCTATTGTTAGAGTTCATGTTGTCATGGGTTTGCAACTTGTGCCACCAACCCCTTCTACCACTATCTCTTACTACCTTCAAACTACATCTCATTTCTATTGCAAATCACCTACTTTGCAAATGATCATAAGATGTCTGATGAAATGGTATGAATACATCAATAAAGCCTTTGATCCATCCAAGTCAATGAGGAGTTCCAATTTCTCAATATTTAGTGTCATCACTACAAACCATGCCAATTTTTCCTCTATTTAATATCACATTGGAGACCCTTTTCTATTAGGGACCCACTTTGCAATGTGCAAGCTAATCTAAAAAATGGATCCTTGCCTACAAGCTTTCTAACTATATATGTGGATGCATACTTAAGGATCACAAGTTGGAGAATTTTCCTTAAAAGGTAAAAGAAACTCCTATTTTCACAATTACCAGACCTATTAGATTGGTTAATGCAAAAGATAAAAATGGATCTTCAATTTAGCTCTATGATTCATTGGTCCCTTTGTTCAAAATGTTTAATAAATGTTGCCTCCTTTTTCCACACAATCAAACCATGCTTCACGGGTTAAGGTTTCAAACCCTATTGCTTTAGCATTTAAAACACATATGTTAGATAACAAGAGAAAAACATCTTATATTCCCTCATTTTCCTTTTATTAGATTTGGAATGGCATCAAAATATGGAAACATTGCTTGAAGGATAGTGTTAACAAAAATTTTCCTCCCCAATGATGACCATTTCAATGACAAGGCACGATGCTTGACTTGTCAACCCTTGGAAAAGAAATTGATGTTAGAGGGATTAGGAAAGGTGAGAGACTTTATAAGTGACCCTACGTTTATGATTGCCTTTATAAATACCATCATCTCTCACAAACCTCTTGAATGATGTGTAGTGGTCTAAGGCTTTATATCTTTTCAACTTTGTTTATCTATTTCTTTTGTGAAAAGATCAAAGGAAGATTTGAGTAATAACTCGATGCATATCATATTCTTCCTCCAATGCAAAATCTCACAAAATGCTCTTTATTGGATCATAATCACTCTATCTAATTTTGACATCCAATTGGTCTTGAAGTGATCTATGTACACATGCCAAGTAATCATAATGATTATAATTATTATGACATCTTTGAAAACCTTCAAACTCCACATTTCTTATCCATATGATGTAGATTAGTCAGGCCCCCAAAGCAGGTCTGGCAAAAAAAAATTTCAAACTAAAACACTTGACATCTCAAACTAATTTGATGAACACTTGGTATTGATCAAGATCAAATTCCACCACTAATTGACCATTCAAAATTGAGTTCACCTCATTCTATAAATTGTGTCTTTTTTGATAGTGAGGCATATAGGCTAGCTTTAAAAACTAACCAAAAGACCTGACTGAGCCCTAAAATTACACATATTGATTCTTTATTTTGAATTATCTTGACCTACTAGATTTCATCTAATGATGACACTTGAGTCAAAAGATATTGGCCATCAAACTTGTCTTCTCAGAACTGGCTGCAAGCAAACATGTCAAAAAACCATAAAAATAGGTCAAACTAACACTTGAGGGCATGAAAACCAAGGCACTAGTTCAATTTTATGAGGAGACTATAAATATTTGATTAGGGCTCATGAAAAATAACTATGCACAATTAGCAAGTAGTCAAAGTGGGCTACTTGGATTCGCAAGACTGGAAACACAGGTAGAAAACTGATTTTCACAAACAAAATGGACTTGGGAAAATGTGTAGACAAATTCATCAAGACTTGCAAACTAGCACACTTGAAAAAAATTTTGAGTAGAAAAAAATGGTATAATCCATTTGGTTTAGATAATTACAGATTCAAGTTATGATATCCTGAATAGGGGTACTAATCAATCTACACTTCTTGACACAAGTAAAAAATCGCAAATCACATTTGGAATCATGTTTGAAAATTGATCAAATAGATTCATCATAAGCTCAAATCTCAAGCATAATAATTCTTTGACCTCTAGAATGCAATTCAAAAGTAATTTTCTCATTAGGGTCAACTAAGACAAAGTTACAACTCATCAAACAAGGCCTCCCAGAATTTTGAATAATTTACATTAGCATGACAATAGTAAAGAACTGACTTTGAGGCATTCAAAACATACATAAATAAATTGAAAATTTAATTATAGGTTCTCTGATATGTGTACTAAACTAGGCTTCTTATCACTGGGTTCAAGATATGTGTACTAAAGTGTTGAGTTGTGAAACATTACTGGGTTCAAGATATTCAATTACAAACTAGGCTTCTTATCACTACATGATAGGCAAATATGCAAATTTGAACATTGCTCAAAACGGGACTGCACGAAATGACTTGGAATGTCAATTTGTCAATACAAGACACATGTATATGGTGAATGCAAGGTGTTAGAAACATTAGAAACCACTTAGGCCTCAAAAGGATAGCCAAGTACACATGCATTAAATGCACTTATAAGGGCTCAAAATCTTAGAATAATACTCAAAATGGGAAAGCAATTTCGAGTCCCAAGAGTGGATCTGTCTGGGGATGCATGTACCTTGTGGGCATGGAAAGGATTCAGAATCATTGCAAGTAGTAGACCACACACTTGATAGTAAAAAATTCTCTTGGATAGCTTATTGGAAGCAAAGAAATCTACTCCTAAATTGTATAAACGATGGCTTCGGGCCATTGAAACTCATCAAAACTTCTTACCTCTATCATATACCTAATTTTCATTTCCATTTTCATGAAGTAATCTAAAAATATCTTTCTCATTAGTTTCACCAACATAATCAACATTCTTCATTAGTTCACTTGGTAAAACAAAATAATTTCCTTCATTCTTGTAATACATATACAAATCAGCATTAACCTCTACATCATGCTCACCATGAGAAAGTGAATTACCATGCTCATATAAACTAGAAAAAATCTAAAAACCATCATCTACATATGAATGTTGTATGCTATCAACCAAAAACATGAAGGACTCATATTCCACTTTGTTCAAAAAGTTGCATGTGTCAAAAATTTACAACTCACCTTATGTAACTGAGTGTGAAGAACATTTGAAGTTTGATTTCTCATCATTTGCAGTCCTAATGAAAACTAGGTATTGATCAAGCTCAAATTTGACCACTGATTGACTATTCAAAATCAAGTTTACCTCATTCTACAAACTATGACTTTTCTAATAGATAGGCTTATAGGCTAGCTTTAAAAATTGACCAAAACACCTGATTGAGCCCTAAAATTAGACATATTGATTCTTTTTTCTACATTCTCTTACCTTGTTAGATTTTGTCTCATGATAACACTTGGGTCACAATATATTAACTATCAAATTCACCTTCTCAGAACTCCCTACAAGCAAACATGTTAGAAAACCATAAATCATATTTGGTTTTGGCTTTGAAAGCAGGTCAAACTAACACTTGAGCGCATGAAAGCTAGAGCACTAGTTCACTTTCATGATGAGATTATAAATCTGTGAATCTATAATTAGAGCTCATGAAAAATAATTAGGTGTAATTGGTAGGTAGTCAAAGTGGGGTACTTGGATTTGTAGGACTGGGAACATAGGAAAAAAAGTGATTTTCACAAAAGGAATGGACCTAGGAAAATATGCAAACGAATTTGTCGAGGCTTGCAATCTAGCACACTTGAAGAATTTTTAAATTAGAACATAATGGTGTAGTCCATTTAGTTTAGACAACCATATATTCATAGTCATGACATACCAAATAGGGGTACTAATCAATTTGTACTTCTTGACACTAGTAAAAATCACAAATTGCATTTGGAATCACATTTGAAAACTAATCAAACGGATTCGTCAAAAGCTAAAATCTAAAACATAATAAGTCTCTGACCTATAGAATGTAATGCAAAAGGAATTTTTTCATTAGGGTCAACTGGGTCAAAGTTACAACTAGTCAAACAAGGCCTCCTAGAATTCTAAACAGTTTTCATGAGCATGACAACAATATCAACCAACTTTGAGGGATTCAAAACCTAGTCAAAACATATCAAAATGACTTGAAAATTGAAGCATAGGTTATCTAATATGTGTAATAAACACTCCAAAAGTATTGAGTCATGAAATATAACTGGGTGTGAGATATTCAATTGCAAACGAGGCTTCTTGTCACTACTTGACACTTAGGCAAATATGCAAATTTGAACATTGCTCAAAATGAAACTTCACAAAATGACTCAGAATGTCAATTTATCAATACAAGACACATGCATATACTGAATGCAAGGTGTTAGAATCATTAAACACCTTTGAAGCCTCAAAAGGATAGCTGGGTACACATGCATTAAAATGTATTTATAATGGCTCAAAAACTTAGAATGATACTCAATATGGCAAAGCAATTTTGAGTCCCAACATTACCAACTCTTTTTTTTTCTTATCTTGATCAAGTTATCAAAGTTCAGATGACATAACCTTTTATGCCATAATTAGCTTTCTTCTACTTGAGCAATGAAACATGAAGTTTCACTAAGATTGAGGTAGAATAAGTTATCTTTTGTTTGGTTACCAGACCCAATAGGATTTCCTTTTCCATCTAGCAGCTTGGCCTTCCCATTCATGAATTCTACCTTGAATCCAATGTTATTCAACTATGCCACACTTAGTAGATTATGTTTCCATCCTTCAAACCAATAAGAATTATCACATATGAGTTTATTAGTTGGAGAAATACAATCTTCTCCTTTTATGCAACACGGTTCATTGTTTCCAAATCTTACACTTCCACCATCATAGTGTTCCATATGTTTAAAATTTTTTTATCACGAGTCATATGATGAGAACAACTACTATCAATAAGCCATGTATCATTTTTGTTAACATGAGAGATAAGTGCCACTTTATCTTCTTCATTATCAAATTCATCTCTTACAAGAATATAGACCATTTCATCATCATCAATATTATCTAATTCTTTAGGCCTAAAACAATGTTTATTACCTTTTTCCTTGTAATCCTTATTAGAAACTATAGTCCACCAAGAGAATGGATGGGGGGGGGGGGGGGGGGGGGGGGTAGTGGGGGTAGTTTAATCAGTTATCCAATAGTTAAAATACTTATCTTCTTTAAACAAACTTAACCAAAGTAAACATCAACCATACAAAGATGCACATAGACAATTACACCATATATGTCGACCATGAAAACCCCTGATCAGAGGGAAAACCCCAATGGGAATGATACCCACAAGATGATGTACTAATATAAATATTCCTTGTTAGAGGATAGACCCTATTAGGATTCTATTACAACATTTAGTACAATGAGTCCATGTTAGGAGATTTTGACCCTTTCAGGAGTCTATTTAGTACAATGAGTCCCTATATGGATACTTTGAATCCTTATTAAGAGATTCCAACCCTATTAGGAGTTCTACCAACCCTGTTAAGATTTGTGGTATAATGTATTCAAGAAGAGCCCACTACCCAAACATGCAATTTCAACTACAAGAAGAGCTCACTACTCAAACAAGTAATTTACTTTCCTCTATCCTATCAACCAAACCAATCATTTTCAGACCTTATAGGGCAGGTCATGAACCTTGGATCCAAATATCAAACCTTGGGTCACTCAGCAGAACCTTGGCAATAAAGTTTCTTTCACTTTCGCACTGCTCTGCTCAACTTTGCATTATGTACTTTATGTTGTTTTCTAAAGGTTCACAATTGGCATTCATCTATATCAGCACTTCACTTAATAAAAGAAAATTCCATTCCTTTATACTAATTCCATAAAATAATTCCTTGAGTCAACTGTTAGTCCTTCTCAACTAATTATTATAAGACATCACTAAGAACATGTTACAATTAGCAATAACCTTAATCTTTTTCCTTGCAACTTGAATAACTTTCCATACATGCAATATTATGATGAGAAAGCTTATCCACATCATCATCAACATGTCTTCTTCATTTCCTCAACCTCAATCCTCAAGATATCAACACTACTAAGAGATATAACAAGTTTACCAAAACATGCCTCTGTAATCTCTATCTCAAAACAGATATCACCAAAACTTACATAACTTCTTCTAGGCTTATCCTTTCTACTTCTGACATTAAATTCATATACCAGATAGTCCAAAGCATCTCCCATAACCTTGAGTAGTTATCATGATCAACTAGCCATCCATACCAACTTGATCTTTCCACTATTCTTCTATCATATACCATTGAAGACATTAAACATGCTATGTTGACATCAATGACAAACTTAGTCGTGATTGTAATATATCATCAAACCAATCTTCCAACAATCTTGCCAATCTTCCAACAATATCCCTTTTTGGCATTAATGGAAACATAGATGAAAAACATCTAGTTCCAAGAATACCAACAAAATACAAATAGTCTTCAAATCCTCTTCATCAATCATACTCCCCCATTGATATACCTCAATGTACTCTATACCAAACTACTATTTCAAATTCATGCCAAACTCTCCTCCATACTCATGCCAAACATCTTCTTAGCATAATTTTTTTCATGCCAATCTCTCCCCCATTGACATCAATGTCAAAGCTTTCTACAACCAACATCTTTGCATCAAACTCTACAATGAATGATACTTACTCAGCTCGAGTGTCAAAAGACACTATTGAAAACAACATCAACAAGAGTCCTAGATGACTCTATCCATCACACATACTCCCCCATATAGGAAGCATCAGCATCCAGTCTAGACAAACAATGGTACTCTGTTAGCCTAGACTGATGCACTCTTGCATCTTCTACTCTAATGTAGGAAGGGTCATAACCCCAAGCATACCTCACAAATACTCAAAATTTTCTTTGAGAAGAGACTTAGTGAATATATCTACTATCTTCTATTTAGTGGTCACATACTTCAATCTAATTTCCTTTTCTACAATTTTTTATCTCAACATATGATACTTAATAGAAATGTTCTTAGTCCTCAAATGTAATACTGGATTCTTAGACATATTTACTGTGCTTGTGTTGTCACAATGTATAACAATAGGATCACTGATTTCTACTCTTATATCCTTTAGCATCTACTTCATCCAAATAACTTGATTTCAATTATTTTCGGTGACAATATACTCTACTTATACTATACTTTGAGATATACAATCCTATTTCTTGCTTAACCAAGAAACTAATCTTCCTCCAAGAGAGAAAGCTTCTCTACTGGTGCTCTTTTTGTCATCCATACTACCTACCCAATATGCATCAATGTAAGAACTTAGAGTAAAATCATTAGATCTTTCATACCATAATCAAAATTCTAAAGTTCCTTTCAAATATATAAATATACTTTTCACTACTGCATAATGTGCTTCTCTAGGATCAACCTGGAATCTTGCAATCATTCCAACTACATTTGCTAAATTCAGCCTTGTGTGAGTCAGATATTTCCTCCCATCATATATCTATGCTTCTTTTGTTTAGTAGTAGGTGTTTCATGTTTGATTTGATGAAAGCCAATGTTGAAGATGCCCAATATCATCTGCATGCGAGAACCTATCAAAGAGAAGCCAAGGAAGGAAGAGCGAGGAGCAAGGGAAAAACCCTAAATGAACATGAGAGACCACAAAATATTCAAACATAATGAAAATGTATTTTCAATGAGAAGTGATGTGTTATGTGATGTTATACAATGAGAGAGAGGTCGCTTATAAAGACCTCAAGGAAGCTTGTAGAACAAGCTGGAAGGTGGTAGAAGATAAGGATGACAACTCAGCACATATCCACAAAAGGTGGAACATGCTAGAAGGGAACAAACTCCCGTGTTGTCAACAACTAACCACTACATGCATTAAATACAAAATATTAAATAAATGCATTTACCTAAGTAAGCTTAAGTAATAGAATAAATAATTAATAATTAATTAATTATTTACTCTAACATTTCATCCTTAGTAGATAACTTGTGTCTAGTTACCATAGGTTTTCCAATAGGTTTACATGTTTCCAAACCAAACCTTCAGCAAATCATTCAAGTACTTAGTCTGAGAAATAAAGATTCCTTCTTTATTCCATACTATCTACAATCTTAGGAAATATTTCACCTCTCCTATCATACTCATTTCAAATTCTTTCTTCATTTCTTCTTCAAATTTCTTATTTTCTTCATCATTACCTCCAAATATAATGTCATCAACAAATATTACCAAAATCATCAAACTATCATAAATTTCTTTCTAATACATATTATTATCTTCCACACCTTAGCTATATCCAAGATTTATCGAATGATTATTCAATGTTGCATACTAGGTTCTAGGTTCTTGCTTCAATCCATACAATGCTTTCCATAGTTTGCATACTATGTCCTTGTCATCTGTCAAAGGACATCCTTCAAGCTACTCATTGTATACCTCTTCTTCAAGTTCTCCAATCAAAAATGCTAACTTGACATCCATCTGATACACTTTGAATTTCTTTTGTGCTACATAGGCTAAGAATAATCTTACAACTTCTATTCTAGCCATTGGAGCATAAGTCTCCTCATAGACTATTCCTTCTTGCTATGAGTAACCTTTACATACCAATCTTGCTTTGTTTCTTACAACTTCTCCTTGCTCATTCATCTTGTTCTTGAATACCCATTTAGTTTCATTCACATTCTTATCTCTTGGTCTAGGGACCAATTTCCATTTCTCATTCTTTACTATTTGATCCAATTCCTCTTTCATAGCTTGTTTCCAATAATCATCTTTACATGCTTCATTTGCATTTTTTAGCTCAACTTGAGATATCAAGCATAGTTCTTCATTAACTCTACTTCTTGTCATCATACCTTTTTATTTGCTTCCAATGATATATTCAGATGGGTGATTCTTTATCATGTTCTTTGTTGAAGTAGGAATTGTTATTTCAACTCTTGGCTCTACTAAAGGTTATGAGCTTTGTTCCTACCTTTTCTCCCCTTCATTCTACAAATCGTTGTTAGTCTCAAGAAATACCTCATCATTCCTTGGCTTAGTAACAACATCATCATCAGAATTGTAATCAACTATTCTCTCTTGTACTATGAATTTCTCATCAATTCTCATATTAACACTTTCCATAATAGTCTTAGTTCTCTAATTATAACATCTATAAGCCTTGATTTTCAATGAATAATCAAGAAACATACCTTCATCACTTCTAGAATCAAACTTACCAATGTCATCATCTCTCTTTATGTAACACTTACTTCAAAATATTTTGAAGTACTTAATTGTAGGTGAGTGACCAACCCAAAATTCATAAGGCATCTTGTTTGTGCCCTTCTTGATTTGAACTTTGTTCATAGTGTAGACTTTTGTATTCACAAATTCTCTCCAAAATATCTTGGATAATCATTCTCTGCTAGCATAGCTCTTGCAGCTTCTATAATAGACTTGTTCCTTCTCTCTGCAACATCATTCTATTCAGGGGTTATTGGGGCTGATAGCTATCTTTTAATTCCATTTTCTTCACAAAACATGTTAAACTCATTTGAAGTAAATTTTTCTCCTCTATTTGATCTTAAATATTTAATCTTTACACTAGATTCATTCTCAACCCTATTCTTGAATATCTTAAACTTGTCAAATGCCTCAAATTTCTCTTTAAGAAATGCAACCCACACCATTCTAGAAAAATCATTAACTAGAATATTAAAATACCTTTCACCATAGAATCCTCTAGTCTTTGTAGGACCACTAAGACCTATGTGTACAATCTCCAATTTTTTTGTTTTGGTAAACTTCTTGCTGGGAAAAGAAGTTCTATTGTGCTTTGCCAAAGCACACTCCTTGTGAATTATGTTAGTAGGCTTTACAATCTTCAACAAATCTTTAACAACAAACATTTTAATCATCCTCACAATACTATCAAATTTTATATGATGGAATCTCTTATGCCATAAAAAACTATTATCTACCTTTGCAACCAATCATGTCATTTTAGTAGGATTCAACTAAAATACATTACCTCTAGATCTAGTTCATGTTCCAATTATCTTTCCATCTTTATCTCTGATCATGCATGTCTTTTTTGTGAACTACAACTAATAACTTTTTCCTACTAGTTTTCCAACACTCAAAAAATTGTGTTTTAAACCATCAACATAGTATACATCCTCAGTATTAGTTTTACCATCAAGATTTATAGATCCAATACCTTTTACTTAGCACGTTGCATTGTTTCCAACTCTGACAATTCCTCCATCTTGAAAGTTGAAGTCAACAAACTTGTTCATATCACCAGTCATATTATGTGAACATCACTATCAATTATCCAATTAGATTTCTTCTCAACCTATGATACCAAAGCTACCTTTTCTATAATTTCTTCGAATCCAATTTCATCATCACTAGCACTGAATGCTTGTTCATCAAAATCATAATCTTCATTTGCATACAAACAATCTCTATCCTTTCTAGGCTTATGATTTCCCTTATGCTTTTTCTCCCTTTTAGGACACTTCTAGATGCATAATGACCATATTCATCACAAGTCCAACACTTAAATATTTTCTTACCTCCTTTTTCTCTTCTTACTAGAAGGGCTACTACTTCATCAATATTTTTATCTTCCTCAGATCTACTGCTACTAGAAAAATATCCTCTAGCACTTGTGCTCCTTGATAGGTTAGGTCAAATATTCAAGGCACTAAAATTTGTCTATGTTTTGGTCTATTCTCTATACTAGCTCAGTTCATTCTCAACTACTTCAAGACTTCCAAGCAATGTCTCCTTATGAAATCTTTGGTACGTGATATCAAAAATCATATCATCTGAACTGTTGACTTGAATGGTGGTGTTAGAGTCTTTAATATCTTTCATATAAACTCATCATCTTATTTGTTTCCTCCTTGAGATTTAATTCCTACAGTAATTTCTGATATCCTGTCGATATATGCTCTTACAAATTCATCTTCCATCATCTTAGCATCTTGAAATGCACAAATCCAACTTTGTAGTCTGAACTTCTTAGAATGTGCATCACTTTCAAAACTAGTTTCCAAAGCTTTCCAAATAAAATGTGAAGTAATTGTACTCAATTTCAAAAATTGTAGTCAGTAGTGCATCCCTAGCTCTCATGTTACACAAGAAAAGATCTCTTTCTACTTTGGAGCAACTTTCCAACTCATTTTCTTCAATGATTGTCTTCACTAATTTTGTCAAGATCCAATATCTTGGATCCATACACAATAAATGTGTCTTCATCTTTTCCTTCCAGCTCTCATAGTTTGTTCCATCAAACTTTGGACTATCTTTCCTAGACATGTTCTCCATGGATCTCCCAAAGCTATTAAACTTTTTCTTCAAGGACCTATTGCTCTGATACCAATTGCTAGAAATAATAGTCCACCAAGATAACTGAGGAGGGGTGGTGGGGGTGAATCAATTATCTAATAATTAAAACACTTATCTTCTTTAAACAAGCTTAACCATTCAACCAAAGTAAATAACAACCATACAAACATGCACATAGAAAATTACACCAGAGATGTTCACTAAGGAAACCCTTGACTAGAGGGAAACCCCAGTGGGAATCATTCCCACAAAATGATGTACTAATATAAATATTCTTTGTTAGAGGATAGACCCTGTTAGGAGCCTATTACAACATTTAGTACAATGAGTCTCTATTAGGAGACTTTGAATCCCTATTAGGAGTTTTTGTATAATGTATGCAAGAAGAGCCCACTTCCCAAACATGCAATTTCAACTACAAGAAGAGCTCACTACTCAAACAAGTAATTTATTGGTATCTTCTTCTTTCCTCTATCTTTTCAAATGAACCAATCATTTTTTGACCTTGTAGACCAAGTCACAAACCTTGGATCCAAATATCAAACCTCTTATCACTCAACAAAACCTTAGCAGTGAAGTTTCTATCACTTCCACAATGCTCTACTCAACTTCACATTTCATACTTTCTGCTGCTTTTTGAACATTCACAATTCACATTCATCCATATCAACACATCACATGATAAAGAAAAATTTCCTTTCTTTATACCGACTCCATAAAACAATTCCCTAAGTTGGTTGTTAGTCCTTCTCAATTAATTATTATAGGACCTCACTAAGAACATGTTACACTTAGTGATAACCTTAATCTTTCACCTTGCAACTTGAATAACTTTTTGTACATGCAATATTATGATGAACGAGCTTAGTCACATCATCCTCAACATGTCTTCCTCATGTCCTCAACCTTGATCCTCAAGATATCAACTCTGTTAAGAGATAGAACAAGTTTACCAGAACATGCCTCTATAAACTCTATCTCGGAATAGACATCACCAAAATTTACTTAACTTGTTCTAGACTTATCCTTTCTACTTATGACATTAATTTTATATATTAGATACTCCAAAGTATCTCCCATATCCTTGAGTGGTTATTATTCTTAACTAGTTGTCCATACCAACTTGGTCTTCCTGTTGTTCTTGTGTCATATACCACAAAAGACATCAAACATGCTACATTGACATCAATGAAAAAATTAGTCATGAATGTAACATATCATCAAACCAATCTTTCAAAATGTATCATTTTTTTCTAACATGAGAGATAAGTGTCATTTTATCTTCTTCATTATTAGATTCATCTTTTACAGCAATATTGATCATTTCATCATCATCAATACTATCTGAATCTGTATCCCTAAAACAATACTTATTACCTTTTTCCTTGTAATCATTGTAGCTTTTCAAATCCTTCTTGGCTTTATACTTGTTCTTCTTCTTTTCATCTTTTTCTTCTCTATTTAGATACCTTATAGCAATGTGACCAACTTTTTCACAAGAAAAATAGATTAAAGGAATTTTACCTTTGTATTTTCCTTTACCTTTGGGATACCTCATTGCAAGAAATGCTTCAATAGCTTCAAGATTACTCTTAGAACTTTCTTCCTCTTAACTTTTAGATTGTTTTTCTTTAGACTTTGTAGCTTTCTTCTTGAGTAACAACTTGGCTTCAAATGCAAACTCAAGATTTATAGAACTAGGAACATAATTATCATAGTTATCTAGCTCAAATGTTGTCAATCTTCCCACTAGAGCATCCAAGGTTATCTTATTATTTGGATCACATCTCATCTCTTGAATAGATGACACTTTGATTTCATAGATAGGAAGAAGGGTTATAAGTACCTTGCTTATCACTATCACATCTATAATTTTTCGTCCAAAGGCTATGATTGCACTAACATTAGCTTTAATTCTATCAACATATTTTACAATATTTTCATCCTCTCTCATCTTCATATGATCAATCTAACCTCTTAAGATTTCTACCTTGAATCTTTTCACATTATCATTTCCTCCATAGATATCCTTAAACTTTCTCCACATCTCTTGAGTAGTAGCATATCCTTTGACCTCATCAAATTCAACATAGTTAAGAGTCGATGCAATGTCAACCATCATAATGTTATGATTATTATTTTCAAAAATCTCCTCCACAATTATTGTTCTAGTAGGAGCCTTATACTTAGAATTCAAATATTTTAGACCTAAATCACTAATGGTTGCTAGATGCAGCTTCATTAGTTCATGTCATGCCTTGAAGTTATCTTTGTTCAAGTTGGGAATTTCTCTCTTGGAAGACATCCTAGTCTTTAGCTTAGGTCCTTGAAACCTTCTCTGTGAGCACCAAAATCTTTGATACCAATTATTTGAAATATAAGAGGAGTAACTAAGAGGGGATAAGTGAATCAATTACCACTAAAAAAAATTCTAGATCCCTTAGATATCAATAAAAAACATAAACTCTACTAATACTATTGTTACTTGGTTAACACATAGGCACTCAGTTAACACTAACAATATTTTGTAACTTAGAAAGCAATTTAATATCAACTATTACTTGGTAAATATTGAATATGTTGATCTTAAGATATTAACTATGATTAACCTTAATTAACTTAGTTGCATACAAATAAAATAAATAGCATGAACACAAGTGACACCAAGATTTTACGTGGAAACCTAATTTGGGAAAAACTACCAATTGCAACTAGTTATTGAATTTCACTCTTCTAAAGTGAGCCCTGCTAGGTATGACCTTGTTGGATTATTTTAACACCCTGTTAGGAATGGTCTTGTTAGAGGTCTTTAGACACTTCAATCTAGAAATGACACCTTGTTAAAGGTCTTTGGACACTTCAATCTATAAATACAACCTTGTTAGAGGTCTTTAGACACTTCAATCTGGAAAAGCCAGCTTTTTAGAGGATTTGGAAAATAGTTGTTAAGCCAACTTGGATAAGAGATTTGATACAATGCTACATTGGTTAGAGAGTAACAATGATATGACCTGATTTCTAATACAACTATATTGCTAATTTCAAATCTCAATTTTGACTCAAATATTTGATCCTTCCTAATCAAATCTATCTTTGCATCTCCTCAAGGATATCATGTTTATCCTTCCAATTCACTTCTCCCAAGCATCTCCTTATCTTCCCAACATTCTTTCACACATTCAAACCTCAACTTGGCCTTACACTTTGATGAGTCTAAAAAATGTCTTTATTTTGTTATGTTTAAGATACTTTATGATACTCTGTTTATCCTTGTTTTAACACTTATAAGCCTATGTTTGATAAACCTTTGATGATTTATGGGGTAGAAAAACTATCATCCTTTGCTTAAATTATATCTAATATGCAGTATTTCATATAAATATCCAAATGTGCGTTCTTATGCTTGAATTTAGTTTGATGGATGTTTATTTGCAAATATGTCTTATGTCATAACTAACTTGATGATAAGGATTAAAGGATGAGCGAAAGAATCCATAAGTTGGTTGCCGACAATATTCAAGGAGAAACGAGCATCAAGGAACAACCACGAAAAGGAAGTTATAACCACTCCAAGAAACATGGCAGCGAATAAGAAGGAGTTTTTACAAGCCATTACCTTCTCTGCATTTACATTGTAACAAGCGGATGCCCTGACTTCATTGCTCCCTCCTCAATTTCTTTATCCTTCCTTTTCGCTTTCAGTTGTTCTCCTATATTCTCTCCTGCAGACTTAACTTAGGATAGTTACTTTTCTGTTATGTAATAAAGAGTAGATTCCCTATATATGTCAAAATCGACTCCTGTGTGTGAAGTTCTTAGTTTTTAGTTTTTAGTTTTTGGTTTTGATAAGTTTTATCAAGAGAACACCGATTCACAGTTTGTTGCAGTTGTGTTTTATAATTCTGAATTATGTAATGACTAATTAATGAAATGAATTAGTTCTCTTTAGTTTCTATCCTATGTTGGTAGATTAGAGAAGCCAATCAAGGGGGCCCACTTGGAAGGTGGATTAGATTAGGATAGAATAGATTCATTTTACTAAGCATTAGCAATATTTTAAGTAAGATGTAGCTAGTTAGTTCCTTCCTATAGCATCACACTTCATGAACGTTCCTGCAGCATCTACGAGAACAGTCTAATGGATGAGTCAAGATGGAATCTCTGTTATCTTTTCATTGTGTTTCCAACATTCATAGATTCAATAGTTTCCTTTCTATAGCAGTAGTGTAGTTTCCTTCCTTTGCATTTTTTACTTTCCTGCAGCAAAAGCATAATGACTCATCAAGATACCTAGTGCATATACTGTGCTGACCATTTCAAGTATACGTCCCTGGGTTGACAATCTAAATGCACCTCATGGTAGGGTAAAAGTAGTCCTTAGCTTGAATAGATTATTCCTAAGCCAGGCCTAGTGCATGACTATGGAACACCTATTGTGAGGCAGTTCGCACTTATATCATAAACATTATCAAATTGACTTGAATACAACTTAGAATAAGTAATATGCATCTCCTCAGTTGGATATAATCATCAAACAAATCCATTAAGCTTAATATGCAAAAACAAGAAAATCCTTTGTTAGCTAACCCTACTTAGTAGATGCTAACACTAAAGTGATTTTCCTATGTTAACCAAGTGAACTCGGTTAACAATGCATCTTTGCAAACTTTCTTTGGTAACCAAGAGATCTTGGTTAACACTGGTTCCATCCAACTTTCCTTTGCTACCTGAGTGAGCTCGATTAACACTCAACTTCTGCAAACTTCTCTTTGATGCCCAAATGAACTCAGTAGACATTGTCTTTTGAACTTGGCAAACATTGGAATGCTCAACAAACACAGGAAACTATCTTCATTACTTGAGTGATCCCAACATACACTAACAGGTAAAGATATGACATTTTGTATAACATCAAAGACAATATACAATTGATCAATTGTTTTCAACAACACCCCTAACTTACTTTTAATTCTAAGCATTAACTTACCACTAACTATATCCTTCTAGTATAACTACTAATTCAATATATATGTTTATATATCACCTTATGTAATAATCAAACTTACATACATACATATATAATTTCACTATCACTAGTTTTGGTTCTCTCAACATATTTTGATGTCTTTTCATCTTCCCTTATCTTCATCTGATCAAATTGACCTCTCAAGATTTTTGCCTTGGCTCTTCTCTAATTATCATCATCTCCATATATATCTTTTAGTTTGGTCCACATCTCATGAGTAGTAGCACACCCTTTGACTTCATCAAATTTAGTATAGTTAAGAGTAGATGCAATGTCAATCATCATAATGTTACAACTCTTCTTTTTAGCAATCTCCTCCACAATCAATGTTCCAATAGGAGCCTTATACTGAGTACTCAAATATTTTAGATCTAAATCTCTGATGGTTGCCAGATGTAGCTTCATAAGTTCTTGCCATGCCTTGAAGTTATATTTGTTCAACTTAGGAATCTCTCTTCTATAAGACATCCTGATCTTTATCTTAGGTCCTTCAAACCTTCTCTACAAGCACCAAAATCTCTTATACCGATTGTTGAAAATATAAGAGGAGTAACTAAGAGGGGACGGGTGAAACAGTTACCACAAAAATAAATCACAGATTCCTTAAATGTCAATATAAGACATAAAATCTACTAAAACTATTGTTACTTGGTTAACACATAGGCACTCGATTAATACTAACAATATGTTGTAACTCAGAAAGCACTATAATATCAACTATAACTCAACAAATATTGAACGTGTAGATCTCAAGATATTAACCATGATTAAACTTATTAACTTAGTTGCATAAACATAAAATAAATAGCATGAATATAAGTGACACAAAGGTTTAGCATTTTAAACCCAAACAAGGAAAAACCACCAATTTCTAACTAGTTACTATTTTTCACTCTTTTGAAGTGAGCCCTATTAGGAGCCAACCCTGCCAACCCTGTAAAAGCTTACAAAATAGACTTTTAGGTGTGACTATATTTGAGGATTTAATCACCCTGTTAGAAGTGGCCTTGTTAGAGGTCTTTAGACACTTCAATCTAGAAATGCCACCTTGTTAGAGGATTTAGAAAATAATTGTTAAACAAACTCTATTAGAAGACTTAGTTCAATGCTACAATGGTCAGAGAGTAACAATGAAATGACTTGATTGTTGATGCAAGTGTATTGTTGATTTTAGATCTCAATTATGGCTTGAATACTTGATCCTTCCTGATCAAATTAATCTTTTCTACAAACATTAGAATGATTGGCATACATTGACTGGTAAACATATGACATTTTCTATATTATCAAAAATAATATACAATTGGTCAATTGTTTTTGACATTGTCACCAATAGAGGGCACATAATTTCCCATAGTAAGATGGGTAGTAGAGTCCACATGAGTAAGAAGATTCATACTAACAACATTGTAAGAAGTGTTAGTTAAATCACCAATAGGAGAGACAACCAAGTCACCATTATCAGAGATAAAAGCCCCCATTTGAGACATCATTAGTTGCAAAAGTAACATTTTCCAAAGTAGTAATACTTCTATTAGAATCAACCATGATATTTGTGGCCTTCCCATCAAAATATGGACAGCCTTATAAATAGTGTAACAATCATAAAAATTCCCCTACCACCATGAGGAAAATTTGTTTAGTTTAGACATCCCTAACACACAATCAGGGGCAACATGTCTTGTCTTAAAATACTTTTGGTATCTATACGGGGATAAAAGTAAAAAGTTGTGTCACCTTTTAGGCTAACTTATCAGAATGACTAAATTTGATTATTTCTATCTATAAATCAATATTGTTCAAACATATGATCTAGGTAAATTCATTATAGCTAAGTTATATATGGTCTCACACTTTTCTAATTAGAAATGTCTATTAAATGCTTTTTTTAAACTAGTTTGTATCCAATTACTAAAGAAATAAAATTATTTCATAAAAATGATGTTTCAATAACTCTTACTATTTTTTATGATAATTTTTTTAATAACTTATAAACACACAATTATAGATCTCAAAGTCAAGAATATTCTCATATAGAATTTATAGTGTTTTAATTAGATATAGTATATTGTAATTAAAATTTTCTACATGTACATATTTTAACACTCAAAATGATGTTGATTTTGAGAAAGAAAAAAATATTAAATCATATCAAAAAAATTTAAAACTTATATTACATTCTAGAGGAGAGATTCCTCTTCTAGAATGTATAATTTTTTTTTTGGTTTTAATAGATTTTTTTCGAAAAATGTGGTAGGAGATGAAAACTATCGAGTTCAAGTGAGTTCAAATTTGAATCATTATAAAAGTGAAAAAATAGGTCTTAAGCCAATTCTTTTTTTTTTTAATTATTATTATTATTATTATTATTATTATATATACAACATAGTCTAAGATCAAAGGGAAATAATTTTATTTCCATATAGTTTTGTGGTGGGAACTAGACCCCTAATTTTTATCGTTTTTTACCAACTAAAAAATTACCTATAAAAATTAGGAAAATACATCAATTCTTATTCAAAATAATTATTAAAAATTATAATCCTAAACTTCTTCCATTTCTATGCATTTCATTAGTTTACTCCATTGTCTAATTCTAAATAATAATACCAGTATTATGTCACTACAATTGAACAGTTATACTTTTGTTAGCCTTTTCCTTTACAAAAGGGTGACACATGTTTGTGCTTTTACCCGAGGATGACCTCACAATCCAAAGATTGGACTAAAGATCCCAATGGATGTTTTTTCTCAATCTCTTAAGTGAATGAATGTTATGATAAGGAAAGTAATAAACTAATTTTCCCCTTGGCCAATATGGTGGATATGGATGAGGTTTATGTTAAGCTACTAGCAGGTGACCTTAAGGATTTATTCTTTCAAGATCGAAAAATTCTTTCAAAACCCTTAAGGATTCCATCAAAACCCTAAACATTAATTACAAATCCTTGCAAGCAAAAATTAAAGAAACCTACACTAAAATGTGGTAAGGTAATGGGAAAGATCAAGTAGGGGAGCACAACAACAATGAAAATGAATTTTAGAACCTAATGGAAAGAGTTGAGAGAATGAGAATGATGATTTAATATTTCATGAATAACTACCAAGGGGTCATGGAAACCATTGTTGAATGCTTTAAAATTGGTGGGAAAAGTGGACTAGAATGTTGATAATTTGTTGGTTCTTGATTTTGAGGATCCCAATTATGCAAGGAATTACTCAAGGAAAGATAAATGAACCAAAAGAAGTATGTAGGAAACCAAATTAAATGACAACTAAGGGAGGAAGAAAAAAAAAACTCAAAGCTTCCATTTACAAAAAAAAAGGTTAGAAGAGCTAGTCTAAGATCCAGTGTGAAGTTTGGTTTTTAGGTTAGTTCTATTTTTTGGTTTTCTATCATTTTTTGTGTACTTAAATTTTTTTTTTATAGATGGTATTTGTTTGGGTGATGGTTGTATTATCTTTTTTTTTGGTAGTGGGTGTTTTGTTTCTTCTCAACACTGTCTCATTTTGATGCTTCATTGATAAATCTTTTGTATGTAAAAAAACATAATTTAATCCTTGATAATAAAAATTGCTCCAACTAGAAATAAAAGGAGGTAATATTATTTTAATTGTTTCTAGAATCATCCTAATTATTAAATTTTACCCTCAACTTTCATCTATTCTTGTTTATTTATATTGAATTCTACTTTCTAACTTTGGGATAGTTAGTTTAAAAAAATCCAAATGTAATTCATCATTTCCTCTTTGAAATTGCATAACTGATTAGTGTAATATTTTGTAGCCTAAATTTACTTTTATTCACCTATGTAAAGTTAAACTCACATCTTAATATATAATTATTTTTTCTATATTCTATCTATATAAGTTTTATAGATGTGAATATCTTATTAAGTTAATTTTGAGTAATTAAAAATATTCCTGATGTCACATAGACTAATTCTAGAGGTCAAAGCTACTCTTTCTTTGTGGTAGTGTACTTTGATATTCTTCTACTTCTCTCTAAGATAATCATTCAACCATACTCCATCTTTTAGTAGTTTCTCTACCTATCCCAAGTAAATCACTTAATCCAATTTATTTTTTATCATTTTAGTTTCTATAATTTTGTAATATTCATTTTACTAGTAGTCTAGGTCTCAAAGATTTTCCTTAGTTAAATGCATGAGAACTAATTTAACAATTCCACCTCCATAAAAACCTATATAAGAAGATAAATAAATTACATTATTTCCATCAACCAATATGAAATGTAACAAATATAAAAGAGTAGAGAAGTGATTATTCTAGTCTAATCAAGCACATTAAAAATACTTGTTTAAATCATATAAATTTAAAAAATAATTAGTTATAGAGGATTGAGAAAGAAAATATGGAATGAGACATAGAGATAGTATTATAAAGAATATTGTGTTGAAGAACAATATAAACCAAATGAAAAATATTTAGGACACAAGCTATGAGAAACAAGTTGTTAAGTTGTGCCAATTCTTTTCATTTTTTTTTGTTCATTTATGAAAGTCAAAAAATTCTTGTAATTCATATTAAATAAATACTATCATGGGACAATAATGGCACACAAGTACACCAAGATGCCCTTTTTTCCTAACAATTCACACTAAAATAATATTACAAGATAACAAAATATAAGGTCAAGACATAGGTAAAACCCAAAAGTGACCATAGAAATAAAATAATTAAGCTCCATAGGAAAGAAAATAGTTGTTGCAAGAAATAAAAAATGTCCTCAAGAAACACAATGATAATGGACTTCGAATTGGACAAAAAAATAATGTGAAATTACAAGGATATGAAATGTATTAATTAAAATTTCAAAATTTATATCTATTATTTTATTTTTGGTACTAATTACTAATTTTATTCAAATAAAGTACTTTAAATTTCTTACTCTATGTGAACACAACTACAAATCCTTTGAGATAAAGTGTAACCTATAGTTTAAACACACATTAAGAAATATCATAAAAAAAGAAAAAGAAATTAAAATAGGTCACTTTGGTGATATTGTATTTTCTATTAACACAAAGGTAAGATAGTCAAATGAGCCCTTACTTATGCGACAAGGATACGAGGCTGCACAACACTTTCCTTTGTAATAGCACGGACAGTGATGTAAATCGTTTCAAAAAAAAATTGCTTAGTGATATGAATCGGATTTTATAATTCGATTTTATGTGATATTAAATATTGATAATTTCATATATTGTTTATTATATTTTATATTTTATATTTATGTATGTATGTATATATGTATGTATGTATGTATGTGTGTATGTATGTATGTATGTATATATACACATATACATACATATATGTTTGTATGTATGTATGTATGTATGTATGTATATGTGTGTGTGTGTGTGTGTGTGTGTATGTATGTATATATATGTATATGTATAAATATTACATTGACTATTCAAGCTAATTAAATTTTAAATAAATAATATAGTTTTAAATTAATCAAATTACTAAATTAGAATTTAGTCTAATTAGGGTAATAAGAATATTTTAAATAAAATATTTAAGTTATTTCTTTGGGGATTCTCAAGAGAGGAAAATTGAGTTAATTGAAAACAACAATTCACTATCAGAATAATGTATAGCGTATATTCCTAGAACATTTAGGAAATTGAATTCTAAGAGTTATAGGGAGAAACTGTTATCTACCAAACATATACATGGGATAGGTAAAAATGCACAAATTTCTCCACTCGATATCTAAATTTGAAAACAAAAACTGAGACCTCCACACTTAATGCAATTATGCAATTTTAAACAAACCCAAACATGTGCTTTTATTTGTGTTTTCTCTATGCTTCTTGTTTTGGGTTTTGGGTTGACTAGTGTGTTGACCAGTTATAGGATGTCTACCAAAGGCTCGAGGGTTATGATTGTGATGCCATGATGATGTCTTTTGATCTCGATCTTTATAAAATCCAACCATGGTTATGTGATGACATGTTGATTGATTTTGTCTTCAGTCTTCTTGTGTAAGTTGTGATATATGTAACCTTTTTATGAGTTATCGATCAATTGTATTGGATTACTTTCCAGTTACTTTGATGGGACTGAATTGTTATTTGATCTTGATGATGTCATGTTGTGATATGTTTGACTCAACCATTTTGGAGTCTTCGATCAGTATTACTTTGAGGTACTTTTTGGTTGCTTGTTAAGAACCAATGATTATTGTGATTATCAGTGATACCTTCAATTGCCAATAGAGAACTATTGTGGTCATGATTATCTATGGATGCTTTTCTTTTGCTCATGGAGATTTGATGTTCCTTTGTGTATTATCTTTTGGTATTTTTCCAGTCACTTGTATAGGACTCTGGTGATTTTGTGATTTATGATTCCATGAGCTTAGGGTAGGTTATCTACTTGTAGTGTCGAGAAGTGGCTTGCAATGGGTGTCGGGGCCCTAAGAGGCTGCCAGGGTAACTCATTGTAAGTTGTTTTAATAAGTGAAAACATCACACCTAATACTGACTTAAATGGACTTAATAAGATAATTGTTTATTCTTGCCCATGCCTTGAGTGCTAGTACAAACTAGGATGGGAGTAGAGAGAATGCTTGGTTGCGACCTTGCATTCTATAGTATGCCTCATCTGTACGAGAGGATACTAGTGGCCGCATAGGGATCACTAGGGGGCTAGGGTCTATTGAGAGACTGCCAAGGTAACTCTAGCGTGATCCATGTGATGACACTTTCTCGCTTGCATAGTAGGTTTCCTACATGTCTTTTTTGTGCCTTTGGGATTAGATGTCGTTTTGTGATTGGAACCTTTGAGTTAGTATACTTTTAGGATTCCTGGACTTAGAGAGTATTTGTGCTATGTGATTTGTTAGCCTGTTTGGGACTTGAGATTATCTCCTCAACGTAGTGGGAGTGGACCATTTAGGTTCCATGTGGTCGAGTGGTAGTGCTTTTTCACTCTTACCATATGAGCTTCGTCTGAGTCATCGTGGATGATGCATTCCTTGTTGGCATCTATCTTCATTCTGTTCATGGATTATGAAGGTGGACACATATCCTTATATTGATGATTTACATATGTTAGATGATGTTATCTTATGCTTTACTTTGCATGTTAGATTTCTTTTCTGCATATGATGTAGTATGAATTAGGAGTGACATTCCTACTATGTTAATACCGATGATCTCTTCGATGATTTGGGATGTTATGCACGGAGGGATGGCTAGGACCCATGATGGTCTAATGATGCTATTTGCGATTGGGAGGAACTGTGCACTTAGTTAATTATGTTTGTGATAAATGGTTATCTGTTATGATGGATGTTTATATCTTTTATGATGATGTATCATGTATGATATGTGGTTTCATTTATGTTATTGCATCATGGACTAGAATTAGTAAGATGATGTACTTTATTTACATGAATGTATATTCTTTTAAGCCTTTCATACCCTATGGCATGTACAGTGGATGATTGAGCATTCAAAAATGTAATGTATGAACATTGGACTTATCATTATTATTTCATGAGGATGTGATGTTAGATGGAATCATTAATAATTATGTTAGATGTGATTTAAACGTTAAGGGATCCTTAAGAATGTAACTTGTTATGTATGTATGTTTACTTTCAGTTGGATGTTGTTAATTGCTTTCGCTACTATGTTGTGGATGGTTTTACTTTCATGTTTTTAAAAAAAAAAATGCTACCAAACTCAGTGAAATTTTAGGTTAATTCTTTGGATCCCTTGGCGGGGCGTTACAACTCGGGTCTTTCTCTCTAATGGATTGTGTGTTCATTTATGTTTAAGGATTCATATCCTATCTCATTTTTCCTAAGCAGAACAACAAAATATAAAAAGTTATAATGAATAAAGATATATAAAGAATTCACGAAGACCAATTTTAAAATGAAGTTCAATATAGAATGAAGAGAAGGAGAGTGAACATGCAGAGAAATGTAGCACCAATCTTCCAACTACCTCTTTAAGATATGTAAAACGTATTGGGAAGAAACCTAATTATACTTCAATCTTTTATGATAATACAATTAGATATATGGCAAAAGCATATAAATAAAAATGGTTAAGTTAACAATTATTGCTTAATGTAAAATTTAATATTAATTAGTTCAAATAATCGAAGCTAGAATGATAAAACAAAATATGCAAAACAAAAAATTTAAAACAAAAGATGAAAAATGTAACTTTTCATTAATTACAATGAAATAATTACAATATAAGATTCCTCAAAGCATAATGCAGAGGAAAAACTTGAATAAAGCTGAAAAAATATATATATCCAAAAATCATGAAGATAAAACAAAAGAATATGCTAAATTTTATTTTCTAACACAACACTATTCATTCTACCTCATTTGTTGGGTCAACTTCAGTCCGCAAAAAGTCTTAGAGTAAATCACTCCCCTAGTTCTTTTTCTATTGCACTTTTACCTCAATGTTTGGAAGATGTCATAATTTAAAGACCATGTTTCACCTAGGAGAAATCCGGGAATTCTGATCGTGTATAGGGCAATTCGTTTTGTTACATTGGTATTAAAAATCTGGAACATACCTGATTTCTCATCATTATTGCGAGATTAACCAATCGTTTTCTAACTGAAAAACTATTATTTATTCTCAATAGAGTTGAGATGAACTGAACCTACTGAAAATATTTATTACTATACTTTCTCAACAATGTATATGGACACACAGGAAGAACGTGACCAATTTAAAATTTTAAAAAATCGATATAAATCAGTAATGTCTGCTTAACATAGTACAGTCCGGACGATAATATTGTTAAATCATAAAAAGCAGTACTTCAATTTAAAAACTTAAAATATAACTCGAAATGTAAGTTGATTGATTTATTTCTACTTAATTTTTGTAATTTAGTTTACAGTTTTATTCTACCATGTCAGATCAAACCTCATATTTATCGTAGAATATGATCAAACAAATGTACTATCATAAAAAATGTCAAACGTGCTTAATTCAAGTATGAAGCAAAGAATGTAAGGCATGGGTTGATTTGTGGATAAACACCATTAATTAACAATTGGTGATCTTAAACAACTCTCAATGCCTCCCACAAACAGGCAAAATGAGACACAATAGCTTTATCATTGCTGGAGCAGTGACTTCCATGGATTCTTCTCTTCAAGAAATAAAATTTACACATAAATGTCAGCGAGAACAGAAGCTGTCCCCAAGAAATTAGTTATAAATTTTGTGTTTCAATTTTTGTGCAGATTTCAAGCACGTGCATAAGAGTTTCACGTTCTAGTTTTCTTCATATCAACTAAAAAACGATTAAAACTACAATAATGTTAATCTCTGTTAAACTTCTTAAGGACAAATATAAGAGTATGGGCAAATTACAACCTGTCAAAAGAGTTGGTGATAATAGAGGACCGCAAGAGTCGGTTGAATGATATTAATTTAATAATTTCTGTCTCAAACTCAGCACGGAATCATTGAATCGACTAAACCATAAAAAAAAGTCTCTCAAATTGAGAACAGAATCAATGAACCGACTAAAACATGGAGGTAAGGAAACTAATAAATTGCAAGAGATGTCCGGCTTACAAACTTAATTATATGTTTGGACACGTGAGTGAATGCATAATAACGGATTATTGGCTTTACAAAGAAGCTTATCCTCCATATTTTTAGGGTAGGAACAAAAGATAATCAGTAATACAAGTTTTCATAAAGAAAATCAATTAATATCGATCGACTATTTTATCTATTTCTCTCAGTTTGGGACATAATTGAAATAATGTGAATCAGTCATCTTTTAGAATATGTATGTGTTTGATCGTTGCTGGGAAACACCCACAAAGCCACCTTTATTCGTTGGCAAAAAAATAGTTAAGAATGAATTGATCCAAGGGTTAATCAGTTTATATAGATGTAGAATATCTTGGCCACTTTTGAAGTGTGTTGGTGTCGTTTGATTTTGTGTCATGTTGATAGCTATCTTTTATTTTTTCAAGTATTCAGATGAGGCACTGGCTAATCTTTAGGAAAAATGTACCAAAGACAAAAAAAAAAGTCAAACATAACTCTTTTTCAGATTCACAAAAACACTGAAATTTTTTCAAAAAAATTGTTGTTTCAACCAATTTTCTCAAAAAAATTGTTGTTTTCGATCACAAAATATACAGATCATGAAGATCAAATACTAAAAAGTTAAAAAAAAATCATTTTGTGTTTGTTTTTTGAAATTTAGTCAATGGTGCAATTTGTAGAGAGGATAGCTGCATCCTTGAAACAAAGTTGAGATTTTAACTCTTATAATAATTTTATGTCAATATTTTTAATTTTCCTTACAATTTGTATAGGTTCCTCATTAAAGTGGCATTTAGCTTGGGTTCGAAACATACAAGTGATAGAGAATATTGTCATATTTTGTTAGAATTGTTGTAAATTTGTTCTTGCTTCTAAACTATTACTAAGAAGGTTTTCTTAAATTTATCAATTTATTAATGGATCTTATTTAACATTGTATTAGTTTATTTTTCATTTGGTTTGGGTTACAATTATTTGTTAATGTTTAGTGAAGAAATTTTTTTATTAAATTTATTTGTTGAGTGTTTTAAATCAATTTGAATGATATATCTTTAGGTTTGTATTGCCTCCATTGTAATTTAAAACTTTTGTGTTAGATCCTAGTTCACAAGAACAAAAATTCTCTAATATTGAATATCAAAGAAGAGGAAGACCAATAAAAAAATTCTGATGAACTTTATAGATATTACCATAGAATTTATTGTTGGCATAACTCGTATAGTGATGTTAAGAGATGTTTGGAGCTTTGATTAATTTATGATTGAATGAACAAGTGATAATAAAACTGTTAAAATAGTTAGTGACAGGCAATAGGTGATTTGATTATTATGTCAAATCTACGAAGAGTAAGTAGATCAGTCATAGGAGTAAGTAGAACATGTCTAGTAGATATTGTGGTTATGATCACAACGTATTTGGATGATCCATTATGAAAAGGAATGTAAAGATAATGAATTTTCTCCATAAGTTGTGTGTGTTCTTGAGCTACTGATGGTAGATTAAAGATTAGTGACTAGTACGAATGAATTAGTGAATTTTGTTGTGTTGGATGTGGTGACATGTCTCAATGATTGTGGGTGATGATCACGCATTCCAATGGTTGATGCTAATGTGTCATGAAGCTTCCAGAATAAGAGTTTGTTTGATCAAAATGTGTTTGATGACTATTCACTTATTCAAATTTAATATAAAAAGTTATTGGATGATGTGGTATAGAAGATTTGTTATGTGCATTGACATGTATGTTTTGGCATGTGGTATGTGATTTATGAGTTTGAAATTCAAAGTGAGAGATACTAGTGAAAGTTTAATGCAATAGAATATTTAGAGTTTTGTAGAACATTATATATTTGATGAAGGAAAAACAATGGTGTGTGGATTTTTGTGTTCACATAAGTGTAAAGGTGTGATCAAGCTAGATGATATTTGGGAATGAAGTGAAGTATTGATGTCCACTACATTGGATTTGATGAAAAAAAGAAGGTGATGTTTAGTAGATAATTCTACCTATAATTCCTTAATAGATGCAATAGTAAAATCCCTTAACTAGGTGGATCCTAATAGGTCCTCTATTGTAGATCCTTTAACAAGGTGGCACTTTAATTAGTGTTCTAAGTCCTATAACAAGGCTACTCTTGACATGGCTAGAGGTAAATGTCTTGACCAAATGACACTTAATAATGTCATTCTAAATTCTTAATAGGTTTTAGCTACTAACATGGTGTAATTGAGAAGAGTGCATAGTTTGTGGTACTAATTATCATTATCATTTTCAATCAAGTTGGATCTCCATGAAACCAAAATATATGTTTCATGTGTTGTATTTTTTTGTAGATGTGTATATATTTTTTATTATTTCATTTTTTGTTCCTAATCTTATACAATCATAGAAGTTTAAAGTGTTGAAAATTTCCATAATTAATTGATTACTTATACTCCCCCCAAGTAATATTATCCCTTAAGACTAATTATTACTATAATATCTTAGGTCTTCTATGATGGTGAAGCTTAAAAACTTGAGCGAATGATCTAAAGATGATGCAAAATAAAGGTCCTAAGTTCATGAAGGAAAACTACCCATCATGATGTGGAATAATGAAACTCTATCTCAAAGGTATGGGTGAGCAATATTGGAATCATATTATTGTAAGATATATTTCCCCTTCAGAAACTCTCAGCACATATGAGTTCAAGATACAAGAAGAGTATACTACTACTATGGATATCATTGCAAGTACTCTTAAAATAGAATTCATCAATGTTCAAGATCTAGAAATTTCTCATTAACTATGGGATAAGCTAAAGAGTATCTATGGGGGTCATTCACATGTGAAAAAGGGAGAAAGTAGATATCTTCAAAGGAAAAATTGATGACATGAGAATAATAAAAAATGGGAACATTGAACAATACAATCAAAGGATCAAATATGTGGTTGTTTATATCCAGGAGTTGGAGGAACTCCTCAAGAATATGTGTTGAGAAATTTTTTGAGAGCCTTGTTACCTTAGTACGCTATAAGGGTTTAATTTATTCAAGAAGTAAGATCTTTAGGAACTGGATTTGTTAAACTTTATTCTTTAAGGGGGAAGTTGATTGCACTTGAGTTGGGAAACAATAGTATGCCTATGGTTGAAGTTGCATTAAAGTCATCCTTGACTCTTGGTCCATTAAGGAAAGTAAAGTAATTTCTTATCCCTCTTTAATTGACATATTATTCTAATTATTATGAATCCTTTGTCTCTAAAGTAAGAGAACATGAAGAGATGGAAGCATTTCTTGCTAGGAGGCCACCTAGAAGAAAGGGTAAGCTAAAAGGTAAACTACTTTTAAAGTGTTTTCATGGAGAAAGATCCATCATATTTATCTTATGTATTGATAATGATATGAGAGATAAATCCAAGTCAATACAAAGAAAAGGTCAAAAAGACCTCCTATCTAGCCAAAGAAGGTGTTACCAATGAAGGGTTTGATGGCAAGGAGGGAGATGAGATTATTATTTTTTGCAATCAAGGAAGAACTTTTTGCTATTGGTGAGAAGGAAAATATTTTGAGTATGAATCATAGTAGAGAACGGACAATTGGTAGTGGATTCTCTCATCATATGATTCATGACATAAAAAAGCTCATTGAAATTGAGAAATACAATAGAGGACCGATAAGATTTTTTAACAATGATCCCTATCTATTGAAAGGTAAATTTTTTATTGCACTAAATTTAAACAAAACTATGGTGATGTCTATTGGGTTGCGAGATTGAAGTAAAATTTATTGAGTTTTTTATAGTTGAATAAAAATAGTATATATTAAAGTTCAACAAAGGTGTTTAGGATTCTTGGTAAATCATAAGATCAAATTTCTACCATTAAATTAAATAAAGGTAACTTGATCTATCTTAACACTACTATTAGAAGTCATCAAATTGCTAGGTACGAAGATAGTTTCCTATGGAATAAAAGGCCATCATGTTAACTTTGATAGTCTAATTAAAGTAAGTAAGATAAAAACACATAAGGGGATTTCCATATCCACAAAAACCATATTATGTGATCTATAAATATGGTTATTTGGGCAAGTTAACTAGTTCAAGTTTCATCAGTAAGTCATACTCTTCTGAAGGTATCTTGGATATGGTACATATTGATTAATGTGGTCCTATAAGAACTCAAATTTTTTATGGTTATAATTACTCTATGTTATTTACTAATAACTTTTCCAGAATGATGTGGGATGTGTTTCTTAAGGGAAAATAAGAAGCATTTCATATCTTTAAAAATATACAAATCTAGAGTAGAAAATGAGACTAGTAAGAGCCTAAAATGTTTGAGATTAGCTACAAGAGGAGAGTTTACTTCACATGAATTTACTACCTATTGTTAAGAGAAAGGAATCAAATGGTGGGTGTCTACACACATGAATCATTTGTTGAATGTGGAAGAAAACTAATAATACAAGAAGTTGTTATTTTGAAGATATTTTGAGAGAAGTTGTGAGAGATACAATGTACGCACAAAATTGGGTACATGTAAAGATAAGTATAAGCAAGACTCCTTATGAGATATGGTATGGTCATTCACCTCATGTGAGTTATTTCAAAGTGTTTAGAAGAAGGTGTTACATTAGTAAGGATGAGAATATAGGAAAGATTGATCTAAATGTGATGAAGACATATTCTTAGGATATTCTAAAAAGAGAAAAACCTACAAGTGTCCAAATAAGAGAAATAATAAGAAAGTGGAGAGGGAAAGTGTGGGAGTTGGTGAATTCTCTAAGTAAAATGATGAATCTAGTAAGGAATCAAAATACTATAAGGTAATTGTATATGTGTAATTGGTAGAGCAAGTTACTATAGCTACAAATAGGAAAGACAATGAAGATGAAGCAATATAAGTAAAAGAAGGGGCTACTATAGCTGAACCTATATTAAAAAATTATATAAATTTAAATCATTCTATTGATCAAATTATTGCAGATAGGAGATGTTTTGCATTAACTAGAAAGAAAGAAAGAGAGACTACATGCATGCTTTTTCAATTTGAACCTAGAATAGTAAAAGAATCATTGAAGTATGGTGTCTAGGTGAAAGAAATAGAGGAAGAATTGTATTAGATAGAGAAGAAAAAAGCATGGATACTTGTTATAAAAATGGTGGGTAATAATTTTATTGGTAATAAGTTTCTTTTTACTAACAAGATGGATGAATTGGGTCAAATACCAAGGAATGAGACCAAAATTGTTTGCAAAGGTTATGAACAAGAGAATGGTTTGAACTGTAGTCAAACTTTTGTACACGAGGCAAAAATTAAAGGTGGAAGCATTATATGTGTATATGATAAATAAAATAATCTTAAGGTAAATTAGATTGATGTAAAGTCTTCATTTCTTAATGGTGTTCTAGAAGAAAAAGTGTATATTAAGAAACCTGGATGGGTTTCTTCCTCATATGAAAGGAATGTGGTGTAAAAGTCAAAGTTCAATATCTATCTGGATTAAATAAGGTACAAAGAGAATGGTACAAAATATTTTATAGATATTTGATTGAGATAAGTTTCACCAAAACTAGTGATGACAATAATGCATATCATAAGATAGATAAATAAGATAAACAACTAATTGCAGAGATCTTTGTCGATGACATCATATTTGGAGGAAACTGTGCATTAAGAATTGCATTTAAAGATGAGATGAAGAAGTAATTTTAAATCTCAATGATTGGTGAGATCAAGTTATTCATTTGGTTAAAGGTATTAAAACTCAAAGATGCAATCTACATCAACCAGTCCAAGTATATCAAAGAAGTGTTGAATAAATTTGGGATAGAAACTTTAAATGAGTGGGTACACCTATTTTGATCAGCTGTAAACTATCTAAGGAAGGCGAGTCCAACAAAGTGGATGAAACTTTGTTCAAGTCCATGATAGGGAAGTTGTAGTATATTGTAAATAGAAGATAGGACATAAAAAAGGCTATTGGATGAGTAGCTAGATTCTATGCTAATCTTAAAGAGACACATCAAATGGTAGTGAATATGATATTTAGGTAATTGAAGGGGACTAAAAACTATAGTCTTTGGTATTCTCATAAAGGTGATTTTTCCTTAAGTTTGTTTACTAATTTATATTCTTTAGATAATGTAGATGATAGGAAGAGTATAATTCTTGCTGCATTTATTCCTTGTAAAAGTCTTGTGTCTTGAACAAGAAAAAAGTAGAGTTGTATATCTAAATTAAAAGTTGAGGTGGAATATTTTTCTACTTCTATAAATAATATGAAAATAGTGTAGATCAAGTAGACATTGGAATGCATTCAAGAAAATATTACAAACCTAGTTGGTATCTACTGTGAAAATACAAGTTCTATAAACATGTCCAAGAAGGTGTTGGAAACTAAAACTAGAACAATCTTTATGCTATCATTTATGTCAAACCTACTGGAGAGACATTTACTAATATTGTAAAGTGTCATATTAGTTTATTGATGAAGAGGATTTGAAAAGTGAGATAACTGGATGAACTAGTGGATTTTTTGATCGATGAGAGAAAGTATGATGGAATTACAATGGGAACCTGATCAATTAGTTTTTGAAAAAATGATGTATTATTTACTCAGTGCATAAAGTATAGAAGTGTTGAGTTGAACATAAGCAAAGCCCAGTAAAATGTGGTGGGTTAATAAAGGAGTTGAAATAGAAGATTAAGGAACTTAAGAGTTAACTAAGAAAAAAGTATTATCAAAGTGATAGTTATGACAGAGAAAGTTGAATAAGCTAGGTATAGTAGTGAAGGAGTGCAATGAAGACCGAGAAAGCCAGTGGAAGCAAGTGAGACAAAACAATAGTGACCAAGCTATAGAGTGACAACCAAGTGTCAAAAAAATAATAGTTTATGAAAAAATCAAGTTGGAGGCCAACATAGTTGAATTTTTGGATTAGTAAAAATGTGTGGATGATAAGGATTATTTGAGCTAGCATATTGAATGCATGCAATTAGTTTGTTATGTGATCAAAGGTAAGGATTTAAACAAAATTTTCTAGAAGTAAAAACAAAGGAGTATAAGGATAAAAGATGAATAGATTCATTGAATTTGACCTAAACCTAAGATCTACAGTGATGTTTAAGCAAGAAAATATTAAAAATACTTTTTTAAGGAGACATAAGAGATATTTCCTAAGGTTAGTTTGTTGTTGGTTGGTGATTTTATGGAGAACTTGGCAAGGAGAGAGTAGCAAAGGAGAAGTCAAGAGATTAGTAAAGTGTGATTTCTTCAATGGTATCCAAGAAGATTAGTGATGGAGATGTTAATGAAGTCTAGTCGATAAACCAACAAATGAGCTGAGTGGAGATCTAAATTTGTAATGTGAGTAGTTTCTTACAAATCAAACTATCTATTACTTTTTAACCATTATGGAATTCAAAATCCTTTAATCAAGGTTGACCTAGCAATAATTTTGTAAACCTTTAATCAAGATTCAACATTCTAAGGCAATGATCCAAAATCCTCTAACTAGATCATTGCTAACAAGGTGATTAGATCCTTTAATAGGGTCATTCCTAATAGTGTGTTTTATAACCTTTAACAGGGTTGCTTCTTAACGAAGCTCACTTTAGAAGAGTGAAAAGTGATAGCATCTTACTTGGAGGTTTTTTTCCAAATTGGGTTTCCACATTAAATCCTAGTGTCATATATGTGTGACTATTATATGTGTGATTCATTTTATTTACTATTTATATTTTGTTATTGGTTTTCATATACTAAAAAGAGAGCTAAGTAATGAATAAAATATTGTGTTTCTGATAATATGATATATGGACTAAGTGATTTAATTATATTGTTTTAATTGTTTGAAGTTAGTAAAAATTGAATTGGTACATCTGGACCTGAGGATGACTTATTCACCCCTCATCCCTCCCCAACCTCTCATATATTCTAAATATCCTAACAATTGGTAACGAATTTTTTGGTGTTTGTAAGAAAAGTTTGAAGGACTTTAACCAAAGAACAAGATGTACAAAAGAGAGGTACCTAATTTGAACAAGGACAACTTCCCAAGATGTCAACAACTAATAAAATCGCATCTATCTAGGATTGGAGATTCTACATTGTACTACCTAGAAAATAAATACATCAATTTTCCTATACCCAGGACTGTTAACAAAAGAAGGAGACATATGAAGTTGGATGCATATCAAAGGGTGAATAAAATTAGAGGTGTTTCCAATACAATTGGTATTACAATTAGTGTTAACATTGATGAATTTACAATTGGTATCATAGAGGGAGAAGTGTAAGCGAGTGCAAGATAATCTCAGTCAGAATGAAACTAAGGATATTAATGAAGATCTGTAACAAATCAAAGAGGGGTTTGTTGCTAATATATTATGAGAATGCCTTTTGCATTTGCATGGTAACTAGAGGTGTTTCAATCAATGCCAAAGAGGGAGATAGTTAGAAACTACATTTGGAATAATTGTTAAATTTTCATTGAGGTTAGACCTATTGGAGAGACATTTACTAATAGTGTAGAATGCCATATACATTGATTGATGAAGATGATTTTGAAAGAGAGATAACTAGATGAGCCGGTGAAGTTGTTGATTGATGAGGAGAAAGTATGGTGGAATTACAATTGGATCTTGATCAGTCAGTCTTTGACAATATGATGTATTATTTACTCAGTGTATGAAGTATACAAGTGTTGAGTTAAACATAAGAAAATCCTAGTAAATTATGGTCACTCAATTAAAAAGTTGAGATAGTAGATTAAGGAACATAAAGGTTACCTTAGAATATAGAATTTTTTGAGTAGTAAGTTATGTCTAAGAAAGTTGAAGAAGCAAAGTCTAGTAGCAATTGAGTGTAATGAAGATCAATTAAGCTACTAGAAGACAAGTGAGACACAATAGTAATCACTGAGATACACTATGAGGACCAAGTGTTAGCAGAATAACATTTTGTGAAAGAATTGAGTTGGATGTTGACATAGTTGATTTTTTCAATTAGTCAAAATGTTTGTATGATAAGGATTGATGAGCTGGCATATTTAATTCATGAATTGGGTTTGTTATGTGATCAAAGCCAAGGATTAAAAGTATCAAGAAAGGAGTGGAATGAAAAAATAGGGATAGATTAATTGATTCTAACCTAACCCTAAGACCTATAGTGATATTTAAGCTGGAAAAGATCAAAGCTACCTATTTAAGGATGTATAAGAGATATTTTCTAAGGTTGGTTCATTGTTAATTGGCAATTTTATGGAGAACTAGTGAAAGGCAGAGTAGTAGAGGAGAAGTGAAGAGATAGGTGAAGTGTGATTGCTTGAAAGGTTGTCAAGTAGACCAATAATGGAGATGTTAATGAAGTCCAGAAAATGAACCATAAAATGAGCCAAATGGAGATCAATTTAAGGATAAAAATAAAAAACTTGTTTAACAAATTTATAAATGAAAAGGTTAACACAATCAGAACCATTCAACTTCAATGATATAAAAGTGACATTTTTGTTTGGAATTTGAAGTAAAATAATTAAATGTTAAGAAATCTATGCAATTTATGATTATTATTTTTATTTATTTTTTGAATAAAAATTAACATGTTAATTTTTATTTTAAAAGATGATTTTTAAGTTGTTAAAAAATGTCAAAAAAAACTATATATAAATAAATAAATATAAAACTCTAATTTCAAAATATGTTATGGTGACATATATATCTAGTACACTAAGAGGGAAAATTTTAGTTTTGAACTGTATTTTTTCTTTCATAACAATTAAACATCCAACTTGTCTAATCGATTTTCATCTCCCACCATATTTTTCATAAAATAATTAATCTTAATATATAAAAAAGTTATATATCCTCAAAACTAACTCTCTCCTCTAGTGAAATGTATATTTTTAAAAATGTTAATATGATTTACTATTGTTTTCTTTCCCCAAAACAACATCTTCTTGACTATTAAAATAGCTACTTGTAATATATTTTAATTACAATATAACATGTTTAGTTAAAATATTATAAAATCTATATGAGCATATTTTTAACTTTGATCTCTACAAAAGAGTATTTTTATATTTTTAAAAATTTATCTTTAAAAGAGTAAGAGTTATTGAAATGGTATATGTCTAAAATAAATTTACTCTTTAGTAATTGGATCCAAATTAGTAAAAAATGTGCATTTATTAGATAATTCTAATTGAAAACACTAAAACATTTATCTAGCTTAACTAGAATGGATCTAGCTAGATCATATATTTGACCTAAATTGTTTTTTATCTTGAAATACTCAAATTCAACTATTCAAACATATGATAAAATTGCTTTGATTCTAAAAGATGTGAAGAGACTTTACCATAAGGAAGAGACTTGTGTCTTACTTCTCTAAAACTAAAATTCTATGTTATGGACTAGGACCAATAATGTGTTAGAAAAATAGGACAAGATAAATTTCACTAAACCCATAAAAATGTGGATAAGTATATCTACAAATTTTTACTATGAGATCATATGACAATATAATTTAGAGAAAACTACTAAAAACTATGTTATATGATAATCACAAAAAAATAGATGAAAAGCATATAAATTCCAAGTGTCTAGCAAGTTGCTCCATGCTATATAGTGCACAAGCAATTAAACTAGTTAAAAATATAATAAGGCTATTATGAAAACTAATGAATGCTGAAATAATTTTATATAACATAAAATAAATATCAATTAAATCTAAATAGATAATGTTACAAATATTGAGTTTGCGTCTTTACAATGATAAAATCATTGTGATTTCTAAATGTAGCACATGTTATGATGTATACATTACCATATAAGTTTGTATAAAAAATTGTACTTTCTTTTTCCTTTTGTCAACCAAATTCAAATTTATAATTTACCAAGATAAGTCTTCTAGTTGTATATTAGTCATTATATCTAGGACAAGTAGTTCAAAGTTTATTGAAGGTTTAACATACCAAGTTAAGTACTCTTCATCCTTAGAAGGATTAACAAAACATAAAACATATGTAATTAGAGGAAATAATAAATTTAAATGTAAATATTAGTGCTAGAGGTGGCCTAGTCATGTTTGTTAATTTTATGTGACTAATTTTCGGTATTCTAATGAGAATTATTATGAATGATTCAGATATGCATTATGTCATTAGTTATAAAATATATAGTCTATAACATGTCTAATTTGTGATTTTGTAGGAGAAATTAATGAGGCTAATACATATTAGTCTAAAGACTTCCTATCTTCCTACAAATCAATGTTTCACTCTTCCAAATCCATAATTACCAGTGTCTATACTTCCATTTCAAAACATTATGGTATTGAAAATAAGTTTTTAAAGTTTTCTCTAAGACAAAAGTTTGAAGAACTCTGTTAATGTTAATGATGTATGAAGCCCCTAAGGTAAAGTGCAATAAGAAAAGATATTGGAAAGTCCTTATGCAAAATTTTAAACCTTTTAATTTGAAATTGTGCTAGCATTTATTTTTAGTTTTATTTCTTAGCAAATAAAACATGTCTTGGTACATGTGTGTCTAATTTTATTTTTTTTCTTTGTGGGTATGAATTTTTTATATTTAAGCCTTGTAATATATATTTTTGAAGAGTTGTAACAAAGATATATTTTCAAAATTTCATTCTTTAAGAGATGATGATTTGTATCACATTGTAGAAGAGGAAATAAATGTGTTGAAAATAATTTATGGAAGAGTTCAAAATGGACTTGAGAAAAGATCATGAGTAGTATTGAAAAAAGGAAGATTAAAGATTAGTGTCAAAGGAAGCTTGAAAATTAATAGCTATTAAAGGAGATCTTTTTGTGCAGTCCAAGAATAGTCATAGAGGTAAAATTCATTTGTGTAAGAGTCTCATTTATTTCAATGGGGGAGATACGAAAAAAAAATTGACGAATTTAGAAAAAAATGAATTCAAAGTTCTTAGAAACTATCAAGGAGTTGAGAAAGAATGTTTATGCAAAAGTTTGTGAAAATGATAATCTTGAGGACAAATTGGAGAAAGTTAAGAAGATGGATAGAGATTTAGAAGAGAAGGTAAAAATGATATAGAAATAAAAGGAAAATTTGGTGTCAACAAAATGAGTTGGTGATGTTGCATGTGATACAAGTGATCTATGTCAATTTACAGATACATTATTGGAAAACCTTTTGTATTTTCATGGTAACTGCCTAAGGTTCTATCATCAGTGCCAAAGAGGGAGATTGTTGGAAACTACAACTAGAATAATTGTTAAATTTTATTGATGTTAAACCTACTAGAGAGACATTTGCTAACAGTGTAGAATGCCATATTAGTTGATTGATGAAGAGCATTTTGAAAGAGATAATTAGATGAACTGGTGAAGTTATTGATAAATGAGGAGCATATGATGGAATCACAATGCCAACTTGATAAATTAGTCTTTGAAAAGATGATGTATTATTTACTCACTATATGTTTACAATTGTTTAATTAAACATAAGAAAAGCCTAGTAAAATGTAGTTGGTCCATTAAGGAGTTGAAACAAAAGATTAAGAAACTTAAAATTTATCTGAGAAAATAATATTAAAGTTAAAGAAGCAAAGTGTAGTAGCAACTGAGTGTAATGAAAACTAATCAAGCTAGTTGAAGACAACTAAGACACAATAGTAGTGACCATGATACACTATGAGGACGAAGTGTCAGCAAAACAACATTTTGTGAAATAATTGAGTTTGATGCTAACATAGTTGAATTTTTGGATTAGTCAAAATGCATGGATGATAAGGATTAATGAGCTAGCATATTTAATGCATGAATTGGGTTTGTTGTGCGATCAAAAAGTCAAGGATTAGAAAAGAAGTTTCTAGAAGTGTCAAGAAAGGAGGGGAATAACAAAACATGAATAGATTCATTAAGTTTGACCTAACCCTAAGATCTATAGTAATATTTAAGCTGCCTATTTAAGGAGGTATAATAGATATTTTCTAAAGTTGGTCAATTGTTAATTGATGATTTTATTGAGAACCTTTGAAAAAAAAAGTAGTAGAGGAGAAGTGAAGAGATTGGTGAAGTGTGATTGCTTGAAGGGTTTCCAAGTAGATTAGTAATGGAGATATTAATGAAGTCCAAACAATGAACTAGAAAATGAGCCGAATGGAGATCAACTTAAGCATAAAAATAAAAACCTATCTCACACATCTATAAATGAAAAGTTTAATAGATTCAAAACCATTCAACTTTAATGATATAAAAGTGACATTTTTGTTTGAAATTTGAAGTAAACTAATGAAATGTTTAGAAATCTATGAAATTTATGATTATTATTTTTTATTTTATTTTTTAATACAAATTGACATGTTAATTTTTATTTTAAAAATGATTTTTAAGTTGTTAAAAAATCTCAAAAAAAAAAAAAAAACCTATATGTAAATAAATAAATATAAAACTCTAATTTCAAAATATGTTATAGATGACATACATATCTAGTACATTAAAAGGAAAAAAATTAGTTTTGACATATATTTTCCCTTTTATAGTAATTAAATGTCCAACTCACTTAATCAGTTTTCATCTCCCACCATATTTAGAAAAAAAAAAATTAATCTCAATAAAAAGAAAAGTTATATATATCCTTAAAACTAACTCTCTCCTCTAGTGAAATACATATTTTTCAAAAAAAATTAATATGATTTACTATTTTTTTCTTTCTCCAAATGAACATCTTCTTGACTATTAAAATAGCTACTTGTAGTATATTTTAATTACAATATAATATGTTTAGTTTAAATATTATAAAATCTATATGAGCATATTTTTTACTTTGATCTCTACAAAATAGTATGTTTATATTTTTAAAGAGTTATTTTTAAAAAGAGTAGGAGTTATTGAAATGTCATATGTCTTAAAATAAATTTACTTCTTTAGTAATTGGATCCAAAATAGTAAAAAAAAATTGCATTTATTAGATAATTCTAATTGAAAAAGCTAAATCATTTATCTAAGTATTTTTATATTTTTAAAAAGTTATCTTTAAAAAGAGTAGGAGTTATTGAAATATCATATGTCTAAAATAAATTTACTTCTTTAGTAATTGGATCCAAAATAGTAAAGGTGTGCATTTATTAGATAATTCTAATTGAAAAAGCTAAATCATTTATCTAAGTTAAATAGAATGGATCTTGCTAGATCATATACTTGACCTAAATTATATTTTATCTTGAAATACTCAAATTCAATTGTGTTGATAAGTTATTGTGACATATGAAAAAACTTTCTACTTTGACTGTAAAAGTTGTAAAGAGACTTTACCATAAGGAGGAGACTTGTGCCTTACCTCTCTAAAATTTAAATTCTATGTTATGGACTAGGACCAATAATGTATTAGAGAAATAGTGCATGATAAATTTTAGTGCACCAATAAAAATGTGGATAAGTATATCTTGAAAATTTTAGTATGAGATCATATGACAATCTAATTAAGAGACAACTACTACAAACTATGTTATATGATAATCATAAAAAATCAAATGAAGAGCATATAAATTCCAAGTGTCTAGAAAGTTTCTCCATGCTAGATAGTGCACAAGAAATTAAACTAGTTAAAAATATAATAAGGCTATTATGAAAACTAATTAATGGTGAAATAATTGTATATAACATAAAATAAATATCAGTTAAATCTAAATAGATAATGTTACAAATATTGAGTTTCATCTTTACAAAGATAAAATCATTGTGATATCTAAATGTGGGTCAATTTATGATGTATACATTACCATATAGGTTTATATAAAAAAAAATTATTTTCTTTTTCCTTTTGTCAACAAAATTCAAATTTACAACTTACCAAGATAATTTTTCTAATTGTATATTAGTCATTATATCTAGGACAAGTAGTTCAAAGTTTATTGAAGGTTTAACATCCCAAGTTAAGCACTCTTCATCCTTGAAAGGATTAACAAAATATTAAAAAAAATTAATTAGAAAAATTAATTAATTTAAATGTAAATATTAGTGCTAGAAGTAACCTAGTCGTGTTTGTTAATTTTATGTGACTAATTTTGGGTGTTCTAATGAGAATTATTCTAAATAATTAAGATATGTATTATGTCATTAGTTATAAAATATATAGTCTATAACATGTCTACTTTGTGATTTTGTAGTAGAAATGAATGAGGCTAATACATATTAGTCTAAAGACTTCTTATCTTCCTACAAATCATTTTTTCACTCTTTCAAATCCGTAATCTTTTTACTAGTGTCTATACCTCCATTTCAAAACATTATGGTATTGAAAATAAGTTTTTGGAGTTTGCTTGAAGACAAAAGTTTGAAGAATTCTATTAATACTAATGATATATGAATCCCCTAAGGTAAACTACAATAAGAAAAATATTGAAAAGTGCTTATGAAAGGTTTTGAACCTTTTAATATGAAATTGTGCTATTTTTTTACGGTAGTTTTTGATCTAATACTAATGTTATATATCTCATTAGAATTTTAACTTCCACAAATTAAAATATAACAATCAATTTATTAGAAGAAGAATTTAATACAAATAATAATAAAAAGTTTGCATTGGAATCTTGAAATGAAAAAAAATGAGTTTTTATCTAGGACGATTTTAACTAATTTTTGTAGTTCTTTTGAAAATGAAGAATGTGCATATATTTAGGATTTAATTATTTATTTCTAGATTTATTTCTTAGCAAATAAGACATCTCTTAGTACATGTGTATTTAATTTTATAGTTGTTTCTCTGTGGGTATGAATTCTTTATATTTAACCCTTTTAATATTTTTTCTCAAGAGTTGTAACAAAGATATATTTTTAGAATTTCATTCTTATGTAAAATTTATATTTGTTATCAGAGCAGATGAAGATATTAAGGTGTGAAGTGTGTTCATGAGATGTTGATTTTATATATCATATTGTAGAAGAGAATATAAGTGTGTTGAAAATAATTTATGGACAAGTTCAAAAAGGACTTTAGAAAAGATCATGAGTAGTATTGAAATAAAGGAAGTTTGAAGACTAGTGTGAAAGGAAGATGGAAAATTAATAGCTATTAAAGGAGATCTTTTGTGCAATCCAAGAACAATTACAAAGGTAATTCATTTTTATAAGAGTTTCATTTATTTCAATGGGGCAGATAGGGAAAAACATTTGAGGAATTTGGAAAAAAAAAAATTCAAAGTACTTAGAAATTATCAAGGAGTTGAGAAAGAATGTTTATGCAAATTTTTGTTAAAATGATAATCTTGAGGATGAATTGGAGAAAGTTAAGAAGATGGATAGAGATTTAGAAGAGAAGGCAAAAAAGATATAGAAAGAAAAGGAAAATTTGGTGTCAACAAAATGAGTTGGTGATGTCGCATGTGATAAAGTTCCTACATGTTCAGGTGTAGATAGAAACTATTATAAGGATAAAAATGAATTTTGAAAAAATAATATTGGCTTTAAAATTATGGAGAAAATTGGATTTAAAGGAAGTGGATAAGAAAAATATGGGCAAGGCATGAAAGAGCTCATCCAACCTATTTGGAGGTCAAATTTTGAAGGCTGAGGGAGGGAGGGGGAGAGAGAGAGAGAGAGAGAGAGGGGGGGGGAGGGGGGGGGGGGGGGGGGGGGGGAGGGAGGGAGAGGGAGAGAGAGAGAGAGAGAGGGGGGGGGGGAGGGGGGGAAGGCGGGGGGGGGGGGAGAGAGAGAGAGATCTGTTGCTGCGAACAAATTAATTCAATGTAAGGAATTTGTTACATGTACTCATTGTCATAGAGAAGGACATAAACAAGAAAAATGTTGGGATCTTCACCCTTGTAAAAATTTTAGGTTGAAAAGTCATTGTGAAAAGGCATGTTGGAATAGAGATGGCACTAGAAAATCTACAGAAAGTTGTATGCAGGTTGATTATGGATTGATCAATCGATCTTGCTGGCAAAAGGTGACAAAGATGTTAAAAAGCTTATACAAACCTCAAAGTTTGCATGTCCAAACTTACTATAGTAGATCAAGGTTTTGATGTTTGAGAAGTAGTTGATGACTGGCTGCTTTGATTGGCACATGGAAGTGTCATGAGTATTCTCTATACTAGAAAAGGGAGGGGAAAACTAAGTCTTGTGATCTCTAATGATAGAGAGAAATTGATAAAGAGTTGGTTGACTTCTATTAGAAGTACTATTTGAAGACTCTAGAGATGAAGAGTTGCATTATGAGAAAAAATAGAGTTTCTTCTTAGGGAGATTTTAATTAGCTTTTTTAGTTTTTATGCAAATGAAAAATGTGTTGAATATTGCCTATATTTAGGATTTAGTTTTATTTCTTTTTAGTTTTGTTTTCTAAAGAAGTGCAATAAAAATATATTTTCAGAATTTCATTCTTGTATAGAATCTCCATAATGAAGCTTATACTAAAATCTACATAATAATGAAGCTTATACTAAAATCTACATAATGAAGCTTAGACTAAAATTTGCGAACTCCTCTCAAAACATTGATACGTGTATGAAGCTACACATTAGGGTTACAGTTTGATGTCATAATGCTACAACGGTTCCGGACGACTTCATTTAAAATCGTTTTGTACGGCTGGAGATATGGTTTCATTGCTTGAACTTGACTTAATTGACTTGAGAATAAGCACACACCACAAAATGATGTCTTTACGGAAGGATTTAACTGTTAGCTCTCACATCGGCATGACATCACCATCTGTACTACCAGTGAAACAAACTCCATTTTGACTTTGTGATTAGTCGGTGAAGAGCTCATAATGGAATCGCACAATAGAAAACTACACTTGCAAGCAAATCAGCTAGCGTGGAATCGCAGAACTTTCCTCAGAGGAAAATAGGATAACCAAGCCCATTATAAGGGTTCCTTTGGAGTCACTCCAAGCTCAGAATGCCTCCTTAAATAGACTTTTGTAAATGAAGCCTGCTCTTAAGGTCAGCATTACAAAAAGTCTCTCTAGTTTTTTCAGGTCAAAAACTATAGTGGGAGATCTCACTTCTAGATAACATACAATTGCAGTTTCCTGTCCATGAGATTAGTTTGAGGATGATTTAGGAGTGCATCTCTTTGTCTGTGGGATCTTATAAAAAAAAAATTAGATAATTTGAGTTTGTATTTATTCAAAAAGAGTTTGAAGATAATTTAGGGCTTCAGTTTTAGATCTGAGAAATCCCACAACAAAAAGAGTTTGAATATTGTTTAGCTTGCTAATCTCATAGACATTAGAATCTTCAAAACATTCATATTGAAGAAACAATGGCTTTAAGCAACTATGGAAGCTACCCAGAGAAGCTAGTGGAAGACGTGTGGGCAGTTCTAATGCAAGGCCAAGATAAACCAGCAGAAGAGAATAATGGGTATTTGGAGGACATGATTCCATATAGTGTTCTAAAAAAGGACATGGCAGCACCTGTGGTGGAAAAGACTGTGGAGATTAAACAACCAACTGGATGTATGCAGATGCCTCCTCCTGTAAAACATTACAGAGGAGTCCGGAGGCGGCCATGGGGGAAATTTGCAGCAGAAATAAGGGATTCTGCAAGAAAAGGTGCGAGGTTGTGGCTTGGAACATTCAGTACTGCTGAGGAGGCTGCCATGGCTTATGATAAAGCTGCTCTTCTCATGCGGGGTGCTCGAGCTTTACTGAACTTCCCTACCCATATTGTAATGCAGGCATTGAGACAAAATGATTATGCCTTCTCCTACGAGCTCAATGCTTCCCGCCGGCGTTATATGAATTGCTGCTTGGGAAGCAATGCAATTAGTCCATCTCTCTCTTTTAGTACTCCTGCTCCCCCAGTAGTGAATAGGAAGAGAGTGAGAGATTCATCAGCACTGGAGGATGTGGTTAATCAGCCATTGCAACATGCTAGGCTTGATCATGATTCTCAGTTTTTACTCAATCACAGCTCTCATGGCTCACAAGCATTGACAGAGTTCCAAAGCATGGAGTCATATTGTCTTGAAGAACTGCTTGGAGCATCTTCACAGACTGATTGTTTTGCTGATCCATTGACTGATAGCTCATTATTTGAGGACCTGCTACAATAACAATGTATGTTCCTTTATTTTAATATATTTCAACAATCTATGTGGTTGTCACACAGCTGTTTTGAATTTGATTGAGCCAAATTCAGTTATACTCATTTAAGTGTTATCAATTTGTGATATATCTATGAAGATTAACTGTACAGTTTTTTCGAGTCATATTCATTGATCTATGTTTTATAAATAGTGGTTCACAAGAACTCGTCTCTTTTGAGAAGGATATGAACACTTAGCACTCATTCTATTTAAGTGAGGTGAAGCATCAGGACATGCCAGAGGCCGCTCGTCACAATATTACTCCAGCTCAAACCCCCTTAACTATGAATTTTCTATGATTATGTTCACTCTGCTTGTAACGCCATCTAAGTTGTCACCTTTTCATAATTCATAAAATTGTTTTCAATAATATTCCTGAATTTCATTGTGTATATTGATTCTATTTACTTTAAATGCATTTTACAAAACACATTGATATATCACAAAACTGAGAAATAACTATGATGGATGGTGTGATCGCTGTTTCCATCAGCAAAATGAAAATCAATCCTTATGATATGACCGCTCTATATTTATTGAGCAAGATACAGATTATTATTTTTCATAGACAGGTAAGTCGCTGATCTACTGATTTCAAGAACAGAGGTGACTTGTATATAATTATGATTTGTAGTCGTCAATAGAGGAATTTATTTCCTGAAAGTTGAGGATAGTTATTCATTCATTAAATGATGATGGCTTTCTGTTGGTCGCCTATAATTTCTAATCGTTTTCTTTTTAACAGTGCGTAGAACTTTGTACAAAAAGATAGGTGATCTGTTATGATCATGGTTCTTTTCGACAGACCCCCGTAAAGTTCATCTGCTTGGTTTTAAATATAATCCACAATATTTATATGCAAACGTGTTCTAATGGCCGGAAGACTTTGTCTAAATATGTCAAACAAGGGCTTGCTGCAATGAGGCGAGGGTTTCCTATAAAAATGTCAACTCGAGCTGTTGTCAAACATGGGACTTTGGGGAAAATATGTAGATTGATATAATTTTGAAGTGTGCAGATTTGAATTTTAAGATGACATTGGATCACTTTCTCCTTTTAGAAGTCTATTTTTTTTTATGTATTAGATAGCAGTCAAATAAAGGGGGGCTGACCACGTAGTACAAAAGGCTGGAGATCAGCCAGTAGTTACCTCTTATTATCTAATCAAACCATTTTCTAAACATCAAAAACATCTTAACAGTTAACACCATAACAGTATACTTCAAAATATCAGTATCAACCATACTACCCCTAACATACATACTATGCCAAAAAATAATCCAGCAGCATAAATTACAAGTGCTGCTCTTAAAGTGATTAATATCCACATTAACCAAAAGTGCCACATAGAGCATAAAGTTCACAGTTAACCATAACATTATAAAAGAAAAATAAATACAAGCATGGGGTTACCCCTCATTCTCCTCCAAGTCCTCCCCCTCCTTTTCATCAGGATCCTCCATGGTCAGTTTCTCCACCTCCTCCTTGACGCATTTCTCCAATAGAGTCTTGAGCCAATCCTCTACCAAGAAGCTGTAGAGGGAGTAGGTGGTCTCACTCTCTTTTCCCGTGTCTTTCTCCTCCTTGTTCACTTGTAGAAAGTACAAAGTGGTGGCCGCTAAATGCATGACTTTTAAACAAGGGTTTCAATCTTTCAACACAAGGATACCTAATTGTTAGCCAAGTCATGCATTGATTTCTCTAGCCTATCCAACCAAGTTTTACTTTGATCTTGTCCATGGCTATGACACCCTGTCTTCCCCCCACCCTTAGCAACATCCTTCATAGGGGAGATGATATCTTCCCCCAAGCTTTTATCCGCAGAAGGGTTGGCTTCTAGGGTGTCCAAAATGTGGGAAGGGCTTTGAATATCCTTACTCCCAAAGCCAGGGTGTATAACCTTCCTCTTCCTCATGGTGGATCTCCTTTCACTCTTCGTGGACTCATAACTCACCTCTTGTTTGGGGGTGTCTTAATTTTTTCCATTTTAAGCCTTTTGCCATATTTCCTTGCAGCTTTATTACTCCACTCAATATCAGTATCGGAGTCAATAACATTGATGTTTTTCCTAGTACTCAAGGGTTTTTTGTCCACCTTCTTCAAGGAAAAACTAGGGCTACGGTCTGTGGAGACATAGGGAGTAATAGTGCCAAGGGGATTAACAAGAAGAGGTGGGTTGAGGGTGAGTTGGAACTTATAGAGTTTAAACATGAAGACCTAGTATAGGATATAAAAGGGTCTTCCTTCCTCCTTCTTTCTCCTAACATTAAACACACTATCCTCCATCGAATGCAAAATAAGGTGTGGGAAGGAAATCAAGTCTTGGTTCATAAAATGGTTTAAAATAAGAAAGTGGTAATAATACAACACCTTAAACTAATCTTTGAGAGTGATGTAGCACATAATGGCATCGCACACTATGTCCCAAGGTTTGGCTAGGCCCTCCTTTGAAAATCCACCCTACATGCGAACAAGATCCTCCTTAGGGAAGAATAATTTCCTCAAGCTCGTTTCATCAAAAAATCTGTCCTGCTTATGCCAACTTCTACTCTCAAGAGATAACCCACCAACCCTTGAGATGAGCTCCTCTATCATTTCGAAAACCATCCCATTAATGTTCACCTTCCTATTATTTTAGGTGTTGACGAATTGCAGGGACACATGCTCATCATACCCTTCAATGCCTTCCACGAATGGAAATAATCCACCTTCCTGCAGATAGACCCATGTTGCCTCACTATCCCTAATATTGTCCTTAATCTTATTTGGTTCAATGTGGTCATTGGCACCCATGTCTTCACTGAGTTTAATCACTAGATCCTCAGTTTGTACCAACATCTACTAGTTGTAGGACAAAACTTGGAAGCCAGTGTAATTTAAAGATATAATGTTAAAAATGAACTTGAAAAAGCAATCAATTCTCATCATAAAATCACAAGACTTCATGATTTCAAATCCCCCTCGAGCTTGAGCACATGTGAACAATACCTTTCCCATTAAAATTAACCATTGCCAGCTATGCATTGAGTAAAACACAAGGGAATTGCTGTTATGATTATTCACAATGTTTGTCCTTGGCAGTTTTATCATTGTGACCAAATCCATGTAAATCGTCCTCTCACCATTCTAATTAATGCTTGTGGTGGGGAGCCCCAAATGTACATGATCACAAAATCTTTCCAAATATTCTAGAATTTCTAGTTTTTAATTCTTGGGTTCTGCTTCCCACCAAGATCCACACCAATATGCCACCCGTTGTACTTCATTACATTGTGCCACAAAAATCATGTTTGCTTTCCACCATCATCTATGTGGATGGTGGGGTTTGAGTGACATCATCCCATTCCTTTAATCCTTCCAATTGATGACCAATTTTAGCTAGGTCATCTACAACTATGTTGCCTTCCTGATAGATGTGATCCACATGGACTTCAAGAAGCCCATCCAACAAGCTATGGATTTCCTCTATTAACTCTTTTATCTTCCAACTGCACTAGCTTTCACCCTTTATAGTTTTGATAATTAACATAGAATCTCCCTTGATATCTAGTCTATTAATCCTTCTATCTCTCACTATCCTCATTCCCATAGTAGGGCCAAAGCTTCTGCTTCATTATTTGATCCCCCTCCACAGCTCCCAGCATAAACAACCATCATCTTACCAGTACTCTCTTGGATAACATCGCCAGCCATAGTCCTTCTAGAAATGATTGAGCCATCAAAATTGAGTTTCATCCAAGCTTCTAAGGGGGTGTCAAACCATTTTATGTCTCACAAAAATTTCAGAGTTGTTGAATATTTCCACCTTCAAACTTAAGTCCCAAGAAGTAGCCCATCTCATATCTTGGTCCCTCAGGGAGTTTGCAAGGCAGGGTTTCTAATACCATATCCGACTATATTCTTTTAGGAGCCTAGTCACTTGCTAAGCCATCATTGTACTAGGAGTATCTTTGTCCCCAAATATGCAATTGTTCTATTCCTTCCAAATTTTCCATGACACATATGGGGATATGACTCTCCAGAAGGTTTTGAGGTATGGGTGATTAGAGTTGACCATTCTAATTAACAAACTAATGGAGGTTCTCATTGAAGCACCACTAAATCTCCCACATAGAGAAAATCCCCCTTGAAACTCCAAAGGCAAGAGACAATGTATGAGGAAGTGTAGAATGGATCCCACTAGATTTTAACATAACACACAGTAGTTGGCTAGCTAGAATCCTCTTCTTTTTTAGATTATCAATGGTGAGGATTGCCTTGTGTAGAGTCATCCACAAAAAGAAATTTATCCTTGGTAGGATCCAAGAGTGCCAAACATTCTTCCATTCTTTTGGGGCTTCACCACCCTCAAGACAACAACTATAAGTAGATTTCATCATGAAGTCCCCAAAGAGGGTAAGTCTCCATATTAATGAATCGGCCAATGGGATGGAGACGATATGGTAATTATGCAACATCTCCTAAAGCTCCATAAGTAGCCTCATCATAGGATTGTCTTAATTGTAAAGTATTTTCCATTTTCTATCAAGGCTAATGTAGTTATGAACCAAGGTACCATATTGCCTGGTACATGAATCTCTTAGAGGTTGGAACCTGGTATTCATGAGTGGGCCATGAGCCATTGATCCTCCCAAAAGTCAATGTTGTTCCCATTCCCCAAAACTCAATGAGTACCTTTCTTCAAAATTCTACGGGTGTGCACAATATTATTCCAATTTTTTGATCTCAGGGGGAGTGCATTGGTCCAAAGATGTTGATGCAACAAGTCACCCAGCAAATAATTAGCCCTAAAAATACTACACCGACTACTCAAAGAGTTCATTAGTTCTTATCCAACCTCAACCATGAGGGCCTAATTCAAATGTCCAATTATTCTAATGTTTAGCCTACCCAACGATTTAGGTTGATAGACTTTCTCCCAACTTACTAAACTTATTTAGGTCTTATCCTCCATTCTAGGTCATAAAAAAATTCTTTGAATTTTTTCAATAATATCTTTATATCTACCTAGGAGTTTAAAGAGAGAGAGAGGAAGTACACATAGATGTTCTATAGGGAGGCCGAGAGAAGTTGAAGTTTCCCTGCACTGCTCAGGATTTTTTTTCTATCCCACAAGCTTCCTCTGTATGCATTCCACCAACATATTCTAGTACTGTGAGGACATGCTTCTTTTATTGTGAGACAGAGACCAAGATAGGTATCAGGTAAGCTGACCTCCTGGCATTCCAAAATTCTAATAACTTTCCTCCTCATGTCATTGTCCATATTAACAAAATACACTTTGCCATTTTGATAATTTATACATTGTTCTGAAACCTTCTCATAATGGTTAAGAAGGGTCTTCCAAGCTCTAGCTTCATGGACAGAAGATAGCCCAAACAGGAAGGTGTCATTGACAAATTGTTGGATCACCTAGAGGGGGCTTGAGGATGTAGGTCTTATGCCTTGTATCTTACCATTACTTGTTACGGCCTTTAGAAGTCTATTATTAGCACTTGGATTCATAGTTTCAATAGATATGTTAATTTAAAATATTAGATAATTTTTCATATTTAAGTTTTAATTATATAAAAATTGATATTAAATGTTAGTTCAACATTTAATTCTTATAAAGTAAATTAGAAAAATAGTATGATATAATGTAAAAAAAATATTTTCGTATATGTAGTTTATTTTTAACACAAATCGATTTTATAAGGTTTGTGGGAATTGAAATGTACTTCTTGATATAATTTGAAAGTTTTTATTATTAAAGTCAATAACATCATAGTGAAATATCTAGCTTACGACAAATATATCAAAAGATTGACTACCAATATATCGAAGGTTCATCTATAATAATTTATAAAAAAATACTAATCTGGCTCAAATAACACTCTTTTATAATGGTGTACATACATTCCAATATTTTTTCAATGAATCTACATTTCTTAGTTTGATATAATGTCACTAGGTGGATGTGGGATTATTAAATTTTTTAATTAAAAATCAGCTTTATCAATATTCACTTTTAGGTATGGACAATTGTAAAATTGGTAGAGACAATTTGATTGGTAAAGAGTGTGATGTTTATATAAATTATAGAAAATGAAATATTATGTGCATGAAATCCCTCTAGTAATGTTTATATTATGATTGGCATAATAACATGAAACATTTAAAATCAAATATGTACATAATAAGGTGCTTTACCTTAACCTTCTTAATACCTACTACCGATGCTAGTCAACTAAGCATAAGATTAGGGATTGTCCCTTGTTGGACCGTAACCATCCCTTTGCTTTAGAAACTAAGCCCGCTCTAGCTGCCAAGAAAGATGAATGGACTATGGTAGTGAAGAAAGGGAAAGGTGTGGTTGTGGTTAAGGTGGGCTCTATGCCTATGGATCATGGTAAATCTAGCTTAAGCAAGATTCACCATGAAGCCCTAGTTCTAGTGCTCCCTCTACCTCCCATTTAAAACCCTGGTGGCCAAGGGACTATGGTTGTTCATACCCTAGATCTGCATCCTCTTTGGACTCGAGTGCCACAAGCGACGTCGATGATTTCCTAGCAAAAGCTAGGCCGATCTTGCAACCTAGATGGTTGTGATGAGTTTTTTGACAACAGTGAGAAGCTTTGAAGGGTTACGACTAATGATGACTCCTCTTTTGAGCCTCCTTTTTTGCACAACAGTTTCTCCTCTCTTGGGGACAAGGATAACATGCAAGTTGGGTTGCCATGAGTTGCATGTCATGGAATGTGCAGGGGCTAACAGACCTCCCTAGAAAATATTTTGTGCGTGATACCAAATGTCAGTTTGATCTTGATGTGCTTTGCCTCTAGGAAGTTAAAGTTGTTGGGTTTCTTCTTACATTATCCTATCGTGTTATTTGGCCGAATAGTGTCATTTTTGCTTCTCAACATGAAGTTGGTCTAGGTGGTGTTGTTACTCTTCTCTCCCCTTGTTTAATATCCTCTATTGTTTTGCATGGTTCTAACCCTTTCCATAGGGTGGTTTGGATTTTGTTGTCTTTTCAAAATCATTCTTTTGGTATTGTTAGCATTTATGCTCCCAATGATGTTGTTGAACGTTCACACCTGTGGTGTTGGCTAGCAAATCATTTGCCACCTACGACATGGGTTTTCTATGGGGACTTTAATATGGTTGAGCTGGTCTCTAATAAGGATGGCTTCCTACCATTTAGATGGGAAATTGGTGAACAAGAGGCCTAGTTTTACACATGAAACAAATTAGGTCTTTTTTATCCTAATGCTTCTTGTCACTGTCCTGATGGGATTTGGCACACTTGGTCCAATTTTCGAGTTGGATCTAATAGATTTTTTAAAAGACTTGATAGGGCTATGATTTTTGAGTAGTCCTTTTTTCCTTTTTCTCAAAATCATACCTTGCATGGCATTCCTCTACCTAATGTGACATTGTTAGATCACTCCCCCATCCTCTTTTCCATCACCTGGTAGGTAGCTCAGCCTTGCCCAAATAAAACCTAGTTTTACCTCAACACTTCTTTGTTGTCCCATCCACCCACTATTGCTTACATCCTACATGTCTAGAATCTTGAACCTCAACCCTACAATCATCTTGGATGGATTAAGTGGTGGAATGATAGTATCCTTCATATTGCAAGATTTCTTCACATTTATGGTAAACAACAAGCTATGTACCATAGGCAAGCTTATGAAGCCACTACTCTAGATCTACGTCAGACCTCTAAGGCTCTTTCCATAAATCCATTTGATACAGATCTCCAAGTTCAGCTCACCAACCTATGGCACCAAAAGTAGGTTGCATATAGTTATGCTACCAGAGGAGCTCAAATCAAAGCTCGTCTCCATTAATTAGATGTTGATAATCAAGCTTCCAAGGAATTTTTTAATGCCTTAAGGGTTCATCATTTTGTTGTGGGCATTAAACACATTCAGGAAGATCAGCAGGTTCTCACTGACCTGCCTCATATTCTCCAGGCTCTTGTGCATCATTACAAGCATGTTTTTACGACTTAGGGGTCATCTATTGCATGTGATCAAGTGTTGCAAGCCTACCTTGATGTTACTCCCAATAGGCTTGCTCCAGAGCAATATGCCTTCTATGAACAAAATCTTACTCTTGTAGAATTAAAGGAAGCTATCTTATCCATGGCTGATGACAAAGCCCCTAGATGTGATGGCTTCCCTTGTGAGTTCTAAAAGATGCTTTGGGATGACATTGGCCCTGACTTGCTTCAATTTTATCTTGAAGCCTACAATTCTAAAATGGTAGGCAACATTATCAACAAAGGGAATATTAAATTCATACCTAAAGCTGGAGATCTTGAAGAGATTTTTAATTGGAGACCAATCACTTTGTTGAATGTCTCATACAAGATCATTGCCAAAGCCCTTTCTCTTAAAATTTGACATTTGCTCCCTTAGATTGTTCGACCTTAACAAACTGGCTTCATCAAGTCCCACTATATCTTGGACAACACCATTGTTGTCTAGAAAGGAATGGAATGGGCCAAGCAATCCAAATAGAAAGCCCTTTTGCTGAAGATTAACTTTGCCAAAGCATATGACTGTATTGAATGGCCATTTATTCTTGCTATGCTTCAAGCTCTGGGTTTTGGCCTAGTATTTTGTCAATCAATGTAGATGCTTTTGGGGATGCTTCTACTTGCATCACCATCAATGGTCACCATTCTGAAGCTTTTGGGCTCTTAAGATCTATTTTTCAAGATTGTCCTCTTGCACCTTCTCTCTATGTTTTGGCAGCCAAGGGCTTTGGTTACCTGTTGGCCAATGCCATCTTTTGAGGGTTAGTGTGTGGCATCTCTTTACTAGAGTCAACTACCCATCTAGTTAATGGCCATTTTACTAATGATTCTTTTCTCACTTTGATTGGGGATGAGGAGAATATTACCAATGCTTTGCAGCATTTAGATACCTTTTTTCTTGTTTCAGGGTTGGCTATCCAATGGCACAAAACCCTTTACTACTAACAATCTTTTCTTCCAGGCCCTCTCTAGTTACAGTAGTATGGATGGAAATGGGTCCAACATGCTGAAATTTTTTAATTCTTGGGCATTCCCTTTTCTTTTCAAGCATCTCCTGTCGAGTTGTGGAATGTTGTGTTTGCTAGAATTGAGAAGAAGCTGGAGTATTGGATCAATAAGCCCCTTTCACTTGTGGGGAAGTTCTAAATTTTCTCCAAAGTGCTTGCTACTACTCATGTATATTATTCCTCTTGTTGGGCTCCCTCCAAAGCCTCATAAGCTTGAACATCTTCTTAGGGACTTCCTCTGGGCCTTTGATGTTGTGCATCATGGCTTTCACCGAATAGCCTAGGATTTCTATTATTTACCCAAGGATTATGGTGGTCTTGGCTTACTTTCCACTCATAAACAAGGGATAGCCCTCTATGCCAAATGGGTTATATGAGCTCTCACTAGTGATAAGGGCTAGAAAATTTCATTATGTCACTACATTTCTTTAGGTTTTCTGGTTAACCACCCAGCCTAGAAAGGGATTGGTTTTTAAACCCTTCTTGTGACTTCTTAACCCATTCAAATACAAGGTACCTTTGTTTCTAAGAGCATTTGGAAGTCTTGGGAAGCCATTAAACCTTGGCTTCATTGGGCTAGTAATGGATTCAAAGATGGGCTCTCGATGAATCAACAAAATCTTTGGTGTTTGCCCTTGTTTGCCACTCAAGGGGTGCCTCTAGCCAAGATTCAAGGAGCTAGTGCTTTGCATTTATTTCACAGGGGTATCAAGACACAAAAAGATCTATTCTCTAGGGTTACAATGAGCCTTCACTCATGGGAGGACTTGTAGGTGTAGTTTTAGTTTATTCATCTAGATCAATAAATAATTGATCTTCTTGATTCTACGATTCCTCCCAATTTGTTACACAAGCTTGGAATTCATTCATCTCACCCTTGCTAGAAAAATTGGAAGTGGTACACTGCCACTCCAATGACCAACTATAAACCCAAGCTGGGGTATTGGTGGCTAGTGCCCCATCTTTCGATGGTTGATACCCTCAATCAGCATTGGCATTTGCACTCTTCGCACAAGACTTGGAGTCTTATGTTTGCCTCTACCTGGCATGTTATCATTGAGCCAAAGATTGCTCACTTTACCTGGTGTCTCCTTTTCTAGGGTTTTCCTTTGGGTTCTTGGCTCCGGCATCTAGGGGTTCCTGATCCCAGATGCCCCTTTTGTGGCCAAACTGAAATATTTCTACATATTTTTTGGTTTTGCAAAAGACCTCAAAATTACTATCTCGAGATTATTTCTTCAATCCTTTTCATCCAGAGGCCTTCACTTGGCATGTGGTGATTCTAGGTGATGCTATGAGACTCCCTTTTAGATACGCCTAGATTTGGCATGCTTTCAGAATGAAGATATTATTCATAATCTGGAAAGATCGCAATGTTGTTTTATTCTCTCATAGATTTCTTGATATTTATGTTGTAATGTACTCTAAAGCACGTATATGCAATAATATCTTGATGTAGATTCAAGTACAAACTGATAAGGTCATGCTAGTAGTGGCTCACCTGCAAGAGCCACTTGCTCATTGGGGAAATGCCCCTTGTACAGTTGCCTGAGTACCTTTGGATGCTTTATCTAGTGACCACACTCCCCTCATGATCATCAGAGAGGTTGAAGAAATTTTACTCGTCGCTCATAGACCCCTAGGTCGTAGCTTCATTGTTGCTCTCCTAGTGGTGGCTGTGGTGGCCATCACCACTCAACCTCGCCTCCTTAGAGGGTAGGTTTGGGTTGGTCTTGAGTGGGTCCCCCTACTGCTGTTGATTCGAGTTGGCCAATTGCTCATCGTGACCCTAAGTGGGCTTTCCCCTAGCTAGATCTTGCCATTTCTCCTCCCAGGGCCAAGGAAGATAAAGATAAAGACAAAGATGTTGTTGTTGCTAATTTTTGGGCTCCCCTTGAGCCAACCAAAGACCCCAAGGACTTCTAGGGTTCTGATGACAAAGACCCTCCTTCGGTTGGCACTACTCTTGCAGCCTAAAGTTTTATTTTCCTATTTATATATGTTTTTTGATGAATAGTTGATCTCTAGCCTTGGGCCATTTGAACTCATGGGGTGATCCTATATCCCTTGGCCCCTTTTTTGTGAATATGTATCTTTAAAATTTTAATATAATGGAAAAGATCTATTCATCAAAAAAAAATTATGTACATTAAAAAAATAAACTTTAGAGTGATAGTCAGAACATGAATATATATATTACAAGCAACACAAAAGGTGGATAGCTATTTTCAAGAGTAAAAATTAGGAAACTAAGTACCATGACAAGAAGCAAAAGGGTTTCTCCTTTCTTGGTAAAGGGGCTATTTTGGAAGTTAATAGTTTCACTAATATTGAGGTCTACAAAAAAAATGATTATAGAATATCCTAGATGAAAGAATGAAGCTCGCCTCTTGTGAATCTCCAAACAATATACTCAATAATAGATATTCTAAAAAGGTTGAGCCTACTCAATTTATTATAAGATTGAGAGGTCATAAAAATCATCTCTTTTTGTACATTTCTATAATTCTTTTTTGAATGGTTTCATCATTGTAAGGATCTTGATGTTTGATGATTAATCAAGATTTGATTGGGTAAGTAGCCCCCTTGAGTTACAAAGATCAAAAGACCACTAGAAGTAAGAATAGATATTACAATGAGTTTATGGGTATCTTAGAGTTCAAGGAAATAGAAAATTGTTTGGGGGTAAATGGAAGAACTCAAAAAAATGCATATTGTTGATCTCTAGGCCCAAGTTGCTTATTAGTGTCCAACACTTAGTCATTTCCAAGACAACATTGGTCAGTCATCAGTATGACTAAGCCATCCAAAGAAGGTTGAGCTACGAAGGACTTGTTTATATTTCTTCATGTGTCAAGGAAGTCAAAGGTTATGTAGAACCCAAGTAGAGACCAAGCAAGCATACATGTTGAGTAAAATAGTAGAGACTGAGCATTGATAAAGTTAACTAATTAATGCTGAGTCAATTAGTATAGGTCGATCCTATAGAAGTTGAGTGCCAAAATAAATGTTAGTTGTGATTGAGCTTCAAAGCATTCATTTGTTGAGTAAACCAATTTTGACATATGAATTTTTAATGGCACAAACACTTATGTAAGTTATTCTAGCTGACTTCTATGCAATCTTTAAAGATTGTAGAGATAGTTAAGCAGAAGATTACTTATTTTGGGAGAAGGCATTAATCCTAAGAAAAATAGATTAACCAATTAGGAAATCAAAAGGCTAAAATGAAAAAAGGATGGCATACATATTGTTGATTAAGATCTAGAGCTTTCTATGGTTATCTATTCGAGGAAGGATTCTACCCCTAAATCATTATTTATGGTAAATAGAATGGAGAAGTGAAGATGTGGAGGATCAAACAAGCTTAGAATAGAGAAAGGGAGGCTAAGTTAGAAAGGAAGATCAAATAGAGCAACCTAGCAATGAAGGATAGAACAAAGCATATTAGATAAGGAGATCAGATTGAGACATTAAAGAGCAGTGATCTACAAATAGCTTATAGATAAAATCAAAGGATTAGGTAGTGAATCAATTTTGATAGATTGAGTCACGAAAAATCTCTTCACAAAGTGGTTCTAACAAACTTTACTTGAATCTCCTAATAGAGTCCTTACTTCAGTATAAGTGTAAAATCCTTTAATCAAGGTAAGACCTAATAGTCTTGTATAGCTTTTAACAGAGTGGACTATTCATAGGGTAGATCATTAGAAGTGATCAAATTGTAGCCCTAACAAATGAACTTTGTTGTTGTAGCAATAAATATGTGTCAGTCTCATCCCCACCCCAGTTTTACCTTCATCTTGAAGTGTTTCTAGGTTATCAAAATCTTTGCATTATGAGTTTATGTTTTTATGAATGTTATGTTTAGATAGATTTTAATTTCAGCATTATAATTTTATAATTATATGATATGATATGGATTAGGAGTGAATACAATAACTCTGATATATTGTTTGAACAAGTGAAAAGTTTTATAGATCCTGATTCACCACCCAACCACACCCCCCACAAACCCCCCCTCCCCCCCCCCCCCTCTCAATATCTTATTTCGCATTAAGACTTCCAATAGTGTATATCAAATCAGATTTCCACTCCAAATATTCCAATGTAAAGGGAAAAGGGGGCTTCCCAACATAACCCTTAATATAACTTAAGTTTGATTAGCAAGGACCAAAAGATAAAAGGATGCCAATACAAACCCAAATTATGTGAAGGAAGTGTGCAAGAAAATATCTTTCATGCAATGTATATTGATCAACTTGAACTAAAACCTAGAGTGATAAACTTTCTTAGGGTTAATTAATTTGATTTCAAGAAAAACAAGTGTAGCCCTAGATGTGTAATAAATCAGATCCAAAATATGAATGGACAAGAAAGAATGTAACTTGCCTTGATAATATAATTATGAGGACACTCTAAAGGTCTTAAAGAGTATTCTAGAAATAATTGTGATTGATTAGAAATCAACTTTGGAACTAGGAAGTCGATGGGAACAAAACCTAGAAAGTGACATGTCTCAAAAAGATGTCTATCTAAGTCAATGTCTATGTCGCAATAGTGGGTCTAGGTCATTTTTGAGGTAAGTGCAACCTTCAATTGATGTGTGCCTATGACTAAAACTTCTTTGGATCCCAAAAGTTCTATAAAAAGGGTACTCATGTATGTACCTAAAACTCAAGCCCTAAACATTCATACATGGGGGAAATGGTTTTAAATGTTGGGAAAGGGCTTGTATTGGTGAAGCCCTAGCTAAGAAATAAATCTCGAAATGAAATGAAATGTACAAATCATGTAATAAAGTAAGATAAACTATAAATAATTTACCTTTCCTGATGAAACCCTTGTTAGGAAGTAATTTTCAATGCTTGATGTTATTGATGTCAAATCTTCAATTTAAATGTAGGAAATCTCCAAAAATGCGATGGATTTTGTTAATACCAACTCATGGATTCATTTATATAGATCCTCTTGAAGGAAGAATAAGTAGAAATGAATGAATGCAATGTAGGTCTCCTCCCTTGACAATCAATAATGGATGCTAAATCTTGAAGAGGAAATGCTCCAAGTGAATCCTTGAATTCCTTGAATACGTGAAGATGACAATATGCTTGATCATAGAAGTCTCATTACTATCTTAGGTGTCTTCTCATGCATGTTTGTTATGTTATATATGAAAGGGTAAGTGCAACAATATGGTGTGCAAAAAATTGTCCACCTCCTAAAAAAAACATAACAAGCTTATGTTATTTAAATTTTGGAAAAAGCAGGCTCTTGGAAAAACTGATCCTTTTGTCAAGCCACATAAAAAAATTTAAAACACTTTACTTTTACAAAATTTGATTTATTTTTTACCATTAATTTTTTTTAAAACCCCATATTTTTGTTGTTATTTTACATGCCAAAATTGAGTTTGATTATGTTCTTATTACTATCTGATTTGCTTGTCATTTTTTATCAACTGGCAAGCATGCCACATCATCAAATAGGTTAGAATTTTTTTTATTTATTTTTTTTTTAATTGAAATTTCAATTGAAAAGAGTTTTTGGAAGTGTTTTAAGTTATTTTTAATATTTGATATTATATTCAAAAACAATCCATGACTATGAAAGAGACAAAAAAAAACATCTTTGAATGCAATAAAATCTTCATAATGTTGGAAATGAGTAACAAGAGAACCTTCAAAATGCTACTCCACAATAAGATAACTCTTAGCAAAATCCAAATCCACCAAAAAACCCAAATCCAAACTCATTGCATCGTCCAATAGCTCATGTTGATGCAACACAAGAAGACCTTATTATTCACCTTTAATAAAATACTGGCCAAATATTTATATTCTTTAATAGGTTGATCTCCTCTAGTATTGCACACTACTTATCCCTCATTACTACCCTATAAAAATAACCAATAATTTGAATGAGGTGTCTAGGGATATTACACCATGGGGTTCATGAAGGGATAGATTTGGTGCATTTTATTTTGATGGGTTATCATATGATCAAGTTTTTAAAAAAATTAAAAAGAGAGGTAAAGATGGCATATATTCTTGTTTCTCTAATCCTATTAGTAGTAACTCCCTAGAAGTAACTATGAATTAGTTTCTCATACATTGGTGTATTCATAATAGGATGAGAGATTGATTTTGGAATAGGTGGTTTATGATCTTTGACCAACCACCCTATAATAATTAGGAGGTTCCTTAATTTTTTTAACAAATATATATTGTGAGTTTATTCTCAATGAGAAGTCACATTACTTTGACATCTAGTAGTTCTAGTGTAAAGGGAGAGGCTTTTCACAAGATAGAGTCTGGGCCCATTGGATAGTAGGTTTATAACATAGGAGGTGTCTAGCCAAAAAAAACATAGTTTGTTTTCTAGTCTTGGTAGTATTGAAGTATTCTATGCATTTACAAATCCTTCAAGAATCTACATCATTGATTTTAATATTATTATTACACATGGAACATAGAACTAGTCAAAGCAAAGAATAAATCAACACTCACACCACCTCCATCATCATCAGTTACTCCATTTTTCTAATCCCTACCCATTGAGAATATGTGCCCTAGCTATCAAGGTATATGTTCTAGGTGATATACCAACATAAATTAGGATGGTTTGAGATCCCATTTGTGTACACAAATGTGTGATAGTAGATGTCAGACACTCACTAGTAAGGATGTGGCACTTATAGATGACATGTTGATGATGGTGTTTTCTAAGACCCAAATGGATGTATATTTATTTATTTTTCTATATGTTATTAATTAATCACCTAAATATTATAGAAGTAAATAATTTTTTATTTATAAAACAAAACAAATTGATATATGAATAATATGCAATATAGGGTATAGCAGGTGGTCGAGGTTCTATAAGCACACCATATAGTGCTCATTTGACTAGACATGTATGTTGGTATCTCTAATTATTTTTGTCTATTAGTGTTAAACATTTTCATTTACAAGGCAGAGTCAGACAATCATCACTATGACCAAGCTACTCTACATCGGTTGAGTCATGTACATAAGCAAGTATGTAACAAGCTTTATAAGAGTCGAGAAAGTGTATGGTCACCAAGTATTTTCTATATGAGATGGGCTCAACAATGATTGAGAAATTTTCAAGCATACAAGTGCCAAGTGACACAATTCATATCGAGCACTATAAAGACCAAGAAACAAAAATGTCAAGTGTTAGAAAATAGTAAAGGCTAAGCAATGAAGAGTTTATATAATAGTTAGGTTTGAAACATATTTTGAGGTAAAACATTTTTGATCTGACATGGAAGGAACATTTAATATTTGTAGAGGTTGTTATAGCTCAAGTTTTACATGTGAATGACATGGATTACATATTCCTATGTTTTGTGATCAATGATTCATATGGAGAGGCTATTTAGGAAGGATCTAGAAAACTCTTTATGAAACTCTTTAAATAGAGAGGATCTTAACCTAGATAGGAGACACATAGAGAGGTAGAGACATATACAGAGAGTGGAGAAGAGAAGTGTATGCATGTGAACAAGGAGTAATATGTGATTAGTGAAGTGAAGGATCAAGATTAGGTAAGAAGTCAGTAAAAGGGTTATGTTATCACTTAACAGAGAAAGTGACCTATTCATAGCAATGAAGTGAAGGGGAAGATAAGTATTATCATATCAGAGGAAATGATCAGTTAGCAAGGAAAAGACTCAAAATCATCTTACAGAGCATATCAAGAGTCAGGTATTGAATCAATTCTAACCGACTTGAATTAGGGTAAATCTCTTAATAGAGTGATCAAAACAAATATTTGTAATTCTCCTAACAAAGTCCTTAATTTTTTGTAAGTGTTCAATACTTTAAGAAGGTGAGACCTAGAAGTCTCTTAGGCTTTTAATTGGGCAAACCCCTCACACGGTATATCATATTTTATGATCAAACATTGTAACCATAATAGGTTAACTTTATTACTACATTAGTGAAGATTTGTAGGTGTCATCCCCACCTTAGGTTTACCTTCATCTTGGAGGGTTTTGTGTTAAAAATATTGTGTTATGTGTTTATTTTCATGCATGTGATAGATCATATTTACATGATATAGGAACTTCATTAGTACAAGTTTTACATGAATATGATAACTGGTGAATGTATGAATGAATTGGTGAAAAGTAAAAGTGCTTAAGATTTTGATTCACCCCACCCCCTAGGTTCTTAGTATCTTGGTTATCTTTTTGATACCTCCATCAGTCAAAAATTAGTATCAGAGCATTGGCTCTCTCAAAAAAGCCTAATCACTTGGAGATTAGATCTTGGAAATGGAGGGTTTCAGACTAGACAAGGTTATTGACAATCAAGTGATTGACATCCAACTCATACTACAAAAACTTGAGAAAGAAAGACAAGGTCTGAAAGATTCCCTAAAAAGGAGAAAGGAAATTTCTATCTAGATAAAACAATTTTCTTATGAAGAAGTTGAAACTAAAGGATTGTTTGAATTGATCAATCCAAATGACAAAGCATCTACAGGTCTACTTGAAAAGAATAAACTCCTGAACTCAATGAGAATGGTGAAGTAACAAGAACTAAAACAAGACTAGTATGCACTCAATATGATTAAGAAGAAAGAGTTGATTATGGAGAAACATTTTCTCTTGTGGCAAGACTTGAAGGAATCATAACTCTACTTGCATATTTAACCTACAAGAATTTCAAGGTATATCAAATGGATGTCAAATCTACATTTTTAATGGTATACTTGAGGAATAAGTATACATTGATAAACCTAAAGGATTTGTAGATCCAGACAAAAAGAACATGGTATGTAAACTGAAAAAATCTCTATATGGATTGAAACAAGCCCAAAGAGCTTGGTATGAAAGATTGCATAATTATTTGGTGAGGATTGGTTTTGAAAGGACAAATGATAATAGTAATCTATATTTGAGGAATGGTAAGAACAATGAAATACCCCTATCTGAAATATTTGTTGATGACATTATGTTTGGAGGAAGAGAAGCATTCTATAAATCATTTGCTGATGAAATGAAGATGGAATTTGAAATGTCTATGTTTGGTGAAATAAAACTCTTTTTTGGATTACAAGTATGTAAAATGAAGTTTGGTATTTTCATTACACAATCTAAATACATCAAGGAGATGCTAAAGACTTTTTGTATGGGAGATTCAAAACTAATGAGCACACCTATGTCAACAGGACATAAGCTATCTAAGAATGATGAATCTATTGATGTGAACCAGACCCTATATAGATCCAAGATTGGAAAATTGTAATATGTTGTTCATAGTTGACCAAATATTGCATTATCAGTTGGGATAATTTTTAGAGATTTTTAGAAAATACTAAGGAGATTCACATGATGACAATGAAAAGGATGAGATATCTGAAAGGTATAGAAGACTATAGATTGTATTACAAAAGAAGTGATAGATTTGACCTAAAGGTATTCACTAACTCAGATTGGGAAAGAAATATTGATGACATAAAAAGAACTAGTGGAGGTGTATTCTTTCTAGGAAAGAGATTGGTATCATGGACAAGAAAGAAAGAAAATTGTATTTCCCAATCAACAACTGAAGTTGAGTATGTGGCAGCTACAGTGAACTATTCAAACATTATGTGGATCAAGTGATTACTGAAAGGTATGAAAGAATAAATTATAGATCTAGTAGTTATCTATTGTGATAACACAAGTTCTATTAACATTTCAAAGAATCCAGTGATGCACACTAGACAAAGCACATTGCTATCAAGTATCACTACTTGAGGGAACTCGTGCAATACAAAGAAGTGAAGTTGTAATATGTGCACACCAAAGAACAAATTGCTAACATATTCACAAAGGCCTTACCTAAAGATGCTTATGAATATCTTAGAGGTAAATTAGGGGTGATTCCCCTAAAATAAGATACTTAAGGAGGCAAGGTGCATTGCATCAAATTTGGTACTCATAATATCTTACACATTGATGCAATACAGCTCTAATTTTGGAAATGCCTAAGGTAGATAGTCAAGTACATCATAATAGATCAGTCATAGATAGGTGACAGAAATCAGCCAGATTTGCAAAATCTACATAATTCAAATGTATGAAGTGATTTAAGCTAAAAACCTAAGTGGATTTGGCATTTTTGTCAAAGAGGGAGAGATATCCATAAAATCTTAGAGAATATATAGTAGAATAAAATTACCAAAGAGGGAGACTAATCCAAATGAAGGAGAAATAGACAAAGAAGAAAGATATATTAGAAAGGGAGAATATGAACACAACGGGAGATCTACTATCTCAGAGGGAGAAAATATGTTTGAATTGTATGGTAACAAAGTGAGACACATTTGATACATTAAGATATTTCTAATATTGAGATGTAGAGATATTTTCATCAATGCCAAAGAGGGACATTGTTGGAAACTTACAATTGGAACAATTGTTGTTTTGTCATTGATGTCAAATCTATTGATAAGACATATTTCTAGAGGTAATCTAAATGTCATATCTATTCGATTAATGAAAAGGATTTGAGAAATTTCTAATAAAAATAGCACTTAGAGGAAAGGTTGAGTTGTGAAAAGGAATCTAAAATGGACATTTGATTAGTTAAACTTTGATAAGACAAAGTGATTTTTTATATCAAGAAAGTTAAGCCAAGCCGAACAATAAAGTAAATGGTAAAGGAATGATGAGTGATGCTAGTGTCAATCGAGCCATAGTAAATGCCAAGAAAATATAGTATTGATCTAGCATCAGTATCAATTGAGAAAGCTAGTTGATGTCGAGCTAGAAAGGTTTACATCAACCGAGTGATAAGTAATGACCAAGTGTCGAAACTTAGTGATTGTCAAGTAACACTATTCAAGATGATTTTTAAGAAATCATAATTCCCATTTGACTCAGTTGATTTCTTAGGAGATATAAAAACTATGTTGAAGATAAGATTGATGAGTTAGATCATTAAATTCAAGGAGAGGATTAGGTAAAGACCTAACAAATGGATTCTAGAGGAAGATCAAGAAGATGGATAGATATAATGAATCATGTTGAACTTGATCATAAACCCTAACAATCTACAGTGATCATGGAAAATGGTAAAGAAAGAATTACCCATATAAAGAGGTGCAAAGCCAAACCGAGAGAGAGAGAGAGAGAGAGAGAGAGAGAGAGAGAGAGAGAGAGAAAGAGAGAGAGAGAGAGAGAGAGAGAGTGTGTGTGTGTGTGTGTGTGTGTGTGTGAAGGTGGTGTGTATGAGAGAGAGGCATACAAAGAAAGGTGGATAGAGATGCACAAGTGTGTGAATGAATGCGAAGCTAAAGAAGATTTCTTACACAGATGCTACTAATATTGATAAGTGAAATTTGAGCAAGAAGGCTTAAGTTTTGTTGAAGGGGGAAGATTGATTGCTTGAAGGGTTGTCGAGCGAATCAGGAACAGAGATGATAGTGGAAATCTTATTAGTGAATCAACACCTAAACCAAAAAAAGATCTAAATTTTCAAAGTGATTTGTAATCATCTAGATGAAAATCCTACTATTTTCTTTCTAATCATTTAAATAGTTTGTATTGAAGTCCTTTTAACAAAGGTTGATCTAACAATCATTTGAAGGACTTAACAGTCTATGTAAATCCTTTAACAAGATGACATTCTAAGTGGAATGATAAAATTTCTTTAACAAGGCCACTCCTAACAAGGTGATTAAATCCTCTAACCAAGTCACATTTAATAGTGTATATTGTAACCTTTATTACGGTTAGCTCCTAATAGACCTCACTTTGAAAGAGTTAAAAAGTGGTGACATATTGCTAATGGTTTTTCCCAAATTGGGTTTCCACATAAAATCCTAGTGTCAAACTTGTGTTGAATGCTTTATATGTTTTACATTTTATATTCAACAAGGTATTTTATATTTGGAATAGTAATTCTGTTTTATCAATATAGTAGAGACCAAGAAACAACAGGATAAGTAGAATGGTGAGTGTTTATGTTTAATTTTTCAAATGGTACTTAAGGACCTTGAGTAATAGATTCACCCATCTCCCCCACCCCACTCCCCACCACCCCTCCCCCCCCCCCCCCCCCCCCCTCCTCAATTATTCTAAATATTTCTAACAATCTTCTAATTTTTGTATGTATACTATAAATGAAAATAAAATTCCCAAGCTCTCTTAAATACTAGTTTTTGGGATTGAAAATAAAGAGAGCTAACTGAGGCATTGGAGAAATAAATTGACAAAGTTATAAATTAAGAGGACATAAGATTCAAAATTATTTTAGTTCCTTCTATTGGTTTACTTGGGTTGATCTATAACTGAAGAAATCTTTGGAACTATGTTTGCAAGATCTTAGGGGTTGTGCAAAAAGAAACAAACAATAAATGCAATTAAAGTGGGAAAAATATTTGTTCAAGGACAAATTAATACATGAACCATAAACTCACTAAGCTTGGAGGGATTCAAAGTCTTAACTAATGGGTTCTTCCATTTTAAGATAGTACTACAATTCCTCCTTCTTAGGACTAGGTGATTTTCTATATAACAACATATTTTACCTTAGAGAAAAACATTTCTATAGTTCATAGATATTGTTTCCCCCTTATTAACAAGATTTGACATGGTGAACCATTTGAGCATTGTGTTTGCACATAGTAGGGAATGGAGATATAACTCCCTCTCTTCAAATAATGATGAGATCATTTCCAAGGTTCCTTTAAGATGTTTTTCAACCACTTGGGTAGATCATTTCAAGACTTGTTTGATTGTATGCAATTTCTATTAATGAAAATTATACTAATTTTAATATGAATCTTATACTTCATCATTTTTTTGAAAATGAAAAAAGTGTAAGCTAACAAGAATTAAAGAAAAATGTTGAGACTAAAAGCTAATGGACATCAACCATCATTGTACTATCATGAAAATTAAATCACCAAGAAAATGGAGTAAATCCAAATCATAAATAGAATTACTCACAATTCATGTTTTGTAGATACAAACACCAAGGGAAAGTGATGTAGATGCAACATTTTCCAAAATTTATCAAGTCATGAAGCCACTTCAAATGCAATCACACATGAGATAGCTTTATCATCAAGCTTAGATGAAATATTTTTCTAGTAATTTGTTACAACAAGCATATCCAACAACAATTAACATCAATTTAAGAGTTTGTAGGTACATTCACAATGTAGCACAATTGGCTCTCTGAAATTAGTGAACAAGCATACACACATTCAATAATTTTGCATTTATAGTGGGGAATCTAGTCTATGAATGAAGAACCAATCGCATATAGTTTTATTGCAGAAAAATACCAACCCTTATTACATCTTCAAACTAGGTTTATATTGATTCTTACCTTTGAAAAATGCAAACCCATAACTACGGTTTTCAACCATGAAAGAATGGTAAAACAAGAATAAAACTAGATTTTAACTAAGAAAAATTACTCCTAAAATTATTTTAATTATGGTCACATGGATGTATTTCGATTATCACATCAATTATATGAAAAATAAAAATAGAATCAACTCCTAAAGTAAAGAAAATTGAACTAAATATTTACCATTTTAGTTGGAAGTGGCCACATTTTTATCTCCACTTTTTTCCTTCACAAAATAAAATGCATGGATTGACTTCCCTTCTAAATGCCAGCTAGTAGTGAACACCTTGTTTGACCAAAATCACTCATACCATGCATTCATCTCCTTCAAAAAAATGAAAAAAACATATGTGAAAAAAATACATGTTAGGAATTTCAAGTTAATGACAACTCTAAAAAAATGTAGCTCCAAAAAATATTTAAGTCTAGAAAATTTGGAAAACTTATAATTTTTAGGTTGTAGACCTCTGAAACACTGACCTTTGTACCATTTAGGAACCTTAAGAATACATCTTAGATGTCCTAGTACACATTAAGGGGTCTTAAGGGGTCATAGTACACACTAAAATGTATTATTAGTGTGTCCTCTTAGATAAGGATTATTGAAGCATCTTTAGGTCTTATAAGGGGTCATAGGATTAATGTGTACTAGTACCCCTTAAGCTACCTTAGTACCCCTTAGGAACCCTAAGAATTTATATTAAGGATCTTAGTACACATTAAGGGATCTTAAGGGGTCATAAGACATACTATTGTATCTTAGGATCCCTTAAGACCCTTTTTGACCCCTTAGGACACTTAAGATGTATTATTAGGATTCCAAAATGATTTTACAGGGTTATAAGGGGTTGTGGGATGCATTAATGTATCCTAGGACCCCTTCAGACACTTTAGTACCCCTTTGGAACCCTAAAAACACATCTCAAGGGTTTTAGTACACATTAAGGGGTCTAAAGGGGTCATATGATGTACTGATTGTTAGAAAGTAAAGTCCACAAAGATAATTGAGAAGGGGGAGGAGGGGGGGGTGTGAATTAGTTATGCATTTAAAACAACTCTCAATATCTTTATTAATTTTGAAACGTGTAAGAAAGATAAATGTGCACAATAACACTAGATGTGTTAACTAGGGTCCAAACCCTTTCAAAGGGAAAACCCCAATGGGAATGATGCCCATAAGATGATGTACTTAATATAAAAATTTCTTGTGAAAGGATGGACTCTGTTAAGAGCCAATGAAATACAATCAATACATAGAGTCCCTATTAGGAGACTTAGAATATTTGTTTGAAGATTCCAACTCTATTAGGAGTTGTGTCAACCCTGTTAAGAGTTAAAAGGAGGACAACTTAAGTCACTATCCAAATAGCCTTAGATTGTATTCACTAAAAACTCTTTAGGATAATCTTATCCAAGTTCTGAACTAACTAAACAACAACTCCTTTTCCTTGATATAGTTTCTTTGAAGGTCACTACAACTCAGCTGCTCTAAATAGGCTAAGTCATGTGAAAGATTTGTAAATAAACATGTATAAGCTTAGATCTATAGGATTCGAGTAAGTCTTTGGTTGACAAGTATTTTTAGAATGAGCCAAGCCAAGTGGTTGCCAAGAAGTTAGATCATATTGATTTTGAGTTACACAGAAGGTGTCAAGTATAGTTAAGGTTGAGTTATATCAGTAAGAACAATGAATGTCGAGTATCAGAAATAGTATGTGTTGAGCTACATAGAGTTGACATTCAAGTCAGAAATGATACAAATTTTGAGGTAAACCATTTTAGGCCAACATAAACATGAAATTTAATATTTTTAGAGGTAGTTACAAAGGCTATTATGCATTTATGATGTGGATCACATATCCTTATGAGTGGTGAGTAACCAATCAGACGATGAGGCAAAAAGGGAAGTGCCTAGAAAACTCTTTAAGAAATATTCAAATAGAGTATATCTAGACCCTATTTTGATGAGTATGTGAGTGTATGTGGAGAAGGGAAAACAAGTTACTCATGCAATCACTGAGAAGATCTAAGTTTGTATATTATAGAGAAGGAAAAAGAGTGAAGTCTTGTTATTGTAGAATAGAGTTAGTGACCTTATCAAGTAGTGAAGGATAGAACAAAGATATATCAAATTGAAAATTAGATAAGAATTGAAAAGAAGATATTTGTAATCAATAGAAGATTGTAGACTAAAGGATCAAGTATTGAATCATAATTGAGTCAGGGATAATATCTTAACAAAGTGGTTTTGAAAGACCTTTTATAAATCTCTTGACTGAGTCCTTACATCATTATATGTGTAAAATCCTCTCACAAGGTAAGACCTAACACTCTTAACAACCTTTAACATAGTAGACCCCTCATAGGATAGATCATCAAAAGTGATCAAAATTGTAACCCTAACAGGTTAACTTTATTACTATGGTAGTGAAGATTTGTGGGTGTCATCCCCACCCCATTTTTACCTTCACCTTGGAGGGTTTCTAGGTAACCAAAACTTTTTGTTATGTGTTTACATTTCATGCATTTTATTAATAATTAGATCTACATGTTACAAAATTTTAATTTTGCAACTTATGTTATGCATCAATAAGATATGAGATGGAAGATGTGGTGAATATAAGTTAAATTTTTTTAAGGGATAAAAGTTTTACAGATCTTAATTCACCCCCCTCCCTGCCCTCCCCCCACCCCCCACCCCCTCTTAGTATCTTTTCTCCCAATTAAAACTTCCAACAATTGGTATCAGAGTATTAGTTCTCTTGAAAAATTCTAACAGCTTGGGACTTCAAATCTTTGAGATGGAGGCTTACAAATTCAGAAAGTTTGTTGACAATAAAGTGATTAACATCCAACTCATATTGCAGAAACTTGAGGTAGAAAGACAAGAAGCAAGGATATCTCTAAAAGGGAGAAAGGAGATAGAAATTCAACTAAATGACAATAATTATAAAGAAGTTAATACTAAAGGATTATTTGACATTGGAAATCCAAATGGAAGTGATGTATTGGTTGCAATTCTACTTGAGAATAATAGTATCCTACATGAAGAAGTCAGAGGATTAAAGAGAGAACAAGAAATTCAATTAGTAATGATATGTGAAGTGAGAAAAAAAAAAATTGAGGAAGACAAGGTTGTGGCTGAGGAAGACAAAAGAAAAATGACTATTAGACTAGAAGAAAGATCATTTGATGTGGAAAATCTTATAAACACCCAACTTGACATGATGAATCAGCTAATGCTTGTAAATTAATAGTTAAATAAGGACATGGAAATAGAAAATCTAAGATCACAGACTGACTTACTAAGTAATGAGTTGAAGATCAAGAATGAACTTGTGGAGAAGTTGAACAAGCCTAATGAAGCAATAAAGTACCTTGAAGAATTGATGAAAACACCTAGTTCATCTAGAAGCAATTCTAGATAGGAACATATAAAGAAACATTCATCTACTAAAGAAGGTGAATCATCCAAGAGTGGAGAACTGAGAAATACAAAGTCAAAAGGAAAGCCCACATGTTATCATTGTGGAAAACTTGGTCATACTACAAATATTTGCATGAGCAAAAATGGTATGCAAAATCCTAAAACTAAGTTTAGTGATTATTGGTTTTACTGGAAGCAGTAAAGATATCAAATACATGAGTATAGATTAAGAATGAAGAATACATCTATTGCACCTAGATTTGAAGGTTATTAATACTGTTATCACCAAATTTTGCACCCTCACCTGAAGTGTGACCTAAAGGAAACTTCATGTAACATGGAAATGACCTCCAAGTGTGGGACTTACACTTTGAGGTCGAATCTCTAGAGAAGGTTGGCTTCCTTAGAATCAAGATGCACCTAACTACTACTTTGAAGGAAAAGGGAGAAGGAGATGCAGGAAAAAAAATTAGTGAAAGGGAAAGGGGTGATGTACCTAATTGAAATAGCCACAACTCTACCCCTATATGCTCGACACATTGATGAAAATCCAAATGCTCAACTCTTGACTCTATGCTACCTTCTAAGAAACCACACGAGGGTTTGAGGTTGATTGAATGTTGAAGGGAAAAATTAAATTTCATAATATAGCAACCACCAACAAATCCAAACTCAACATATAGATCTAAGGAAATTTTTTAAAAATATTCAAAGGAGACAAGATACTTGCATAGACTAATGAATGGCAAGAGAGGGTAAGAAACTAGCTATTTCATTAATGGAAGGCAAGAAATATAATTACAGAGCACAAGGCTACTGCAAGTAGACATTATTGGAATAGAGAGGAACCCAAAAAAAGTATTTACAACTTACCTTATAGAGTTCAAGAATAAATTGGATCTGACTTGAAGTTCAAACCCCAACCAAGGTGGAATCAAGTTACAGAGAGCAACAATATATGAATATCAGAACTAAATCTGATCTTGAAATCAATCTACTATAGAAGTGATAGGAAGAAACCAAAATTAATGCATCCAGCTGTAAGAGATCAAATCCAAAAGATATGTTCATTACATGTAATAAAGAGGCATAGAGATGCATTAACACCATGGAACAAGGCCCAAAATATCAGTTTTCATTAAAGAAATGATCCTTGTAATGTGTCATGGCCATAACAACTAAATCCACACCATTGTCAAAGAAAAATGTGGGATGGGATAACATGTACATTAACCCACCACAAAAATATAGAGTTGACCTACGTGGAATAAATTTGAACTACCTAGAAAATGTATGAACTATTGATGTAGATCTTCATTTTGGAATGAACAGTTCAGATGCTACAAAAATATCCCCAACTAATGAATAATACACAACCATGGATCCAGATCTTTCATTTAAAGAATGGATGGCCCAGATGCATCTAGAAAATATCCAAAGATTTCCAACCCAACACAAGAAAGATTTTCCATGTGGCATAAATCTATTGGTTGGCACAATTCTTGATTTTTCAGTTGAAGAGGCAGCAGTAATTTCATGATTCTAGAAAGAGAAAAAGGTCACTCCCCAAAATGGTGAAAATGGTGCACACTGAATGTTAACCTAGCATGAAAATGAGTGTTAACCTGCAACTTAGCTCATGAAGAAAAAATGAGCCAACTAGGCAAGTGATCACTATGTCGCATGAAAAAACTACCTTGCAACTTTGTGTAGGGACATAGTGACAATGGTTAAAGCATAATATTAACCCTGGAAAAAATGCACATTAACCCGCAACTTAGCACATGAAGAAAAAGTGAGCTAACTCAACACATGAAGAAACCATGTTAACATGAGATGTTAACTGCAACTCGGCACATGAAGGAAATGAACTAGCTCGACATATGAAGAACTCGAGTTAACATGAGATGTTAAGCCAACTAAGAAGCATGTTAACCCACATCAAAAGAATCCAGCCCATTGAAGATCTCTCAGATCGGTTATCAATGATGGGTTGAATGGGGGTAAAAATGGCTAACATTCTTGGCAACTCAGAGGGGATGCTTGCCTACTAAGCATAGACCAATGGCCTTAAGAAATCCATTGGGCATAGAGTCACTACCAAGAATTGACATGTTTTCCCACCTGCAACTTCACAATATTCTGCAACCAACAAAAAAAAAAACTCCAAGGAGCTCTGGAAAGCTCTAAACAAACTCCAAAAAAGGAGCAAATGCACTTGTGCACTTCTTGGAAAGTAGAAAATGCCTATTCTACTATGTACAAATATTTACAAACAAAATGGCCAAACAAAGCCATTGACTGGCTTGTTGATGTAGTTTCCCTTCCTCACAAGGTGATTCTTCCTTACATGCATCTAGGAAACTGAAGATAGTAGCAAGCATAATAGACATGTTGCTGCAAGGAAAACCTCTTTCCCAATGCTAAGAAAAATGAAACTCTCTAGCACTGGGACATTATCAACTTGAGCAAAACATGCTTGCTCTTCCTTGTGATCTTCTCCCTCATGCCCTGGAATGAGCATGACTAGCGGCAACTTGCATTTTTGTAGAGCTAGATGCCTGATGGGGCATCCTCTTGATAGTTTCAAGTCCAAGCAATCATCCTTGACCTCACTATTGTGCTTTGCAACAATTATATCCTCTTGGCCAGTAGGGGCTAGCTATGATGGTGTGGCTGATAGTGTGCATGTCTCCTCTTGTTGTTGCTGAAGAATGTACTCTTCATATAAAGGAGATGATGACTCAGCATCTATGGAAGAGCAGATAGCATCAAACTCATCCAAAAGATCATCTTCATCATCAATATCCTCTATTATAGTTGCAATAACATGCATAGGTTGAGGGAAAACCTCATGCATGTTTGCATGTCCTTCCTCAAGGATGAAGTTATCCTTGAGGCTCTCTTCCCCATCCTCTACATCATGGAGGACTTTCTGATGCAATAAATGATCATCTTCTATTAGGATTAAACCACAGACAGAAATAACAATTACATGCAAATATAACCAATAATAGAAAAATAATCGATCACATAGAAAAGAACACAAGACACCAAGATTTAACATGGTTCACCGAATCCCTAGGCTACATCCACCAAATAGCAAGTCCAATATTTTTATGATCCAGTGATTACAACCTAATTATAATTTGTAATCCCTTACAGCTCAATACCATCGGAAGAACCAATTTTGCATCACACCTTATGAAACAATCCCTAACCCTAAGCCCTTTTTATACAAGTATTTTAACTGCTTTAGGGTTATAATTAATAATTATATGTCGGCACAAAATTTTGATAAAATAGGGCCCAAAAAAGATTTAACCCCAAAAAATTTATGAAGTATGTATAGTACTTTCCTAATCAGTCACCACAAACTAACAATCTCCCACTTGGGGACTAATCAGGCTCCACACTAAACAACAATCTCCCACTTGGAGACTGATCTTGTAGCAAAACCGCTACCACATGGGGCTCCCACTAGATCAAACCACCCTAGACTCTACTATTCTTTTATTCATATTCAATCTAGTAGACCAATTGAAGCTAAAGAGGAGTTTAGCTTCTCCCTTGTTACTACCTTTGTTAACATATCTGTTGGATTGTCATTGGTATGTATCTTCTCCAGCTTTAACCATCCATCCTCCAAAACTGACCGAATGAAATAGTATCACAACTGTATGTGTTTTGTCTTTGAATGTAGAGTTGAATTCTTTGCAAGATGAATGGCACTCTAGTTATCTATAAACAAATAATTATTCTTCTGAGGATGTCCCAATTCTTGCAAGAAGAACTCAAGCCATATCATCTCCTTGGTTACCTCTGTAGCAGCTACATACTCTACCACTATAGTGGATAAAGCATTAACCTTTTGTAACCTAGAAACCCAGCTCACAGCTGCCCCACCAATAGTAAAGACGTAACCTATAGTACTCCACCTGGTATCAATATCCCCTACCAAATCTAAGTCAACATAGCCCTATAAATTAGTAGTAGAGCCCCCAAAGTGTAAAAACTTACTGGATTTTCCTCTCAAATATCTGAGAATCCATTTGATTGAATTCCAATGCTCAATTCCTGGATGACTCATATACCTGCTAACAACTCCCACTGCATGTACAATATCTGGCCTAGTACATACCATAGCATACATCAAGCTTCCTACAAATAAAGCATAGGGTACCTTGGACATCTTCTCCTACTCTTCTTGTCTCTTGGGAAACATTTCCTTAGTCAATTTCAAATGACCAAGTAAAGGTGTGCTGATAGCTTTAGCATTCTCTATAGAGAAACATTGCAATACCTTCTCAACATAATCAGCATGAGATAGCGTCAATGTTCTATATTTCCTATATCTGCAAATCTTCATACCAAGGATTTTTTTTGTTGCCCCCAAATCCTTCATAGAAATTCCATGTTTTAATTGGTGTTTTAGCCCCTTAATGTGATCCATGTTAGACCCAGCTACAAGCATATCATCAACATATAAACATAAAATAATGTAGCTATCATCATCCAAACTTTTAAAGTAGACACAATGATCTAAATGACACCTACTGTAACCATGCTTGTGCATAAAACTATCAAATTTTAGATACCATTGCTGAGGTGCTTGCTTCAAGCCATATAGACTTTTCTTCAATTTGTACACTAAGTTTTCCTTACCTTTGACTCCAAATCCCTGTGGCTGAGCCATATATATCTCTTCATCCAAATCACCATGAAGGAAGGTTGTTTTAACATCTAGCTACTCTAAATGAAAATTTTTAGTAGCCACTAGACTTAAAACTATATGGATAGAAGTCATTTTAACAACAGGAGAAAATATCTCATCAAAATCAATTCCCTTTTTCTGTGCAAATCCTTTTACAACTAACCTGGATTTAAATCTTTTCTCACCTCCATCCTCTTTGTTTAACCTATAAACCCACTTATTCTATAAATCCTTTTTACCTGTAGGAAACTTGCACAAATCCCATGCCCTATTCTTCAGTAAAGAGTCCATTTCATCTTTCATTCTAGGCTCCCATTGAATCTTAGTATCCACCCACATAGCTTCATCATAACTTTCAATTTCACCAGCATTTGTAAGTAAAATAGAATACAAAGAGGGAGAAAATCTTTGTGGAGGTCTAATTTTCCTTTTTGACCATCTAACATTCACCAATGTGTGTTATATTTGTTGTTGCGGTTGTTGCACATCATGAGGAATGGCTGGAACATTAGCTTTTGGAGTATCATCCAGCACTACATAATCATCTTCTTTCTTCTCATGTTGCTGCAATAGATCTTTGTACAACACTTTCTCATTGAATATGACATCCCTGCTTCTTACAATTTTATGATTTTCAAAATCCCAAATCCTATAACCAAATTCATTGATGCCATATCTAGCAAATACACATTTCTTTGACTTAGCTTCTAGCTTGGTTCTTTTTTCATAATCTATGTGAGCAAATGCTTCACACCAAAGGTTTTGAGAAAAGAATAACTCACCTTCTTACCAATTCATGCCTCCTTTGGAATACCATAGCCCAAAGGAGTAGAAGGACCTCTATTAATCAAATATATAGTAGTATTGACAACCTTTGTCCACATGTGTAAGGGAAACCCAACATGCAACCTCATGCTCCTTGCGCACTCCATTATAGTCATGTTCATGTGTTTAGCCACTCCATTTTCTTGTGGAGTCCTTGGAATAGTTTTCAGTCTATGAATACCATTAGTGGAGAAATAATCTTCAAATTCATGACTGCAATACTCACCACCATTATCAAATCTGAGACATTTTAATTTTTTACTAGTCTCATTTTCAACCAAGCATTTCCATTTCTTAAAAGTTTTAAATACATCATATTTTTGTCTAAGGAAAGAAATTCATACTTTTCTAGTTGTATCATCAATAAATTTAACATAGTAGTGAGAGCCACCAAGGGAAGATACTTGAGTTGGTCCCCATACATCAGTATGCACAAGCTCTAACTTCTCCTTTTTTTTTTCCTTCCCAGTCTTTGCAAAACTCACTCTCTTTTGTTTTCCATACACACAACTTTTACAAAAATCCATATTAACACATTTCAAACCTAGTAAAACTTTCTTTGAATGAAGTACTTTCATACCTTTTAGAATCTATAACAGCTATATGTTCTCCCTGCTCAACTGTAGCAATTGTTCCTGAACATTTATTTTTCTTTGAAACAATTAAAGTAGAAGGAACAATATAACCTATACAAAGATATAAGGTGTCTATGTTCACACCTTTTTCTACTACAAGGGAACCTTTTGAAACCTTCCAATTTTTATCATTAAAAGTAACTACACAAACCTCATCACTAAGTTGCCCTACTGAAATTAGATTCCTACTCAGCCTTGGAACATGTCTTACCTCATGTAGTAGCCAATGATTCCCATTCTACAACTTAATCTTAATTTTTCCATTTCCAACAATTTGACACGTTTCATTATCTCCTAAATAAACGAGCCCAAAATCCCCTTGGACATAATCAATGAAATAACCTCTATGAGGTGTATAATGAAATGAAGCACCAAAATCTAAAACCCATGAATCATCAACACTTTCTAAAGATAGAAGCAAAGCATCTTCTTTGGATTTGTTACTTACCACATTTGCCTCCTTATCTCCATCTGATTTATCTCCTTCATTTTTCTTTCGATTCCAGCAATCTTTCTTTTTGTGCCCTGGTTTCCCATAGTACCAGTAATCATTCAGTCCTCTTGATTGACACCTCCTTCCCTTTGACTTTACTGTAGATTTCCCATGATTTCCATAATTATTTCCTCTCTTAGTCAATCTACCCCTACTTTATACATTCAAAGCACTTCCTGATGTAGATCCACCTGAGGTTTTCCTACGAGTTTCCTCACTCAAAATAACACTAATCACATCATCATATTTTAGGGTACTAGATCTAGGAACAGAATTATTCACATCCATTACAAAGCCATTCCAGCTTTCAGGCAAAGAACACAAAATTAAGAGAGCCCTAATTTCTTCTTCAAAATTGATAATCACAGAAGATAACTGACTAGTAATAGTATTAAACTCATTTAAATGATTTGTAACACATCCACCTTCTACCATTTTCATATTAAATAAACACTTCATGAGAAATACCTTGTTTGAAGTGAAAGGCTTTTCATACAGTGTTGCTAGGGTTTTCATCAATTCTTTTGTTGTCTTTGCTTTTGTAATATTAAATGCCACTGATGGTGCTAGGCATAATCGAATGCTTCCAAGTATGTTTTTGTCCAAAAGATCCCATTCATCATTTGGCATAGATCCTTGATTCTTGGCTTTCCCTTCCAACAGCTTCCATAAATCATTTTGATACATATAGTATTCCATTTGCATCTTCCATAACTGAAAGTTCTGCCCATTAAACCTATCAACCCTCAGCTTACCCTCATCTGTCATTGCTCCCACTCAAGCGTGAGACTCCCACTCAACCGTGAAACTTTCCTGCAGAGAAAAAATGAAAAACAACTAGGCTATAATATCACTTTTTAGGATTAAACCATAGACATAAATAACAATTACATGCAAATATAACCAATAACAGAAAAATAATAGATCACACAGAAAAGAACACAAGACACCAAGATTTAACGTGGTTCACCCAATCCCTAGGATATATCCACCAAATAGCAAGTCCAATATTTTTATGATCCAGTGATTACAACCTAATTACAATCTATAATCCCTTATAGCTCAATATTGCCGCAAGAACCAATTTTGCATCACACCTTATAAAAAAATCCCTAAACCTAAGCCCTTTTTATACAAGTATTTTAACTACTTTAGGGTTATAATTAATAATTACATGTCGACCCAAAATTTTGATAAAATAGGGCCCAAAAAAAATTAGGTTGATGCCCCGAACCCCAAAGAATTTGTGAAGTATGTATAGTACTTTCCTGATCAATCACCACAAACTAACAATCTCCCACTTGGGGAGTGATCAAGCTCCACACTAAATGACATCTTCCTCCTTAGCTTGTAGTAGATCCCCACTCAATGGTAAAGCCTTAAAACCCATACTTTGTTCCTCAAGAATAGGAACATCCTTGTTCCCTTCTTCTTCTTCAACAAAGGAGGGGAGCTCTTTGAATAGGAGGAATGGGTCTTCCTCCTTCTTCTCAACAACTAAATCCTTAGCAAGCTGTAACCCATGTTCTTCAATTGGTGGCTTCTCATTGACTATCTCTAATGTAGGCAAGGACATATCCACTTCCTCTTAAACAAGAAAGAAGGGACAGTAATCAAATTGGAGCTCACCATCATCACCATGTGGAGGTGTCTGAACTGAAGGTTGAGGTTCAAGGAAACTTGGGGTCAAAATCTAGGGAGGATTGCTTTATCTAAAGCCAACAAACCTCCTTTTGGGGGGCTCTTGCACTTCATCTCTCTGCATTTGGGTGAGCCTGAGCTCTACCTCCTCCTTCAACTTCACCTATCTTAATTCTTCCTCTTGCTACAAATTGAGGAGGGTTTTTTGAGCCTTACTAAAAATATCAAATGTCTCAAATACCATGGTGCAAATATTAGGATCATTCTCCCACATCACCCTCTTATTCCACAAATCCTTAATCCAAGAAGTCATAATGAGCACAACATGAGAAAGATTCCTGCAAACCATATTTGGGTATGGATTTTCAACATAGCTTAAATCCTTTCCAAGGTCAGCAAATTTGAGCCCCAAACTATTTAAGCGATCAAAAAGCCATCCTACCCTTAATCTGGGGTCATTGTAGGGTTTTGAGGAAGATATGGTAGGTTGATTATTTGGTATTGCAAGGGAGACCAAACCTAAAGAGGAATCAACATATGGGCTTGATTTTTTCTTCCTCTTTTTCTTCTCATGGAACTCTTGGACTAGAATATATGTGGTGGGGGAAATTTTAACACATGCCTAGCCAAAGATGACATGATGGGTTGGAATAAAACTAGCCTCTTCATGATATGGGGGAAAGTGGGAGGCATCTCTATGAAAGGGATCCATGATAAAGCATTTAAATGAGCACCTTCATAGAAATCCTGAGGAAATATAAAAATTGAAAATCATACTAGCACTTGATCTATTGAAATCGGTAGATGCATAGAGTCACCATGGTGTTTAGATGATTGCCTCCAAAGGTTGATGGCATGAAGAAAAACACCCAATTTCTTAGTGAATAAAGATCAACTGGCTAACCAGCAGACTTATAGTTGAATCTTCTTGTCCCACCAGGCATGCCAAAATTGTTATCACCAAAGTTTGCACCCTCACCTAAAGTGTGACCTAAAGGCAACTTTGCATAACATGGAAATGACCTCCAAGTGTGGGACTTGCACTTTGAGGTCAAATCTCCAAAGAAGGTTGGCTTCCTTACAATCAGAATGCACCTAACTACTACTTTGAAGGAAAAGGGAGAAGCAAAAGCAGGAAAGCAAATTGATGAAAGGGAAAAGGGTGATGCACCTAATTGAAATGGTCATGACTCTACCCCTATATGCTCGACACATTGATGAAAAGATAAATACTTAACTCTTGACTCTATTCTACCTTCTAAGAAACCACATAAGGGTTTGGGGTTGATCGAATGTTGTAGGGAAAAATACAATTTTACAATACAACAACCACCAACAAATCCAAACTCAACATATAGATCTAAGGAAATAGAACAAAAACATTCAAAGGAGGCAATAACTTGCACAAACTAATGAGTGGCAAGAGAGGGTAAGAAACTAGCTATTTCATTAATGGAAGGCAATAAATACAATTACAGATCATAGGGCTACTACAAGTAGACATTATCAGAATAGAGAGGAACCCCAAAAAAGTATTTACAACTTGCCCTTATAGAGCTCAATCATAACTCAGATCTAACTTGAAGTTCAAACCCCAACCAAGGTGGAGTCAAGTTGTAGAGAGCAGCAATAAATGAATATCAAAACTAAATATGATCTTGAAATTAATCTGTTATAGAAGTGACAAGAAGAAACCAAAATTAATGCATCTAACCATAAGAGATCAAATACAAAAGATCTAATCATTACATGTAATAAAGAGGCATAGAGATGCATTAACGCCATGGAACAAGACCCAAAATGTCCATTTGCATTGAAGAAATGATCCTTGTAATGTTTCATGGCTGTAACAAATAAATCTAAAACATTGTCAAAGAAAAATGCAAGATGGGATAATATGCACATTAACCCGACACAAAAATGTAGAGTTGACCTATGTGGAATAAATTTGAACTGCCCAAAAAATGTATGAACCATTGATGTAGATTTTCATTTTGGAATGAACTATTCAGATATTGTAAAAATATCCCTAACTGATGAATAAAACACAACCATGGATCTAGATCTTTCATTAAAAGAATGGACGGCCTAGATGCATCTAGAAAATATCCAAATATTTCCAGCCCAACACAAGAAAGATCTATCATGTGGCATAAATCTATTGTTCGGTTGAAGAGGCAATAGAAATTTTTCTATTTGAGAAAGAGAAAAATGTCACTCCCCAAAATGGAAAAAATGGTGCATGCAGAATGTTAACCCGGCACAAAAACACATGTTAACCCACAACTTAGCTCATGAAGAAAAAATGAGCCAACTCGGCAAGTGGTCACTATGTCGCATGAAAAAACTACCTTGCAACTTTGCATAGCGACATAACAACAATGGTTAATGTGCAATGTTAACCCCGATAGAAATGTGTGTTAACCTGCAACTCGGCACATGAAGGAAAAGTGAGCCAACTCAGCACATGAAGAAATTGTGTTAACACAAGATGTTAACCCACAACTCAGTACATGAAGGAAATGAACTAGCTCGGCATGTGAAGAACGTGAGTTAACATGAGATGTTAACCCAACAAAGAAGCATGTTAACCCCCATCAAAAGAATATAGCCCATAGGAGATCTCTCAGATTAGTTATCAATGATGGGCTGAATGGGGGCAAAAATGGCCAATAGTCACAATTGCCAAAAGTTTGGACATAGAGCATACAAATGTAGATCACAAGGAAAACCCTACTAGACAAACTAGAATGCACCTAAGAAAGTCTTTTCTAATTATCACAAGATTGGATATGTGAATAAGAGTTGAAATAATTGAGCACCAGTACTAAATAATGAACACAACAAGGGAAAAATCAAAGTTGATGTTGAACAAACAAGAAAGGAGATGAATCAAACTTGGAAAAAAAAAGGTGGAAGCTGGAGGTAGTGGAACAAATGAAGTTAAGGTGACCCTATCCAATAGAGAAGGTGACCACATGACCTCCAACTGATCAAGAAAGGTACGTAAGGAACTATATATTCAATGATATATCTTACATTAGTTTCTAACATAAAATGTGCTAAAGTTCATATCTACATAAGTAAATATGCATGAGAAAAGATTTAAGAAAAGAGTAGTGCAAATGAATCATTTTCAAAATGAGTTTCAAGCATCAGTTAAATTGTCTATATTTACTGAGAATTGCAGTATGAACTGAGTACTTTAATGTTAAATTGATGTATAGGCCAAGTTAGAGGGAATAGACCAAGTTGTGTAGTGAAAGTTGATTCCAAAGCCACAATATTGACAGAGACATCTAGATTTCACCTAATAGTGAACACAACATTAATGGAGACCCTAATTCAAGAAAAAGGAAGTATATACTAAAAATTTGAAGACATTTTTCATACCTTGCATTTATATTTCAAAAGCATAGAGTAATTTAAGTGACAAATAAATTTGAAGGATTTACAAAGGCAATTTTAAGGTGAAAGATTGTACAAGTGAAGATCTAAGTTGTGTCGATTTGTTCAGAGAGAAAGGAAAACTTTCAAACCCTAACAAGGAAATAGGGAAACTTCATCATCCACATGAAAGAGCCAAGGAAATGAGGTAATTAACATTCAATTAGTGAAGAGTGATGCTTGTCCACCAAATTTTTGAGCTATTCCTAAGATTTCTATGAAAGGCGATTCAATGGGTGAGTTATCATTAATACCACTTAAACTAATTATGATCCATCATGTTCAAAGTTCTTACATGTGTAAGATTGGAGAAGTTAGTGATTATGAGATTCAAGAGGCATAAAAAATTATGTGACGAAGGAGTTTTGAAAGATGCATTCAAAATTGTTGAAAGGAAAGGGTTAACTTGTGGCTAGGCTTTTTGAGGAACTTCAAGATTGAATGGATCAAGGAAGTACTAAGGATAATCCATAATATGAAACTATGGCCAAACAATGAACCTATTGAGATATCAAAGAAGACAATTCACAGGTTTACAGGGTATCCCACATTAGATAGAAAAGAAGATTGTACATTTTTTGAGAAGAGAAGAAAATGAGGCTAACACAAAGGCCGAGTAGAATGGACAAGCGTTGTCCAACTCTACCATCATTGATCCAATGATTGAGTTCATAGTGAGAGTGATTTCTCACAAATTCTAATAGTTGAGCGGATTGAATAGTGTTCCATTTATGGCAGTTGATCAAGCATGGAATACTGTAGTGAAGGATCATGAATATGATCTTGCCAAGTTGCAGAGATCCCAATTGGCAGAAAACTTGATATCCATCAAAAAGGTGAAGAATTCCATGTGTAAGTTTGGATCATTGATTATGTGCATTTTCTTTTATGTTTAGAATTATTTTCTTTCTATTGGAAACATTATTTGGGAGAAAGGAAAACATGTCACAAGACATATTTGAATACATAACTCAATTAGGAGAAAATTTTGATAATGGCATGGATATGTACTTTGAATAATTAAAAAAAAAGAATGAAGAAAAGAATGAGGATCCCACCAATGTTAGCGTTGAAATATTATAATGATGTATGTTTTCTTTTAGACATAGATAATACATTTGTATGGTAAATAAAGCCTATGAAAGCATGGAAAAAATTATTTGATTATGAAGTTAATAGTGACAATGTGAGTGCAAATATTGATGCACTACTTAAGGAAGAGATTGATGAGAAAGAAAAACCCTTTGGGAAATATGAAGAAGCTAAAACATGAATCATAGTTGACATCAAGATAGCTTCAAAAGAGAAGAAAACAAAGAAAATGATTGTATACCTAGAGGAGAAACTAGGCACACACAACAAAAGCAAGGAACTTTTGAAGATAACACAAGTTCTTAGTGAAGATGGAAAAAAAAGATAGTGGTGATGAGGAAGATGAGAAAGAAGAAGAGGATCAAGGTAAAGCCCTAGTAGTGGTCACTCCACAAGAAAAAAAGGCTAAAAATCTAAAGATCACAAAGCCTAAGGAAAAGGGGGTTGTAAAGAAGCTAGCAGTGGCACCCCTCTCTCCTCTGGCTTAGATTACCAAACTGAGTGGCTCTATCATAGAAAAGAAGAAAATTCAAGCCCCTATGAGCTAGCTAAAGAGAAGATAGTTGGTAAAGAAGATAGAAGGGAAAGAAGATGATGTAGAGAGGAACAAACTAGAAGAACTAGGACAACACCGAGTCATAGTACCCAAAATATCAACAAATATTGATGAGGTATGTGCTACTATTAGGAGCTTTGCAAGCTTATCAAGATTTGGATTTGTAAAATATGATACATTGAGAAATGATGATAAAACTTAAGTAGAGGAGGCCATGATAGATATGATTGCTAAAAATAAATTGGCTCCTACTAAATTGGAGAAGAATATTCCAATTGATTTGTATAATAGATCATAAAGGAAGTGGAAAAAGGCATCTAAAGTAGAAAAAAATAAAAGAAGGCACATTACCCAACATTATGCTTGAGTTGTCAAAAGATCAAAAGTCAACATTTTTGGACAAATATAGGAACTAATTTGTTCCTAAGTTCAGAATTTTTATGATTCTTCGAAATAAAATTGAAGTTGTAGTTCAGCAAAATGAGTTATTATGGAAAATCATTTTTGGTCTATCCACTAAAGGAGTGGAAAAGGAGAAAGCAATTAAGATCATGACCATCAAAGATGATCACAATGATGAAGAGAGTTTAGGTGTGTCAATCCCTCAAGAAAACATTTCATCTAGTCATACCACCACAGCTGATACACTAGTTAGTGAGAAACAAAAGCCCTCAGATGCAAAGGGAGAAGAGGAAGAGGCAAAGAAATTAGAAAATGAAACAAGTGTAGAAAATTCTACCAAAGGTCAATAAGGATCAAATATCTTAGGACCTCATAGTGAATGAAGCCAGAAATTAGGACAATGAGAAGTGCATACAGTGTCAAGTTCTATAGTTGTTGTCTCAAGAACTTAAGTTTAGACTAGACCAAGTGGTGACACCCCATCACCTACTCCTAAAAAGATAGTATCAAGTAGTAGTACACCATCCTTGAGAAAAGGAAAATAAATAAAGGTTAGTTCTCCAGATATTTATGGTAGTCTGGATGAAGTTATTGAGATGCCAAAATGGGACTTGGAAAATCTCACTCTAGAGAAAACTATTATGTTGCAAGAGATTTTGGAAAAGAAAAAGAAATAGGAAGAAATGGGAAGGGAGAAACAACAAAGACAAGTGTTGTATGAAATAAAGGATTTTTTGTTGATGCATTTCATATACAAAATTTTGATGGGAAAGCCCCAATTATTTCCTAGCTTGCACAGATTGTTGAACAAATAAATGCTAGAGATATTAATGCTAATGAAAGGCTAACAACATGGTCAACAAAGAAAATTGAAAATAAAGTTATAGAGAAAATTTCTACCACCATTGCCGAGAATAAGGTTAAATTGTAGGCCCGTGTATAGAATACAGAAGAACTTGTGTACATAAGATACAAAACTTGTATAATAATTTATGTGATGTACCAAGATTTATGAATGAATTTTATGAAAACATACAGTGGATTTAGGATGAAATGAAGTAAACAAACAACTCTATTTCACATTCAGTTGAATCCAGTACACAACACTATAATAAGTTATTGTTTGCATAGAGTAAATTGGTCAAGCTACAAACAACTGACAAAAACATGTGGGCCAAATTGATCTCAATCCAATTAATGTCTATACCTCTTCTAGAGGTTATGAAATGTGCACTAAAATCAACAAAAGATCTTATTCAAGCAAATCATAATCTTTTGATTGTTGATAGTTTAATTGACTTAGTTGCAAGCTTGGAGTTGTATATTCACATATTGGAATCAACAAGAACCACTTGGGATCATTCTCTTGCCATGATAAATTAGGTACACAAAGAAATCATTGAAAAATATAGATTGATTCCACCCACTCAACCCAAGCCAAAGTTATGAGTGAAAAGAAATGGGGGATTCTAATAATGATTATTACATATTGAATGAGACAGTGATGAGATCAGAGATTAGAGAGTATAGAAGAGTTAATAAGTTTGGCATGGTATGAATTAGACACAATCAAATATTCAAATTCATGTAATATATGTATTTTTATATTTTTATTGATTATTAAGTCGGAAATTTTTTTGAAGTTCTATAAGAACTGAATCATTGGCTTAGGGGGAGTACTCTCATTCTTTTATTGTAATGATGTAGTCATTAAAAAGTTTTTTTTTCCACTAATGTCAAAGGGGAAAATATCTCTAAATATTGTTGTCTATTAGTGTCAAACACTTAGTTATATACAAGGAAAAGTTAGTCAGACATCACTGTGACCAAGCTACTCTATATAGGCTGAGTCATGTGAAAGATATGTATATGTCAAGCTCTATAGGAGCCAAGAAAGTTTGTGGTTGCCTAGTATTTTTAGTATAAGCTGAACCTAGTGGTTGCCTATTAGTCAAAGCATATTGATGCTAAATTATATAGAAGGTGTCGAGCATAATTGAGGACGAGTCACAACAAAAAGAAAAGTGAATGTTGAGTATAAAAAATAGTGTGTCAAGCTACACAAAGTTGAAATTCAAGTCAGAAATGATACAAAATTTGAGGTAAACCACTTCAGGCTAACATAAACATGATATTTAATATTTTTAGAGGTTGTCATAGAGGCTATTACATATTTATGATGTGGATCACAACTCCCTATGAGTGATGATCAACCAATCAAATCAAGAGACAAAATGAGAAGCATCTAGAAAAATATTTAAGAAATATTTAAATAGAGAAGATCTAAACCCTATTTTCATATGTGTCAGCATATGTGGAGAAGAGAAAACAAGTTATTTATGTGATCACTGAGCAGATCTAAGGGTAAGAGTGTAAACATTGTAGAGATGGAAAAAGAGTGAAGTTGTGTTAATGTACAATAGAGTTAGTGACCTTATTAAGAAGTAAAGGATAGAAAAGAGATATATCAGATTGAAGATCATATTAAAATTTAAAAGAGGAGATCTATAATTAGTAGAAGAGTGCAGATATAAGGATCAAATATTGAATCATAACTAAGTTAGGGATAATCTCTTAATAGAGTGGTTTGAATAGACCTTTTGTAAATCTCTTAACTAATTTAGGGATAATATCTTAATAGAGTGGTTTGAATAGACCTTTTGTAAATCTCTTAATTGAGTCCTTACATCATTGTAAGTGTAAAATCCTCTCACAAGGTAAGACCTAACAGTCTTAACAGCCTTTAGTAGGGTAGACCCCTCATAGGGTAGATCATCAGAAGTGATCAAAACTATAACCCTAATAGGTTAACTTTTGTTGGAATGCTTTAGAATAACTAAGAAGGGGTGAATTAGTTATCCAAGGTCCAAATGTACAAATAAAAAATTTTAGTACTTAACAAATACATGTGCATGCATTGATAATCTAATATCTCAAACCATAGTATATTACTATCCTAGGTCAAATGAACTTTGTAGAAATGTAAACATGAAATACCACAAAATCATTCACATAATTTGACACAAGGATTCCATGTGCAAATCCAAATTGGGAAAAACCACGAGTAACATGCTACCAATTTTCAATCTTGTGAAGTGAGCTTTGTAAGGAGCCAACCCTGTTAAAGGTTACAATGCACACTATTAAATGTGACCTTGATTAAAATATTTTAATCACCCTATTAGGAGTGAGTCTTGTTAGAGGATTTTAGAACATTCCATTAGAATGTCACCCTGATAAAGGATTTACTCATTACTGTTAGGTCAACCTTAATCCAAAGAATTTATCCATACTGATACAATTGTTAGAAAGTAACAATATAACTTGATCTATTAACAAAACAACTCACTTTCAGATTACATATCACTTATTCAATCCTCCATTTTGCTTAGCATTCAGTCTCCTTAATCTCTGACAGCTTGTTCACCATGTTGATAACAATTGTTCAATTGTATATATTGTCTTTGATGTTAAAAAAAAATGTCAAGTCTTTACCACTCAGTGTCTATTGAGCTAATTCAAGTGATGAAGACAGTTTCTAGTGTATGTCGAGTGTTCAAGAGATAACCATGTTCGAAGACAATATCTATCAAATTCACTCGAACACCAAAGGAATTTTTTAGGAAGACAGTGTCTGCCTAGTTTGCTCAAGGACCAAAGAGAACTTAGCACGGAACCCATGTTAACCAAGCTCACTCAATTACCAAAGGAAATTCAATTCAAATTGTAGTGTCAACCGAGTTCACACAATTAACAAAGGAAGTTTGAAGAAAGTCTTTTCTAAATTTAGTGTTGACCAAGCTAGGTTGGCTAACGAAGAATTTTCTTGAATTAGCATATTTAGTTTGAAGAATTTATTTGTTAAGTCTAGCCAACTTAAGGGATGAACATTGAATATTTGTAACTGTATTCAAGCTAACTTGACTAGGAAAAAGATATAAGTATAAAGTCAGTTATGGGATTGAGAGAGAGAAGCATGGGATTAGAAAGATAAACCAAGGAAGAAAATTTGAAGGATAGCAGAGTATCCTAAGTTGACCGAGCTGCAAATTTTTATCTAATCAAGGAGGATCAAGTATTCAAGCTAGAACAAAGATATGCAATCAATAATATAGTTGCATTAGCAATCAGGTCATATCCTTGTTACTCTCTAATAATTTTAGCAATGTATCAAATCTCTTAATAGAGTTAGCTTAATAGCTATTTGTCAAATCCTCTAACAAGGTGGTATTTCTAGATTGAAGTTTCTAAAGACCTCTAACAAGGCCACTCCTATCAAGTTGATTAAATTCTTTAATAGGGTCAAATGTAATAGTGTTTTTTGTAACCCTTAACAAGGTTGGCTCCTAACAGGGTTCACTTCAAAACAGTGAGAAACAGTAACTAGCTGCAATTGGTGGTTTTTCCCAAATTGGGTTTCCATGTTAAATCTTGGTGTCATATGTTTTCATGTTATTTTATTTCTATTTTTGCAACTAAGTTAATTTTTTTTAATAACATTAAACATCTTAAGAATCATTTCTTTAAAATATTTTCAAGTAACAAAGATTCTTAGTGTTTGCCAAGTGATTCAGTGCTAATCAAGTTATAGTGGTATTTTCAATTTCAGCAGACTTTGGTTTGATTTGTATTGACATCTAAGGGATCTAGGATATATTTTTGTGGTAACTGATTCACCCCTCCCCTCTTAATTACTTCAAGGACCTAAGCTAAAGATCAAGATGTCTTACAAAAGTATGATCCTAAGCTAAATAGAGATAACTTCAAGGCATGGCAGGAACTCATGAGATTGCATCTCAAAACCATTGGACAATTAGGACTAAAGTACCTAGACACCAAGAATGTGGTGCCATGCCCAAAAGTCAGGAAAAAATACCCCAACAAATTATTTGTTAAAGGGTAATGACAACTATGTTAACACACATAATGACATAAAATGTAAACCATCATCAAGTACATTATAGAAGAGTGATACAGGCTATAGTTAGTTTTGAGTTATAGGGTCAAGGTACATAGTTGATTTTAGAATATATTACATGGGGATGTAGAGTCGGTAGTTCCATCATACTGCATGGGTTCAAAATCCTAAGTTCAAGTGTTTTAGGAAAACTTAGTTTGGGTTGATTAAGTCGATTGATTAACCCATCATTTAATGTTTACCATGGTATGGCATCGTGTCTGAGAAGTATTTAGGGTTTCCAAGTTCCTAATTTGGATTGAGTTAGATTGATTTAGTTTAGGTATGGTTTGGTACACAAATTTCATCTGTAGTCATGAGGGTGGGATCCATAACCTATTAGGACTGATTAAAGTCATAAAAATATTTATCATTTAAAAATCATTCACAAAATACAATCCATCTTCAACACATCCCTAAACAACTATCAGGTAATCTCTAACCTATCACACATTCTACTATTTACACTTGCAATTTCTAGCTAAAACTTTCTTAAAATGTAATATTTTCACTAAAAAGAACATGGTACAAAAATCACTAACAATATAAGTCATACATTAAATTATACTAATACTAATTGTTTTAAGAAACACTAAATGAAAATTACTACCTACATTAATTATCCCTAACACTACATACTAACTATTGTGGAATACATAACTCCCCACAAGATTACTTTATAACAAGAAAAACTAAGTTCCGAAACATAAAATACTCTACTCCGAATAAGTCATGATTAATCATATCTAAAAAACTATACCACAAATTTCCATACTAACTTGTAACTATCTAATCTTTAATTAACAACTATCAAACTCAATAAATGGACTCTAAAGCAATACTTACTTTCCACACATGAAATACTAATCCTATTTTAAAAGACACTAAACAATATCTATCTTTTTATTTACTAAAATTCTATCACATATAATTACTAAACAAAAGTATTATCAACTAACATTAACCTATCTACTACTAAGTTTAATAACACTAACCAAATTTTCATACACCTAAGCACTCCCTAACTCTACTTAGTATTATGATTAACCACTCCAATACCATATTGCAAACTTCCCACTTGGAAAGTGGGATTCATAGTCCAAGGTGGCAAGTGCACCACCCAAGGTCAACACAAGGTGGGAGTTCTTGACTATGGGGGGCATGCAAGGGAGAGAGGAGGTTTGCAGTGGAGAAGAGAGAGAAGGGTGTTGGGGAGGGTCCACACCAATTAAGGCCCTCCCATGTTTGACTATACTACCATGTACCCTGACATACATGGTTAGAAGGGTATGGCTATTGTGAAACTTATAAGCACCCAGACTAGTGTTAAATAGTCTTAAGCCTTTTATATACAACTAAAATACACTCAAAAGAGGTGCATATAAGTTGCACCATAGATAGTGTTGTTTAGAAGACTTAGACTTTAATATTTTATTTTTTTCCTTCACATGTTAATAGCTGTCAACTCCAAAGTGTGTGCCCAATCCCCTTATGATGTGTCGGGTCTGACTTGGGAGGGTGGACTAGTACTCCCAGTCAGCCATAAAGTGGCCTAAGTCCATGCCCCGGGATTGGAAGGTAGACTTTGGGGAAAGAATTTAATGGGGATGTTAGTTTAGGAATAAATGTTTTTGGATTACCACCCTTTCTAATGTAGGTATGCATAAATTTCAAGTGGGAGATGGATTTGTAGGTTGTGGTCCCACACATGGGTCACATCCCACATCCCTCTCATTTGCATATTAATATTATTATTATTATTTTAAAAGAATTAATCATTTAATCTTTTTTCTTTGAAATATCGCATTTAAGATGTATTTAGGTAGTTAGGAATTAGAACAAGTGGCTTGCTAGAAATTTAATATTATATGGACTATGTAATGGAATTTATATGGGAAGAATTTACTTTATTTTCCCATACCAATTCCAAACACCTGTAGGGTCTCTTTTGGAAATAAAATGGAAAGTGATTTTCTTTTAATGCACAAATGTATAGCTTCCAATATTTTCATATTTTAGGGTAGTGATATTACGTTCATCTCAAAGGAATCATTGATTGATTTATAGGTAGTTTTACATGTATTTCAAGTTGGATTTGATCCATTGATTTACCATTTAATTTACTTGGTGAGTTTTAGGTATACTATAGAAGATTATATCTATTTACATATTGAACTTAAATCAAGGACTTATGGAATATTTACTCAATCCATTTGTTTTCTTCATGTAATATCATAAATTTACAATAATCAAAACTCTCTTTTTTTTAGATTGAAATCTAAGATTACAAAGGGATGCATTTTTTTAAATGAACAAACTTTTGACACTTATGCTATTTGAATGAATTTTGAAGCAAGAATTGAAGTGTAATCAATTTGAATCTTATAAAAATATTATACACTTGGTTCATGGAATAATCTCTTTCTTATTATTGAAAATAAACATCTACAATGTTGAATACATTTCAATAGATCATAATGAAGATGTGAATTATTTCTTTCAAACATCGAATATAATTCCTTCTCCAATACAAGGATGCAAGATGCAATAAGAATTTAACACAAGCAGAAGTCTCCAACAATAGGATGACTCAAGATCTGCACCAAGAATCCATTCCAAGATTGCTCCCCTATTTGAATCCATCTAAAATTTGAAAACACACATAAGATACCATGGAGAGCTCACCTCCCAACTAAGGCCTCGATGTGAGGCCACACCCCAAACTAGGAGAACCAGTAACTAAATGGGTGACATTTAGAGAGCACTCACAATGACCCAAATCAACATATAATTCCCATCCAAGGTATGCACAAAAAGTTTCGTAATGAACCTATGACTATGGAGAAGGTGAATTTTTCTAGGTCGGAGATGTCAATCACGAAAATAAATCATATGCCTCTTTTGAGGCTACCAAGTCACATAAACTTCCATTTCTTTCTCTCCTTATTTCTCCAAAACAAAATCACTTTGTATTGACAAGAAAGAGATCATAACACCTTACTTTCTCCCTCTCCTCATCATAAGAAGAGACTCTATACTGACCTAGAGTCCAACTAAAGCCCATCTCCCATACATGGTCACTTCTGCACTATCCAAGGGTGAGTAATGCCAACAAACCCTTCATAGTTTTCCCAAAAAAACTAAAAAGGAAAACATGAAAGGAAAGAAAATAGAAAATCCACAAATACCCATCCCTCAAATGTTACAACACACACATGTAAGAGATTTACATAAGTAAGAAATGAACAATGAATAAAGAACATAGCAATGTAGAATCCTACCTTCACAAAGGTTATGGAAATGGAATTTTGAGATGAGCTAAATCCTTCTTCCTTTTCAATTCCAAGTTTTACTTCTTTAAAAGTAGAGAATGGGTGAACAACCTTCCACTCTCAAAATGGCCACTAAATAGGCTTCTAAACTCACCCACCCAAAATGGCAATAAATCCAAACTTGACTTAAGCCTTCTATGGTCTCATCAAGAGAACATTTTAGGAGAAGTGTAAACTTAATTAACCTCATGGAGATGGTCAATTTTCTCACAAAGGGAAAATTAGGATATTTTAGCGGTCATAAAAGCTATTACGAAGTTCTAGAATGGTGAAAAAGGTTTCCAACCCATACACATACCACTTGGGCACTTGGATTACATTGAATTTGGCCTCTAGGATCATTTTAGGACCTATATAAGTGGCTTGAAATAATTGATCTTTAAAAACCTTAAGGGTGTAACCTTTCTGCTAAACCCTAATTAAGGAGATTAATCTAGGTTACTAACTAATCATTCTTAGATTAATGGGTTACTCTGCTAGCCCTAAATTGACATGTTGGTACACATATGCATATAATGAGTGTCAAGTGACACCATAAGATTTACTTTTACATAACATTTGACATGTCACAAATTACAAAATGATACACACACATTCAAATTACAATACAAGTAAAACACTTAACAATGAGGTTTGAATCACTTTATCGGATTCAACCTTAGTCTTATAGTTTGCACATAGGGTCAATTACCAATTCTCTAATTAAATTCCATGGTTAATTATCCTACACACTTAAATCAAATATTAGTAGTTTGATAACATCACATTCATATATTTAAACCAAATTTGCATAATCACATTGATCAACATATTGAATCTTTCATTTAAATAGCCTTTCTCATTTATGCACATATATTGGGTGTATGCACCAAGTTGATGTACAAAAAAGTGGACACCCCCCCCCAAAAAAAAAAAAATCAATAACCTAATTGGGTTATTTAAAACTGAAATGTCAGCTAGGCTTGGTATCCAAGCCTCTCAATTATACTTTTTAAAACCTGATCGAGTTTTGTAAATATATAATTTGACTATTGCCCACATTTGAGGGCATTTTTATACCCTCAAATGGAAAGATTGATGTCGATTACAGAGCAGAGCACCAAAACCCGATCGAATTTACCATAAAAAATAAATTTTGATTGCATCTCCATCCATGACACCCCACAAATGAGGTAATTCTTCATTGTATTCATCATTTATGTATTTTTTATCAAATATTGTAATGTGGTTTTGTAATTTATATGTTTTGTAAAAAAAAATTTAAAAAATTAATATAGAAGCATCAAAGAATCGAAGAAAATGAGGGAGAGCAAAAAGACCAACTCCTACACAATCAAACCCTCCAACTATCACGACACAACCACAAAACACTCATCATGGAGATGGTCAATTTTCTCACAAAGGGAAAATTAGGATATTTTAGGGGTCATAAAAGCTATTACAAGGTTCTAGAAGGGTGGAAAAAGTTTCCAAACCATACACATACCACTTGGGCACTTGGATGACATTAAATTTGGCCTCTAGGGTAATTTTAGGACCTATATAAATGGCTTGAAATAATTTATCTTTAAAAATCTTAGGGGTCTAACCTTTCCGCTAAACCCTAATTAAAGAGATTAATCTAGGTTACTAACTAATCATTCTTAGATTAATGGATTACTCTACTAACCCTAAATTGACATGTTGGTACACATATGCATATAACGAGTGTCAAGTGACACCATAAGATTTACTTTTACATAACATTTGACACGTCACAAATTATAGAATGATACACACACATTCAGATTACAATACAAATAAAACACTTAACAATGAGGTTTGAATCACTTTATTGGATTCAACCTTAGTCTTATAGTTTGCACATAGTGTTAATTACCAATTCTTTGATTAAATTCTATGGTTAATTATCCTACACACTTAAATCAAATATTAGTAGTTTGATAACATCACATTCATATATTTAAACCGAATTTGCATGATCACATTGATCAACATATTGTATCTTTCATTTAAATAGCATTTCTCATTTATGCACACATATTGGGTGTATGCACTAAGTTGGTGTCCAAAAAAGTGGACAAACCCCCCCCCCCCAAAAAAAAAAAAAATAAAACACTCATCATGGAGATGGTCAATTTTCTCACAAAGGGAAAATTAGGATATTTTAGGGGTCATAAAAGCTATTACAAGGTTCTAGAAGGGTGGAAAAAGTTTCCAAACCATACACATACCACTTGGGCACTTGGATGGCATTAAATTTGGCCTCTAGGGTAATTTTAGGACCTATATAAATGGCTTGAAATAATTTATCTTTAAAAATCTTAGGGGTCTATCACGACACATCCACCTATCACGACACAACCACAAAACACTCATCATGGAGATGGTCAATTTTCTCACAAAGGGAAACTTAGGATATTTTAGGGGTCATAAAAGCTATTACAAGGTTCTAGAAGGGTGGAAAAAGTTTCCAAACCATACACATACCACTTGGGCACTTGGATGACATTAAATTTGGCCTCTAGGGTAATTTTAGGACCTATATAAATGGCTTGAAATAATTTATCTTTAAAAATCTTAGGGGTCTAACCTTTCCGCTAAACCCTAATTAAAGAGATTAATCTAGGTTACTAACTAATCATTCTTAGATTAATGGATTACTCTACTAACCCTAAATTGACATGTTGGTACACATATGCATATAATGAGTGTCAAGTGACACCATAAGATTTACTTTTACATAACATTTGACACGTCACAAATTATAGAATGATACACACACATTCAGATTACAATACAAATAAAACACTTAACAATGAGGTTTGAATCACTTTATTGGATTCAACCTTAGTCTTATAGTTTGCACATAGTGTTAATTACCAATTCTTTGATTAAATTCTATGGTTAATTATCCTACACACTTAAATCAAATATTAGTAGTTTGATAACATCACATTCATATATTTAAACCGAATTTGCATGATCACATTGATCAACATATTGTATCTTTCATTTAAATAGCATTTCTCATTTATGCACACATATTGGGTGTATGCACTAAGTTGGTGTCCAAAAAAGTGGACAACCCCCCCCCCCCCCCCCCCCCCCAAAAAAATAAAAATAAAAAATAAAAAATAAAAAATAAAAAAAAATAAAAAATCAATAACCTGGTCGAGTTATTTAAAAGTGAAATGTTAGCTAGGCTTGGTATCCAAGCCTCGCAATTATACTTTTTAAAACCTGATCAAGTTTTGTAAATATATAATTTGACTATTGCCCACATTTGAGAGAATTTTTATACCCTCAAATGGAAAGAATGATGTCGATTACAAAGGAGAGCACCAAAACCCGATCGAGTTTACCATAAAAAATAAATTTTGATTGCATCTCCATCCATGACGCCCCAAAAATGAAGTAAGTCTTCATTGTATTCATCATTTATGTATTTTTTATCAAATATTGTAATGTGGTTTTGTAATTTATATGTTTTGTAATTGTTTTTAAAAAATATATATATATATATAGAAGCATCAGAAAATCCAAAAAAATGAGGGAGAGAAAAAAGACCACCTCCTACACAATCAAACCCTCCATCCATCATGACACAACCATAAAACACTCCACCCATACAACCACAAAACCTCTACTCAATGTTCTTGTTCAACAACCACCACCTCCTATAAACCCTCTACACATACAATTACATCATTCAAGTACTACACAAAAGGACCTCATAAACTGACTCTCACAAGATAGTGCTAACATTACCCAAATGGTCAATAGGTTGCAGTCATCTTCACTTTCTCACCACTCAACCCTAGTGAAGACACTTGAAAAAATTGCCCAAAATGAAAATGAGGTGTCTAGGGAGGTTATGAAATTTGGTACATGGAGGGATACATGTCATGTATTTTATGTCGATGGGTTATCATATCAGCAAGTGAAAGATAAAGACATAAAGAAAGGTACTATATGTTCTCTTTTCACTGATCCTATGTCTAACAACTCCCTATTACACACAACCAAAACTTTTCCTATTCATTGTTGCACTCATGCTAGAATGAGATCATGTTTTTGGTATAGTTGGTATATGGTATTTGACCTACCACCATGTGATAATTATGAGGTGCCTCTATATTTTTTTAGAAATCTATATTGTGAGTTCATCATTGGCAAGAAGCCAAATTACTTTGACATCTATCAGTTCTAAGGTAGAGGGAGAGTCTCTATGTAGGATAGACCTAGGGCTAGTAGGGTGGTACCAAAATTTGAGAGAAGAGGTACAACATGAAAAACCATGCCTCAAGTTGTGATCCCATCAATTGTAAAGGAGTCAAGTAGATTGATTTACAGACTCTTCATGTGGCTGCATCATTGACAGATGTTATCATTCAACATGGCTCATAGTTAGGTGGTTTTTCTTCACCTATGGCACCCTAACCATCATCATATGCACCTTTAGGGTCATCATAGCATATGACAGCTCCATCATTGTCACCTATGGCACCAAGGTCATCATAGCATGTGATAGCTCTATCATTATCACCTATGGCACCTCAGTCATCATAACTTATGATAGCTCCATTAGCATCACCTGCACCATCAGTGTCATCTATACTTGTGTCACCTAGACCACTAGTTTCATCTTCACTTGTGTCACCTATACCAATAGCTCCATCCTCACTTGTGCCACCTGCATCGTCCTCACATGCATCATTATAGTCTTTAGGGTCCAATCAACATTTTTGTATTAGCTTTCAGCGCACGTGTGATGGGATAGATATGGAGGCATCTGAGGATGGAGTGTCATCTCATCCATGTGTACATTCTAGGCATGCTTATTATTCATATGGAGATGGGGATTTCACACTTATAGATGGATTGATGGCAATGGTCTTCAGTGGACAGGATACATAGGTTTGTTTGTTTGAGTTTTGACATGATATTATTTAATAACCTAAATATTGTAAAAGTTTTTTTTTTAAGTATAGATCACTCTAGATTGATATGTGAACAATATGCAATGTAGGGTGTAGCAAGTAGTTCGAGAACATGGCATAGTACTCATTCTTCTAGAGGTGGGAGGCTAGGAGTAAGAACACCCGAGGTAAAGTTTTTTAAATATTCTTAAAAACACAATAATGCATTAGCTTTAAACTATTATTTCTTAATTGGTATGACACTAACAACCTTCTTATACTACCATCTCCTACCAATGTTGAAACCCTCCCATTCATCAAATCCATCTGATTCCCATCCACATCTCTTGCTCCTAGCATTACCCAAACTCCATCTAATGAACCTCATGAGTTTTGACATGATATTATTTAATCACCTAAATATTGTAAAATTAAATATATTTATTTTTTATAGAGCACTTTGGATTGATAAGTTCAAACAATATGCAATACAGGGTGCAGCAAGCAGTATGAGAACACCACATAGTACTCATTTTGCTAGAGGTGTGAGGCTAGGAGCAAGAACACATGAGGTAAAGTTTTTTAAATATTCTTAAAAGTAGAATAATACATTGGCTTTGAAATATTGTTGCTTAATTGGTATTATTAAAATTATAATAATACCTTTCCAATATCATCCTTCAAGTCCTTCTTTTGTCTTCTTGCCCTCCTATGATCTTCTTATTATCATTGTTCCTTCTTTCCATTTATAAAATTATCTCATATTTATAGAAATACTCTTTACTGTTTTATAGGGCTTGTTGGGGGCTGAAATTTATCAAATTGATGATGTCATGTTTTCTGCCATTAACTTTTGCCTTGAGATCTATTTAGTATCATAGCTTGCACACCTATCAAGTTTACGATTTGAGTTGAACTCATGATTTTTCTTATTGATTCCTCTTATGTTATATTTCTTTCTTATTTAGGGTACTCCACATAGATTGAGGTCTAGAGGAAAGGAAAGGAAATCAGCAAGAACACCAAAATAAAATAAAAAAGTATTAAATACAAGTCAAGTTTATATTTTGGAATTTATTATGAATGAATGTATATACATGTACTCAATATTGATGAATATGTGTTGACTTGTTTGTTGTATATATGTAGAAATAATTTAGTTTTGTAGAGTTGATAAATGCACCTAAGACTACCAATGTTGAGGCAATTGAAGATTTAAAATTTTATATTTTTGTTCTCATAAATTTTAGGTTATAGTATGCATTTGTTCTATATACATATTAAGAAATTGTACTTACAAATGAGTACATGTTTGTTTTTCAATTTTATAGTAATTAGCAACAATCTGTCTTATTAACATGTGTTATTTATCTTTTACCTATTATAGCACTCTTTGAGACTTCGTGCAAATCCTTTCCCATTTCATTTTGTTAGGAGTCTCGAGCATCAAAGATGGGGTCAAACACAATAGAGGCTAGAGGTATGTATGTAGATTCTTAGTTGAATACCTCTTGTGATCTCAATTTGGATTTCTTGTTGTGTGATAGAAATCCCTAGTGCCTACTCTACAATTATAATATTTTATCACTTACCATATAGGCTATGCCTCATACCAGCATTGATTCATTAATGGTTGTGCCTCTTGCTAGTAAGGGATATCCAGCTCAAGCTACAATATGTTTTTTTGTTTTCTTACTCTATTTAGAATCCATAATGCCACTCTATAATACTAACATTTTATCGCTTACCATAAAAGTTGTGCCTCATACTAGCACTACTTCATCAGTGGTTGTGCCTCCTGCTAGCATAGGATATCCAGCTTAGGTTATAGTATATATATACATATATATATATATATATATATACATATATATATATATATATACATATATATATATATATATATATATATATATATATATATATATATATATATATATATATATATATATAATCTATTTGGAATCCCCAATGCCACTCTATAATGCTAACATTTTATCGCTTACCATATAGGTTGTGCCTTACACCAGCATTGCTTCATCAGTGGTTGTGCCTCCTACTAGCACAGGATATCCAGCTCAAGCTACAGTATGTTTTTTGTTTTTTTACTCTATTTGGAATCCCTAATGCCATTCTATAATGCTAACATTTTATCACTTACCATACAAGTTGTGTCTCATACTAGCACTGCTTCATCAGTGGTTGTGCCTCCTGCTAGCACAGGATATCTAGCTCAGGTTGCAATATGTTTTTTTTTTTTTTACTCTATTTGGAATTCCTAATGCCACTCTATAATGCTAACATTTTATCACTTACCATACAAGTGCCTCATACCAGCACTGCTTCATTAGTGGTTGTGCCTCCTGCTAGCACAGGAGATCTAGGTCAGGTTGCAGTACATTTTTTTGTTTTTTACTCTATTTTGAATCCCTGATGCCACTCTATAATGCTTACATTTTATCGCTTACCATACAATTTGTGCCTCATACCAACACTGATTCATCAATGGTTGTGCCTCCCATGAACATTGATTCATCAGTAGTTGTGTCTCCCATCATCACTCTACCTCGTCATTTTGTTAGGACTCCTACCCATCAATGAAGGATCCCATTACCATTATCATACAATCCAACTATGGGACAAAGGGATGATGTAATGAACAACTCAACTATCCACAATTTAGAACCTAATTTCTAGTTATTTTTATATTACTTAAAGATAAGATATTTGATAGTGTATTTTATTTTTTCTTCTACAAACACCTAGCGAGGCACAAACTATATCAAAGAGGCTCAATTTTGATGATCCTACATAGTCATAGATATTGATAGTGATATACATATGTAGTTGTGGTCATCACATGACATTGACATAGATTCAACTTTTGTATTGTATATATTTGAGATTTGTATTGTGCACATTTGGCATTTCTATTGTACACATTCAACATTTTTTGGTATTCAACTTTTGTATTGTATATATTCTGGATTTGTGTGCACATTCGACATTTCTATTGTACACATTCAGCATTTGTCAGGTATTCAACTTTTGTATTGTACCAATGAGACAATATATTTTTGTAACTATATGATTGATATGACATAATATATAGTTCATTATAATATACATAAAACTTGGATTTCCATCCAACTTGTTCAATGTGTGCATACAAACTTGTATTTTAGCTTACTTTCTTGTAATTAATCAAACACATGAATGTTCATTATTTTATTTAGAAAATGTAACATGTTTATCAAATTCATTATAGCATGTAAAATCAATCTTCCTCATTTTTATACTTCCATCTTCTTCAACAATCTCCCTCTTTAGAATTGATGGCAAACCAATACCAAAAAGGAACATAATACCTTGTATTGAAGTCTCTCCCTATATCAGTATCTGTGATTCTTCTATATAGGCTACAATCTCTCTTCTTCTTCAGATATATAGTGTAACTCTTCCTCTTTCTCTGTGTATTTCTCCATATATATTCTCCCTCTTTGACAACAATGACAAAGACTTGTCATCTTCTCATGCAGATATCAAAAATTCAAGTTCTCTCTCTATCACCTTGTATGTAACTAGAAATTTGTTGTTTCAATTCCTTCCTTACTTGAGGCGGTTCCTAAAGTAAGATCCATTGCATCAAGTTGTAAAATATGCCATTCAACTTAGTTGATGCAGGGAACTACTCTTGCTTCTTATGTAGTTGTGGATAGGGGTATCACCCCTATTTTACCTCTAAGATATTCATGTGCATCCTTAGGTAAAGCCTTTGTGAATATATCATCTATTTTTTCCTTTGTATTCACATATTTCATTCTCACCTCTTTGTCTTGAACCAACTCTCTCAAGTAATGATACTTGATTGCAATGTTCTTTGTCTTTGTATGCATCATAGGGTTCTTAGATATGTTTATAGCACTTGTATTGTCACAATAAATTACCACATGTTCAGTAATTTCTTCTTTCATTCCTTTGAATAATTGTTTGATCCACATCACATTTATGCAATTCACTGTAGCTGCCACATATTCAGCTTTAGCAATAGATTGTGAAATAAAATTATGTTTCTTGCTAGTCCATGTAACCAATCTTTTTCCTAAGAAAAATGCTCCTCCACTTGTACTTTTTCTCTCATCAATATTTCTAGTCCAATCAGCATCTATATAGGCTTTCAATTCAAACTTGTCATTTTTCATGTAGTATAGAGCATAGTCTTTTGTACCTTTCAAGTATCTCATAATCCTTTTAACAACCATTAAGTGATTCTCCTTAGGATTTGCAAAATATCATGCAACAATCCCAACATCTAGTGCAATGTCAAGTCTACTATGAACTACATATTGCATTTTTCTAATCATAGACATTTACAATGTTTGATTTACTTCAACAGAATCATTAGTTTTGGATAGTTTATGTCCTCTCACGATAGGAGTACTAATTGGTCTTGAATCTTCCATACTAGAAGTTTTTAGGATTTCCTTTACATACTTGGACTAAGTGATGTAAATACCATATTTCATCTAATAAACTTGTAATCCAACAAAGAACTTTATTTATCCAAACATTGACATCTCAAATTCTTTCATCATTTTATTTGCAAATATCTTACATAATGCATTTTTTCCTCCAAATATGATATCATCTACAAATATTTTAGCTAGTAAAATTATTTTACCTCCTTCTATCTTCAAGTATAGATTGTTGTTGTCATTAGTCTTCTCAAAACCAATCTTCACAAGATAGTTGTGCAATCTTTCATACCATGCTTTGGGAGCTTGCTTTAAACCATATAAATATGCAATCTACACACCATGTTCTTTTTGTTTGGATCAACAAATCCTTCAAGTAGTTCAATTTAAACCTCCTCTTCCTAATATACCATTCAGAAATGTTGACTTAACATCCATTTGATAAAATTTGAAACCTTTATAGGCAAAATAAGCAAGAAGAGTTCTTACTCGTTCTAATCTTGCAACTAGGGAAAATGTCTCTCCATAATCAATTCTCTCTTCTTGTTCACATCCTTTATAGACTAACCTTGCCTTAGTCCTTGTTACTTCACCATTATCATCCAATTTGTTTCTATAAACCCACTTGGTTTCAATAACATTCTTGTCCTCTGGTCTTGGTACTAGTGTCCATGTTTTTTTCTTCTCAAGCTTATCAATTTCTTCTTTCATGGCTTGACTCTAGTATTCACTCTCTAATGCATCCTTCACTAATTTAGGTTAATGTATGCTTAAAAAACATGTCTCATTCCTTAATATATTCCTTGTCATTGGTCCAACCGCTTTCTCTCCAATGATTTGTTCAGTGGGATGATGTCTTCTAACATACTTTGATAATATTGGCTCTTTTCTTCTTTAAATAATAGGTCATTCATGAAGTTCAATCTCAAGTTCACTGTGTACTTCTCTATCAGGAAAGTCAACATTCTTCTCTTGTAAACTGATCTTGGCATCAAAATGTACCTCAGTTTCCGATTGTAACTTGGCTTCTGAATGCAACTTGGCATCCATTGTATGTGACTCAACAGTCACTAATTCATGTTGATTAGCAACTACAGTATCATCAACATTAGCATACATGCATTCATAGTAGTACATAAAGCTTTTGTAATTCTTAAGTTCCTTCTTTTGTTCATCTTCATGTATTTCTGTATATTCATCAAATTTTACATTTGCACTTTCCACAACTTTTTTAGTGTTAATATTTTAAAAATTATAAGATTTACTTCTTGTGCAATAACCTAGGAATATATCTTCTTCACTTTTTGCATCAAGTTTACCATTTTTGTTGTCCTTAAGAATCTAACACTTGCTTCCAAATACCTTAAAATATTTGATATTGGGTGACTATCCATACCATAATTTATAAGGTGTGAAATTTGTTACTTTCTTGACTTGTACTCAGTTCAAGGTATAGACAGTTGTACTGATAGCTTCTCTTCAATATTTTAAAGTAACATTCTTCTCCATCATTAGCATTCTGGCATAATGCAACATATATTTCTTCCTCCTTTCAACTATCCCATTTTGTGGAGAGGTCCTACGTGCAAAAGATTTTCTTTTGATTCCTCTATCATTGCAAAATTTATTGAATTCATTTGATGTAAACCCTCCATCTTTGTAAGATCTCATACATTTCAAGGTTTTACCAGTTTCCTTTTCAACTTTGGCCAGATACCACTTAAACATTTGAAAAGCATCAAATTTTCTCTCAAAAACATAACTATCATCATTCTTGAGTAATCATCAAAAAATAGAATAAAATATTTTCATTTTTGTAGCTTTGTACATCAATTGGTCCACGTAGATCAGTATGAACTAATTCCAAAATTTCTTTTGAAGTATGAGTCTTACTATTAAAACTAGACTTTGTCATCTTCCCTAATTAACATTGTTTGCAAATCACATTATCAGATTTCTTTAGTTTTGGAAAACCTCTAATTCTTTTCATTTTACTAATACTAACCAAGTTGTCAAAATTTACATGACACAATCTTTTGTGTCATAGCCACACATCATTAAATTTTACTTTGAGACAAGTAACTTCATTCATGTCAAGATAAAATAGATTACCTCTTGTTTGATCTCCACTCCTAATGAGTTCTCCATCAACATCATACATATTATCTTTCTTGTGTTCAAATTCAACCTTGTATCCTAAACTATTCAATTGTGACACACTCAACATATTATAGTTAAGTCCTTCTACATAGTAAGCATTGTCACGCATGAACTTGTTTGTCAATCTTATTGATCATTTACCTTTCACTAGACAAGGTGCATCATTACCAAATCTAACACTATTTCCATTGTAATGCTCAAGGGTAATGAACTTACTTTTGTCACCACTCATGTGATGATAACATCCTCTGTCAATGATCCATCTTTCACCTTTGCTTACATAGGATACTAATGCATTTGCCTCATATTTATTTGAATAATATTTCATAGAAATATACACAACTTCATCATAATGATCATCTAATTCTTCATTAGTTTCTTCTTCATCAATGTAAAATGATTTCTTTCACTTGTCTTTATAGCCTTTGTTACTCTCGTATTTTTTACCTCTAAATTTGTCTTCATTTCTATTTTTTTTCTTCTCAGGACACCTTGTTTCAATATGACCAACTTACCTTTGTATTTTCGTTTGCCTCTGTGAAATCTCCTAGCAAATAGTGCTTCCAATTCTTCTAGATCTTCATCATCTATGTTACTGTCACTAGCAACATGCTTGACCTTTTTCTTTCCTTTAGGTTCCTTCAGTGTCAGCTTAGCTTTGAAAGAAGAATCAATATTCTCATATTTGAAATTATGAAAATTTGAAAGTTCAAAAGTAGTGAGTCTACCAACTAGTCCTTCAAAGGTTAGATCACTACTAGGAGTACACCTCAATTCTTCTATAGCATAGACTCTAATAGCATAGATAAGAAGTAGGGTTATCAACACTTTGTTGATCATTGTCTCATCTTCAATAACTCCATTTTCTCCTCTAATTGCATTTACAACATCTTTGATTCTTACACAAAATTGGACTATAGTCTCACCTTCTTGCATTCTCATTTCATTAAGTTTTACTCTTAGACTTCCTTCTTTGGCTCTCACAACATTCTTGTCTCCTCCATAGATCTTCTATAGGGTATCCCACATTCCTTTAGAAGTGGTACATGTTTTAATGTCTTCACACTCTAAATAGCTAAGGACAGATGGGTGATCCCACATTAGTGTGTAACACTTTTTGACCAATTTTGACACTAAAATCAACATTTTTGAAACAAACCTCATATTCAAGTGACTATATCTCTTAATCTATGAATAATTTGAAGATGACATAAAATAGTAATTTCTAGTACTTTATTCCTACTCTATAACCATATTTTTTGATTTTTTTTTTTAAATTATTTAAGTCAATGTTTTTTCTCCCCTGAAAAATGCTACATATGAAAAAAAAAAAATTTAAATGATGCCAATCTGCTTGACAAGCATAAAAAAAATTTCTATAAATGACAATGAGGTAATTCTTTTGATATTAGATTTTTAACATCAATATCTAGAGGATATATTTGGTTTGACTCAATTTGATTGAATATTGTATATTTTATGAAGTTTTGAAGTGACATCAATTGTAATTCAAGTATACATTCATTTGACAAGCATAACTTGAACTCAATATATCATAAATCAAAATTTTCTTTTCAATAGAAAGCTATCTTAGTAACCTATTTCCTAGATATTTTTCAATTTTATTTTACCTAATTTACAATTTTTCCTGAAGTGTTGAAGTCAATTGATGTTTAATCATTAATAACCCTATAATGAGTTAAACTTTTTTTTCGAATTCTTAATGAATATAATACATATTAAAGTTATAGTCATTGGAAAACTTTCTCTGAGAAACACAATTTGACATTTATTGATTTGTAGTAGGAGATCATTTGATCTTAGTTTTGAGGATCAAAACACCATTTTTTTATTTTTTTCTAAGAAAATAGATTTTTTTTGCAAAAACATATGTTCGTGTGAACATAAGTTTTTAAAAAATTACAAATTTGAAGTGAAAATAGTAACTTTGGTATGTTCACATGAACCTTTGTAGTACTTATGTTCACATGAACATGCCTATTTATATTTAATTATGTTCTCCTAAATGTTTCCTTAATGTTTTCATGAATGATTGAAAATTTCCATCCATTTTTTATTTTATTTGTTCCATTTAAGTGGTACCCACTATTGTGGGATCACCTAGATGCAATTGCCAACATTTCCTGATTGTGTTATTTCTTTTGTTTGAGTTGGTCAACACTTGCAGCTCTAGTTACTACAACATATTTAGTGGTGATATTCATTTGTGCATAATCTCTAAGCCCTCCTAGATGTAGCTTCATCAAAATTTTCCATCTAGGAAAGTTTTCCTTTTTTAACTTGGGCAACTCCTTTATGTACATCTTGATCTCTAGCTTCAAGTACCTTCAAACTTTCTCCTTTACAAGTACCAAACACTCTGATACCAATTGTTGGAATGCTTTAGAATACTTGAGAGAGGGGTGAATCAATTATCCAAGGTCCAAATTTATAGATAAAACTTTTTAGTACTTAACAAATATATTTGCATGCATTGATCATCCAATATCTCAAACTATAGTATATTACTATCCTAGGTCAAATGAACTTTGCAGAAATGTAACCATGAAATAACAAAAAATCATTCACACAATTTGACATAAGGATTTTACATGGAAACCCAATTTGGGCAAAAACACCAGTAACATGCTACTAATTTCCACTCTTCTAAAGTAAGCTTTGTGAGGAGCCAACCCTGTTCAAGGTTACAATGTACATTATTAAATGTGATCTTGATCAAAGGATTTCAATCACCCTATTAGGAGTGATCCTTGCTAGATAACTTTAGAGCATTCCATTAGAATTTCACCCTATTAAAAGATTTACTCATGACTATTAGGTCAACCTTAATCCAAAGGATTTATCCAGACTAATATAGTTGTTAGAAAGTAATAGTAGGACTTGATCTGATAACAAAACAACTCACATGTAGATTACATATCACTTATTCAATCCTCCATTCTACTTGGCATTCAGTATCCTTTGTATTTGATAGCTTGTTCAACCTTCAAGCCTTCACCTCCTTAAGCCTTCTTTCTTAGTATGCCAATTGTAGATTCATCCCTTTGGCCACCAAATGAAGCAACACCACAAGACTCATTGTCTACCTTTGGTTCGCACTATGATACTTTTCTTTTGGCCTACTATCTCCTTATATAGAGAATTTAGATCTTTTTTTTCTTAACCACAATCATCCATCTTAGGGTTAGGTCAGATTCGTTAAATCTACCCTCTTTTCTATTTTGTTCCCTTTCTAGAAACTTCTCTTACAATCCTCTTCAAATTCATCCCAAAATAGTTTATCTTGAATTTTTTGCCACCAGCACAACATACTTATCTTCCACACACTTCACACAATTCAAGAAATCAACTTTGTTAGCTCAGATTCATTAAATCTTTGATCAAACTCATTTTACTAGCACTCGGCAATAACATATTGTTTTCTTAGAAATCATTATCTTGTGATGCTCAATCAACACTAGGTTGCTCGACATACACTAAGTCTTTACTAGTGCTCAGCACCTACTAGGTTTCTCTTTGCTCTGAACATATTGAACTTACTTCGCTTGGCTTCAACTAACCTTTTTCTTGACCTTCACTGACTTGCTCGGCTTCCATTGTTTTCTCATTCAAGCTTGGTAGACACATTTCTTTGCTTAGTCTTCTTCTAGTCTTTGCTCAAGTATCCTTTCATTATAGCCGTAAGTAGATAAACAATATACTATATCATCAAAGTCTTACTTAGTCTTAGTGCTCCTCTTATACACCATATAACTCAACCTTTCTCTAGGTACTCTTGTTATCCTTTCTTTTCAAATCCTCTTCATCAATCAATCAAATGATAGCATTTAGACCAAATTAGCAATTGTCTCACCAGCAAGTAGTAGGTTTGAAATCAGTGACAAAATAATTATCATTCCATGATAGGTTTCATCAATCTTCCTCATTTCTATACTTCAACAATCTCCTTCAACAACTTTATTACTACAGTAGTGAAGATTTGTGGGTGTCACCCCCATCCCAGTTCTACCTTCACCTTGGAGGGTTTTTAGGTAACAAAATTTTTGTGTTATGTATTTACATTCCATGCATGTGATTGATAATTAGATCTACATGTTACATCATTTGATTTTACAAGTTATGTTATGCATGAATAAGATATGAGATGGAAGATGTGGTGAATGCACTAATTTTTTTATAAGGGGTGACTTTTTTATAGATCATGATTCACTCCCCCTCCCTCTCAGTATCATGTTTCCCAATTAAGACTTCCAACACAAGAAACAACATGTAGAGAAAACTTCATAAGTCTGCTCAAGCTGCATATATGATTTTTCTATCTAAAACATATCATCCTAAACATGTGTTTGACTATCCTCTAGCCTTTCTTAGCCAAATTCCATTTTTGCTAAAAGATGTAATGGGTTTACCAAAACCCACTTTCAATAAATTCTCTTTGAAAGTTACCTCCAAAAAACATTATAGAACTTTTTCATATCTCCATATTTATTTCTATGTTCATAACTAAAGTATCTGTAGACATCATGGAATATATTACCAAGTGTGCATAACCAAACTCATTGATCATTGACCATGCCAAATGAACATTCCTCTCCAACTCTGGTAATATTCATAGAATAGTGTATATGTTGACACCAATGACAAACTCTATCATGAATGCAACACATAAGTACTCATTCATCTCTATAGAAATGCTAGCATATCCCTCCTCCCATAGGAAGACCATCAATATTTGTGCTAATTAACACTAATATGTCTTAAGATTCCTTATGACCCTTAAGATTAATTTTTAAGCTTCCTAAGGGGTCATATTAGGTTATAATGGGGTGAAGGATGTATTAATGTTCCCTAGGACCCATTAAGATACATTAGGACCCTTTGCAAACCTTAAGAATGCATCTTATGGGTATTATATATATATAGTCTCAAATTAGACTTAAATGAAGTGTATGTCCATTGACTAATTTAAAATACTTTAAAAATTATAGAAAATAAAATATTGATTTCCATCTAGTCCATGTCTATTGCACTTGTTTCCTAATGGGTTTTAGGTGGTCCTAGGGTGCCTTGGGTCACATTAGGACACATTACCCCTCATTAGTATATTGAATAGATATGGTTGCAATCTTGTGTCAAACAAGAATATTCCTTGCACCATGGAGTAACATATCATGCAATTCCTTACTAGTTTCATTAATCTTAATGGAATTCATGACTAGATTCTCCATATCTAGTTCTCTTCTTGATCATTGTGATTTACCTTCTCCTCCAATGAACACTTTATAATCAACATGGGGGTAAGTGCACCAAGTTGTGGTGCCAAAAAGATGACACTTTTTTTTCTAGTTTTAAAAAGCACATATGTGTTATAGCATGTGTGTGCTTTGAAAACATTAAAAAAATTATAAATGGGTTACAAACCTGTAGCCCACCTCATTTACATTTCATTTGCAAAATTTAGACCTCACAGTGCATACGCAATTTGAAGAATTGAAGATTTTCACCACCCGCCTCCTCAAAATGCCTCCCCATCATCAAAGTTTGAGATCGAGATCACATCGTATATTTTCTACTCTTGTTTTTGCATTTTTTTATATGTTTTTGCATTGTTTGTAGGTGTTTTTCAATTTTTCTTTGAATTTGTTTATTTATTTGGATTGCAATTGGTTTCTTATCAAGAAATGTGGATAATGAACCACCAAATCCCCAACAAGATCAAAACCAAAACCCTCCACAACATCTGAATGAAAACCCTCCACAAGATGAGAATCAAAACCCTCCACAACAAAAACAAGAAATTGCACAACATACACTGATTGGAAGACCTCCTCCTAGCACACAAGACAATGTAATAAATGAAATAAAAAGAAGGAAAAATGAATTAGATGCACTCATTGGTAAGTTGAAAGCTTATGGAAAAACCAATCCAATGAGAGCACAATTAGCATCCTACCTTGAGTCCATTATGACCCATGTAGCTTCTGTTAGTGGTCAATTGGATATTTGGCATATTAAGAGTGATGAAAAAAAAAGATATTATGCAAACAAATTATCATATCAAGATGTAAAAAAAAAGAAATACCAAAAGGTATAATTTGTGCATTGTTTAGAAAGCCTAGTGAATAAAATATTGTTAGAGAGACAACTAAATAGTTTGCCATCCATTGGTGCATACATGATGGTATTAGAAATAATTTTTGGGATAGATGGTGGATGGTTTTTGATGCCCCTCCCTACAATAATCATGAGGTCCCAATGTATTTCTTAAGGAAATTATATTGTGAATTTTTCCTTGGGGAGGTCCCCAAATATTTTGATATATTAGAATCTCAGGGTAGAGGTGGGGGGTCATCATTTGAGAGGTTGGGGGCACATCATGACCCTAATGTAGTTAGGGAACCTATTGTTAAGCCAAAGGGTGAGCATGTGATTATTCCTTTAGTTGTAAAGGAAAATGTAGAGACCAGTACTCTAGGGACTATTAATGCTTTGATGCAGACCCTCATTCATTGCATGAGTCCATTAGTTAAGGAGGAGTCTTCTGTGCATCACGGTCACATGTGCACATCATGCAGATTCTTATGCACATTTGGTAGTCATGGTGGAGATAGTATGGATGATGGGCTAGTCACTAATTAGCTCCTAAATGAGACATTTGGCATTGACACACAAGTAAATTACAATTATAATAAATTAATTTGATCACATTTCATATGTATAGTGAATGACTATTTAATTAACATCTATTGACATTGTTCAAAATTCAGGATTAGAGTGTTGGTGGCCCTAGTAGAGATCCCCCGGCCCTATTTTTCCATCTCGTTGACAAGTCCAAAGGTATGTATTGATTTAATCATTTAAATTAATACATATATTTAATAAGTAATCATATGAAGGATTGACAAAAAATATTATGCATGTGCATTAGTTCTCTACTGGACCATCGACATTCACTAGGGACTCCAAGCCTAGGCATGATACAAGCTTCATAGAAGTACATTTGTTTCATGTTAATTTAATTCATTTGATTATATTTGTTTCATGTTTCATGTTACATGTAAATTTTATTATATGACATAGATATTGACATATGAGACTCCTCCTCATCGTCGGCAGTCCATCGATCGTGGAGTTGTTGCAGCGATGGCTAGTTCAAAGCCATTGATTGAGGTATGAAATAATTTTCTTGGTTATAGTTGTTGTTTATAATAGTTAGTATCAATTTTTCTAATGTTATTTATAAGTGATTATATTGATTGAATTGTTGTAGGGCCTTGTTACACCCAATCATCTGTGAACCTTTTAGGTGGACGTGCAGAATGACTATTTGATAGCAGTAAGAAAATAATTAATTTTTTGTGTACATATATTTGATTTCAATGTATAATAATTATTGATTCATATCTACTTTTTTTGTATCAGCTTGAGTTAGAGAAGAGCCTAAACAAGAGGACGAGCGAGCATGTGAGGAAGACCCCATCATCTCCCTCCACACAACAACCGAAGGCCTCTAGGGATTTGTTTCTTTCCCCTCATGGGAAGTAGAAGATATAGTTGGTAGACACACATGTATAGGCATCAGTGAACATATATGTTGGATTTTATGTCAGTGGACATATTCAATATATATTTGATGTATATATGACATTCTATATTTGATGTATGACATATATTTGATGCATGACATTATTAGACTTATGACATTATTGGTTAATATATGATATGTTTGTTCATGTATGACATTATTGATTATCATAATATATTATGTGTTTGTTAATGTAAATGTATGACATTATTGGTTATCATTTTATATTATATGTTTGTTCAAGTATGACATTATTGGTTATCATAATATATTATATGTTCATTCATGTATGACATTATTGGTTATCATAATATATTATATGTTCATTCATGTATGACATTATTGATTATCATAATATATTATGAGGTTGCATGGGTACTTGTACCCACACCCCTGGTACTCGTACCCACATACCCAAGTATTGGGTACACATATCCCAAGTATCAAGTACTTGGTGGAGAGCATCATAGCTAAGGACCTTGATTGAGATTTCTGATTTTTTTTTCAATTTTTTGTTTGTGTATCAGCTCATTATTTATCAAGCTTAATTCAATACCTAATCAGTTCAAAACTTTGATAGAATATTGATTAACAATAAACTTTATCATTGTTCAAGCATAAGTTTATCATTTCCAATATGTCATCGTCATATGATTTATGATCTTGTTCATGTTTAAATTTTTCTTTCTCTATTATTTGTTTATCAAGCTTAATTCAATACCTAATTAGTTTGAAACCTTGATACAATATTGATCAACAATAAACTTTATTAGTGTTAAAGCCAAAAATTTATCATCTGCAATATGTCATTGTCATATGATTTATGACCTTCTTGTTCATGTTTAAATTACGCCTTCTATGTTATGCATCTAAACATTTATCATAAATTATTATTAAAAACATATAACAAATCTAAAACTGAAAACAATACATTACATTTTCAAACTTTATCACTGTTCTTGATTTGAAAAATCATTGTCATGACTCATAAATTCATGTTTTCTATAAATATAAAAGTATAATTAAAAATAAAGTTTGACATACCCAAGTACCCCTATCTCCTATTATAAAAAAATAGCTTATCCATATTAACAAATTTTGAGAATGAATTATGATATTCTTGTCCATGTGAAGGTTTTCAATATTATTTCTAAAGATAGCTTCTAATCATCAACTTTCTCTATAGCCATGTCTATGCCTATTCTCAAACATTCCTCCTCCCAAATCTGTATTAATGACTGAACCATTTTCACTGCTGATCCAACTTGAGACAAAGGAAAATGCATTAGTTGATGTTTGTTCAAAATTTCTTGTACACTCGTATCTCCCTCAAGATCACAAGTGCTATGTCACTTATATAGTCATTGTCTTCTATGTCTTGGAGAACCTTCCATGAAATCCAGCACACATTCTTTTTACTTTTTCCACAGGTTCTCCTAGGGTCAGATCATGTTCAATGCAAGTGCATAGGTGTTTTAACCAACACTTGATGGATGAGAGTTAAATTTTAATTTTTCTATGCAATGCTCAATCCGATCCCATTAATGGAGAGTGTACACTTCTAGTATTTGAAAGAAGAGTCATCATAATAACTCCAATCTAATGATATTTTTTTGCACTCGAGTCACTGGCTTTGTTTTTAAACCCATGGCCGAACTAGTGTAAAGAAAGGAGGGACGATTCTGTGGTGAGATTTCTAAATTCTCCTTGGTAAATTTTTCCTCTTCACGATAGAAGATGAGCATCAATCTTCTTTCTTTTATTGAAATCTAAGACTCCTCCTTGTCGAGGCTTCATGTTAAGTCCAACTTCTCAACTTGGTATGCGCCAATCAAATGGTGAATATGAATTTGCAATTCTTCACACTTGTGTTTCTACTTGTGAATGTTTTGAACATGAATATGATGGCATTGAATCTCACCTTTTAATTTTAAATTATAAACTATGATTTTCATTTGGTGTTAAAAATGACCAAACCAATTTGTGCCTCTTAGAGGGGATCGGGGATCCCAATTAGTCATCGTAGAATGGCTTTGATTTCTATTATATCTCCCCATACTTAGCGAAGCAACTAACTTGCATCTTTCATGTGAATTTCTTGGTGGAGATCGGGATGCTAATCACCCTAGAGTGATTCCATCCATGAGATAATGTACCCAAGTTTCTTTATTCATTCTATTGAATCTCCACCAATATTCAAACAAACAAGTTATGATGAAGAAAGAGTGTATCTACATTGCTATATCTGGCCATGGGAATAAAAAATGGGGAATGATCAATACATCCCAGAATAATGAGTGTCTCTTTCACAACCTAACATTAGCATTCCTTGCATTTTTAGATTCATCTAATTTGTATTTAAAATTGCACTGCTTGTTGATTGGATGTATCAATACTTTTGGTGCCTCTCATGATATTAATGGTAGCTAATGCACTTTATTCTCTTCTTCCAAACTATGATAGTTTTGGAATTCTTTAAGTCCATTTTTGTAGCATACCTCATGAGTTTGGTCTTCACAACTAGTACCATGAATCTTAAGAAAAGATCTTGAGTTTCTACTTTTAGTCTCTATAAGTTATCAATGTTCGATCATCTCATGATAGACAACTATAATTGCCATTACTTTTTATATAAAGATTCAATGTCTTTCTTCTTCTTAACACTTAGCCCAAATCTCCCTCAATGACATCACACATTGAATTGATAAAAATTGTGTATTTGATCTTTTGAACGTTGACTCTTGAACATTTTGAATTCAGACTAAAACTAGAGGCTAAACTTCAATCTTGAAAACCACTAAATTCTAGTGTTAAATCAAATGTGGATTCTAAACTTTGCTTGAACTAAACTTGCAAGATGCCTCTTTGAACCACTTCAAACTACTTTGAACCTTAGTTTGAAGCGGCTCAAAACCATAAATTAAAAACTTTTAAAACTGTGTCTATATTGGGTACCAACATCATAATATATATCTTGCTTTTATTGTTTACATTTTAAGTACCCAGAACTAATGAAATAGATAGTTTGATCCCACGAGGAAAGGTGAGAGAGATTTGATAGTTGACAACTTTGTATTGGCCAACACTACAAGTTTTAGCATCACCTAAGATGGCATTGCAAAATTAAAATGGAGTAAGATCACCAAAAAGTGAGAGAGGTTATTGTAGGTCTCTGCAACACAGTCCTATAGCATCTAGAATTTCATTCATACCTCACACAAGCTCTAAGATATTCCCCATCAAATATCATTTCCCTATGGCATTTAGTGACCCTTAGGGATGTTTTAGTTTTGTGTACCCGAGAATGTTAGAGCACTCAATAGGACTGGATGAGCTTGGGGCTAGGGTTTACCTGGCCACACAGAGCTAATGAAATAGACAGTTCAATCCCACAACAAACAGTGAGGGAGATTTGGCAGTTGGCAACTTTGTACTAGCCAACACTATGAGTTTCAATATCACCTGAGATGGCATCACAAAATTAAAATAGAGTAAGATCTCCAAAAGGAGAGAGATGTTATTGTAGGTCTCTACAACACTATCCTATAAGACCTAGAATCACATCCATACCTTGCACAAGCTCTGAGATATGCCCCATCAAAGATCGCTGCCCTATGGCATTTAGTGACCCTTACGGATGTTTCAGTTTGGCATGCCCAAGAATGTTAGAGCACTCAATAGGACTAGTGTTTACCTGGCCACATAGAGCTATCAAAATAGACAATTCAATCCCATGATGAATGGTGAGGGAGATTTGGCACTTGGCAACTTTGTACTAGCCAACACTACAAGTTTCAACATCACCCAAGATGGAATTGCAAAATCAAAATGGAGTAAGATCTCCAAAAAGTGAGAGAGGTTATTGTAGGTCTCTATAATTTGGTCCTATAGGACCTAGAATTGCATCCATACCTTGCACGAGCTCTGAGATATACCCCGTCAAAGATTTATGCCTTATGGCATTTAGTGACCCTTAGGGATGTTTTGGTTCAACGTGCCCGAGAATGTTTGAACACTCAATGGGTCTGGACAAGCTTGGGGCTAGGGTTTATTTGACGACTTGGAGATAATGGAATAGACAGTTCAATTCCATGACGAATGGTGAGGGAGCTTTGGCAGTTGGTAACTTTTTACTGGCCAACACTACGAATTTTAGTATTACCTTAGATGGTATCACAAAATCAAAATGAAGTAAGCTCTCCAAAAATCAAGAAAGGTTATTATAGGTCTCAACAACACAGTCCTATAGGACCTAGAATCACATCCATACCTTGCACAAGCTCTGAGATATGCATCCTCAAAGATCGTTGCACTATGGCATTTAGTGACCCTTAGGGACATTTCAATTTGGTGTGTCCAAGAATGTTTGAGCACCCATCAAGACTAGACTAGCTTGGGGCTAGGGTTTACCTAGCCACTCAAAGCTAACAGAATAGACAGTTCGATCCCATGATGAATGGTAAGGGAGATTTTGCAATTGGTAACTTTGTACTCGCCAACACTACTAGTTTCAACATCACCTGAGATGGCATCACAAAATCAAAATGGAGTAAGATCTTTAAAACATGAGAGACGTTATTGAAGGTCTCCACAACATGGTCCTATAGGACCTAGAATCACATCCATACCTCACATGAGCTCTGAGATATGCATCATCAAAGATCACTACCCTATGTCATTTAGTGACCCTTAGGGATGTTTCAGTTTGGCATGCCCAAAAATGTTTGAGTGCTCAATGAGACTGGATGAGCTTGGGGCTAGGATTTACCCAGTCACTTGGAGCTAAGGGAATAGACAGTTCAATCCCACGATGAATGATGAGGGAGATTTGATAGTTGGCAACTTTGTACTAGCCAACACTATGATTTTTAGCATCACCCAAGATGGCATTGCAAAACCAAAATAGAGTAAGATCTACAAAAAGAGAGAGAGGTTGTTGTAGGTCTCCATAACATGGTCTTATAGAACCTAGAATCGCATCCATACCTTGCACAAGTTCTGACATATGCCTCGTCAAAGATCACTGCCCTATGGCATTTAGTGACCCTTAGGGATGTTTTGATTCAGCATGCTCAAGAATGTTCAAGCACTCAATGGCACTAGACAAGCTTGGGGCTAGGGTTTAATTGGCCACCTAGAGCTAAAAAAATGGATAGTTCGATCCCATGATGAACGGTGAGGGATATTTGGCAGTTGGCAACTTTGTACTGGCCAACACTACAAGTTTTAGCATCACCTGAGATGATTTTGCAAAATAAAATTAGAGTAAGATCTCCAAAAATCAAGCGAGGTTATTGTAGATCTCCACAACATGGTCCTATAGTACCTAGAATCACATACATACCTTGCATGAGCTTTGAGATATGCCCTTCCAAAGATCATTTCCCTATGGAATTTAGTGACCCTTAGGGACATTTTAGTTTGGCATCCCTGAGAATGTTCAAGTGCTCAACAGGACTGGACAAGCTTGGGGCTAGGGTCTACCTGGCAACCTAGAGCTAATGAAATAGACAATTTGATCCCACAAAAAATGGTGAGGGATATTTTGTAGTTGGCAACTTTGTACTAGCCAACACTATGAGTTTCAGCATCACCCAAGATGGCGTCACAAAATCAAAATGGAGTAAGATCTCCAAAAATAGAGAGAGGTTATTGTAGGTCTCTACAACAAGGTCCTATAGGACTTAGAATCACATTTATACCTCGCATGAGCTTTGAGATATACCCTGTCGAAGATTTTTGCCTAGTGGCATTTAGTGACCCTTAATGACATTTTGGTTCGGCGTGCCCCAGAATGTTCGAGTGCTCAACGGGACTAGATGATCTTAGGGCTAGGGTTTACCTAGCCACCTAGAGCTAACAGAATAGATAGTTTGATCCCATTATGAATGGTGAGGGAAATTTGGTAGTTGGTAACTTTGTATTGGCCAACACTATGAGTTTCAGCATCACCCGAGATGGCGTCGCAAAATCAAAATGGAGTAAGATCTCCAAAAAGAGAGAAAGTTTATTGTAGGTCTCTGCAACACAATCCTATAGGACTTAAAATCTCATCCATCCCTCACACAAGCTCTGAGATATGCCTCGTCAAAGATCGCTGCCCTATGGCATTTAGTGACCCTTAGGGACATTTCAGTCTGGCATGTCCAAGAATGTTCAATTGCTCAACAAGACTAGAAAATCCTGGGGATAGAGTTTACCCAGCCACATGGGGCTAATGGAACAAACAGTTTGATCCCACGATGAACAGTGAGGGAGATTTGGCAATTGGCAACTATGTATTGGCCAACACTATAAGTTTCACCATCACCCGAGATGGCATTGCAAAATAAAAATTGAGTAAAATCTCCAAAAAGTGAGAGAGGTTATTGTAAGTCTCCACAACATAGTCCTATAGGACCTAGAATCTCATCCATACCTTGCACGAGCTCCAAGATATGCCTTGTCAAAGATCGTTGCCCTATGGCATTTAGTGACCCTTAGGGATGTTTTAGTTTGGCATGCCTAAGAACGTTGATCACTTAGCAAGACTAGATGAGCTTGGGGCTAGGGTTTACTCAACCTCCCCAAGCTAACGAAATAGACAATTCAATCCCACAACAAATGGTGAGGGAGATATGAGCAACATATGTATGCCTAGGCCACTTTGTGCAAGATATGAGCAAAAGTTGATAATTAGGCCAAATTGAGTCTTTTTGAGTTTTTGGTCAAGAGAGCCTAGGATTAGGTATTTTTAGTTTTTTTAATAGTTTGGAACCTTTTCGAAGTCCTAGAAGTGAAATCTAGTGAACTTTTCATTAGTTGCACTTTTTGTGCAAAATTGCAAAAGTTGTAAAAGTTGCTTAAAAATGAAAATCTGACTGGAAACCTTCTAACCTTCAAAAAAGAAACTTCTATGCTCATATACCTAAGCATGGATAGTTACAACTTCCCAAACTTCCATTTGCAACTTTTTTGCAAAAATTGCAAAAGTTGCTCAAGAAACTTTTTAAGCAACATTGCAACTTTGCATTTACAGGGCTTTGGAAGCCAGGATACTCAAGTTGGGCATGATCCCTCAAAGTTCTTATTGAAATATATTAATGATCTTAATAGAACAACAAAAATCTTATTTCCACCTTTAAATGGAGACTTTAGTTTAAATGGAGATTGTTAGTTCCCAAACATGTCCTAGTCAAGTAGATGACTAGTTTACAAAGTAACCAGTAGAAAATGGGGTTGTGGAAATGAATTCAATGCTTACAAAGGTTTGGAAAAACTAAAATAACTTATTTCCAAATTCTCATCCCTTCACCAATTCCCAAACTCCTGCCATTCACAAATCAACACGCTACAAGAGGTCAAATCCTTCATGGTACTTGACCTAGGGCTTGATTGGAAAAATCACAAAACACATCCTCCAGTCTTGAAACCATGAAATATTAAAAAGGACCCTACTAGCTACCATTGCCCAAGTGGGCATGAAATTTCAACCAAGGAAATTGTAGTTGGAGGCCCATTTTTTCTGTGTGCACCAAAATGTTGTCCTAAAAACCTAGTTTCACTAAAAATGCAATAACTTGAGTTAGATACCATGTAGAATGATGAGACTAGAAGAAAAAGAAAGTTGATTCAAATATCTATCTCAAAAATCCATCACAACTAGTTTTAAAGTCTATAGATTTCATGAGGCATGCAAACAATAGTAAAAAATGACTAAAAATTTGAATTTCTTTCTTTGCAACTTATTCCAATCTGTATAGTAATGCCCTCTAGACCACAAATGAGGTGTATATATCTCCTATGTATATTTTAATGGTTGGAACTAATATTTTAATAGTTATAACCCTTTTCTCTCTAAGTTGCAAATTTGAGCAACTTTTACAACTTTCAACAATCCAACTTTGCACAAAAAGTGCAACTTTTACATTTTTCACTTGACTCCACTTCTAGGACATGGAAAAGGTTCCAACATACCTAAAACCAACTAAAAGAAACTCATTCCTAGGATTTTTTGACCAAAAAAATTTAAAAACTTAAATTTGCCTAATAAGCAACTTTTGCTTATAAATTGCATAAAGTGCCTTAAGCATATAAAATGGTGTCTTTCTTTGACAACCATGGACTTCTCATCCAAGGGTTGTTTATTCTAGCCTAAGTAGGTAAAAAAATATGAAAACCAAAATATAAACCAAGTGCCTTGGTGCTATGCACCAGGAACACACCCCCAAACATGAATGAAAAGAGAATAATGACCATGGACATAGTGAGATTGGTGAAATGTAGCAATAAAACTCTTTGTGTTTGCAAGTTTACAATAAATGGTATCCAATACCCATACTACCACACCTAGGTCAATTTTGAAGTTTTCATTTATTTAGATGAAGTGTTGTAGATAGTCATTTTCACATTGTTTTTGATGCAAAGCTTACAACCTTCTTTCACCAAAAGCTTCTTAAGTGCCTAGTAGCGCCCAACCCACTGCAAGATGCCAATCAGGCTTACCACCCTTTACCTAATGTTGACCACTGTCTCTCCAAGTGGACTCCACTTTTCTAAGGTCTTTCCTATTCTCTAGGGCTCTTAGCAAACTTGGGTCAATTATAGGTTTTAGGGATAGTAGCCCTCAACTACGCCAAATAAGGAAAAATGTGAAATCTAGTTTCCAAACTCCAAAATTAGGCTAGGATCCACATCACTAGGCTCATACCATAGAGATTCATGCACTTTTAGGGTTCTAACACCCCCAAAACACCAAATTCCCAAAATCAGGCCTAGAAATCCTATTAGATCAATCTTCAATTTTCTATGGCTAACTTTCAAAGTTTCCAAATGAGATATCAAAAGAATTACCTTTTTAAATACCCTTTACTAGGTTCTTGAAGACTCCAAAATATCTTGGGCTGAACCTACTCTAGCATGTCTAACTCCCACTTGGTTCACAAACCTAATAGACCTGATTAGGTTGGCTTTCCAAAGCAAGTGTTAGGAAATGGGTTCATAGAACTAGCACAACTACATGGAACTCTTCCTCCCCATGCCACATCTCCATTTCACCATTTTCATGGGTCAATTCAATTGGTTTGGAAGTCTAATCACCACTTCTTCTACAAATCTTGGTTGAACACATAGGGATGTTCAGCCTAGGGCCAACTGGTAAAAATATGAAACCTTCTCCTCTAGGCCTAAAACTCTACCATATCAAAATAAACTCCCCTAACTTTCATCCCTCCAAGTGGCATCAAATTCCAACTATGGGGTTGCAAGTTAGAGGCACATGTTTGCCAAAACCCTCAAATTCAACCCCAAACAAGCAACTTGAACAAAAAATGCAATAACTTGAAAAAATGGAAAGATAAATCCTTCAAACTAGAAGCAAATGAATCCTAGTTCATCATGCTATCCAAACATTTCAACTAATCCCTTCTCCCAATCCATACAGTTCCATACAACACAAAAAAATAGTGAAAATGGCAGAAAATCAGAGTTTTATTCATGCAAATGTTCACCAGTCTGTACCATCATGTTGTCCTCTCCATATACAATATATTTAAACATTTCCTCTGTGTCATCAATGGTCATAACCATATTTCAAATGGTTATGCCAACATACAACCATTTTTGCAACCATATTGCAAAGTTGTCAACATTTTTGCAATTTTTCTTAATAATTTTTGCAATTTTTGGCAGTTTTTAACAACTAACTTCCTACCATTAAAACCTTCTAAGGATCACAAAAATCCTATTTGCATTTAAAAACCACCAAAATTGCTTATTTTTGACCCATTGGTACAATTTGGCACTCTAGCTTATAATGGCACCTAGAGCACAATTGACCTTAAATTTTGGTCTTATTACAACATTCTTAATGTTCCAAATCCAAAACTAGGACCACTATCCATTTGCCTTGGTGCCTTGCACCAATTTCCTTCAAGCAAAATGGTGTAACCATCCCCTTTCTATTCTAACTATGAATTGGGGATGGATTATTAACATGTATCATATGTAATTGTGCATACTAATGTAGGGAACAATCAGAGGATGTAGATGATCATCCAACTAGACAAGTTTGGAGTGCTTGGGTGCATGAAAATGCATTAAATTTGATGTCATATGTATAGCACCAGGAGATATACCTAAAGGATGCCATATTTTTATGTAAAATATTCAAATTAATCATCATAAACATGGTGTAGGATCAACTAATAGGTCCTGGAAATGATTTCTTGGTCAGATTTGAAGAGGCCCTAGTTTTTGGGCTTATTTAGTGAGGGTTTCATAAAAAACACATATAGAGAGTGTATGGGTTCAATCCAAATGAATAATCCTCACTTTAAGATTATATTAAGATACTTTACTGAGTTTTATGGTTGGGGGATAATTATTCCATATCATTCTTTTGTAAATGGAGGGGTTTTTATGCCTAAAAAGTGGTGCATAGTGTAACAGCAAAGACTTGGTCCAAAACAATCATACCTCATCTTTTGATATGTTACATAGAAGCCAAATGGGTATCCTAATATTCAATTTATTTTCTTTATTTTATTGGAAAATGTGGAGAAAAATGCAAGAGGGCAGCATTTGAGGGCAAATTAGAGCTTGTAGGCCTAGTAGGCTAGGATGATTGGTTTACCTTAGAGATAGGCTCTTGGTATTTGTTAAATTGGTTATTTGGGGTGTATTAGGGTATTCAAAACCATTATATTACTAAGAAGTCTTTGGATAAGTCATTTACCTCATTTGGGAAACTTAAGCCTTAAGGTTGCATTTGGAAACCTTTCGGAAAACACATTGTTCAGAGTATTTTCTCATAGAACTTGGAAGGGCCCATCTTTCTCTACATCACTTTTCCTAAAATTTTCTATAAAGAAGATATGTAATCATACCCTAAATACTTTATTGCAAGTGTAGAAGAGATACAATATGTAATTGGGTCCCAGAGCTACATTACAAGTTGTAAGTTCAATACATGTTGATATGTAGTCAAGTCTCAAATACTTAACTATGATTGTGTTAAGAGGGTGATATGCAATTAGGTCTTCAAGAATAGATTGTAAGAATTCAAGACTTAACCCAATGAAATATGAAAATACTTAAAGAGCTTGCAATCAATTCCTAGAGACTTGATTACAATATGTGCCTATCAACATAGAAGGATGACTTATTGGTTGGGTCTTAAGGCCTGCCAACCACTCAGGCATGAGAAAACTTGCAATAAAGTTTGTGAGACCCAATTGCATTTTTTTAATACACGTAACTTATGACTTGTAATTGATGTCAAGGACCTTGACTACATATGAGAACTAAGAAAAACTATTCACATGTTGAGATTCAAATATCGACCTATACACTAGTAACTATGAGGATAATGCAAGGGCATTCAAAGACATAAAAAAAGGGCCTAAGAGACATGAGCCATAATGAAAATGGATTTTTGTGTAGATTTATACTTAATTCTTACCAAGCAAAAATAAAGAGCAACATATTGATAGGTTATGTTAAACAAAAATAATGTTGATGCTGACCTTCAATCTACCTTTGAACCCTTTTAAAGAAAGTCACATCTCAATATACTTCATTATTTAAGATGAAACAATATGTGCATTTTTCAATTCACTTGCTTCATATGTTCTTTACTCTTTTCTATCCCCGCCTATATAATTCAAACTTCTACTACATGCAAAATACTTTCTAACACTTCCAACTTGTTAAATGGGCTATCCCTTACCAATTCCATGCTAGGGACCCTTCCCTAAGCTAGAGACATATCCCTTAATTTGATCATTTTCTATGGTAAGGTATGCCTTGACTTTTAGGCCAATTAGTGACTCTTCCAAATACAATGTGACTTCCTACACCCTAGCTATCACACCTAGGTCTAATGATCCTTATTATTGCAGAGCATACAGCCTACTTTTGCCACTTGGTTCTTAAACCTCTAAGAGTACCCAAACCCATGTTAGGATGATGTCTTGGTTACCAGCCCTTGTCAAATGATGACCTTTACTTATCCAAGTGGACTCCACTCTCCTAGGGTCCTTTCCTTTTCCTAGGGCTCTTGGCACACTTGGATCAAAACATGGCTTTAGGGACACTTGCCCTCAACTAGGCCAATTAAGGCAAAACAAGTAAAATAGTTTCAAGACTTCAAACTTAGACATGATTCAACATTTCTAGGACTAAAAAACTAGGATTCATGCACTTTCAAGGCCCCAACACCTTCAAAGGATCAATATCCCTAACTTAGGCCTAGAAATCCTAGTAGGTCAAAATATAGTTTTCCATGGAAAAATTCCAAACTTTCCAAAGGACAAGGCCAACTTATCAACTTTTCAAATACCTTTTACCTAGTTCTTGAAGACTTCAAAGGTTCAAGGACTAACTCCATTCCAGCATACCCAAACTCCACTTTAGTCCAAAGACCTAATAGGCCTAATAGGTTGGGTTTCCAAATCAAGTGCTTGAATATGGGTTCATAGAATCAACTCAACCCCATGGAACTCTTTTTCTCCTTCCTAAAACTCCATTTCACCCTTTACCTAGGTTCAGACAATCAATTTGGAAGCCTAAATGCCACTTCTTCTTTAATTCCTAGTTGAACACATAGGGATGTTCAGCCTAGGGCTGGTAGGTAAAAATATCAAACCAATTCCTCTAGGTCTAAAACTTTTCCATATAAATGTACAGTCCCCTAACTTGTATCCCCCAAAGAGGCTTTCAATTCCAACTATGGGTTTGCAAATTAGAGGCACATGTTTGCCAAAACCCTTGAATTCAAGCCCAAATAAGCAACCTTCACAAAAACTACAATAACTTAAGAAAATGAAAAGGTATAACCTTCAAACCAAATGAAAATGAGACCTAGTTCATCAAGTTATCCAACTATGATATTTGATCTCCTTCACCAATCCGTACATGTCTGTACAACTCAGAAAAATAGAGAAAAGGGTAGAAAATCAGAGTTTTGTTCATCTAAATCTTCACCAGTCCATACAACTACGTTGTCCTCTCCATGTACAACATTTTTAAACATGTATTCCTTGATTCTAATGGTCATAACCCTCATTCAAATGGTTATGCCAAAGTTCAACTTCCTTTTCAATTATTTAGCAAGAAAAGTTGTCATTTTGCATTTTTTTTGCATGACAACATTGACATTTTTGCTTTGATAACCTCCTAGACGCCTAAATATTTGCCCAAAGACCCCAAGGCATTTAAATCTATCTAAAGACCTAAAAAATCCTTATTGCATACAAAATAACTCAAATTTGACCTTTGGTTCAATTTGGTATCCTAGCTTATAATGACACCAAGGATCCAATTAACCATTCTTTCTCCCTCTCTCCCTATTCAATCTAATGAACCAACTAGATCTGCTCTACATTTTAATGTCTCAAGTATTGCCTCATGGTCTGACTTGTGAACTTTTGAAACAATCTTATTATGTGGTTTTCCACTAAATTTTATCAAATAGACATTTGATGTGACAACAAGGTTCGAATAATGAAGAATCTTCCTCTCTATTTGCCAATCCTCGAATAACCACAAGTTAGGGTTATCCATAGAATATCATCTAAGCCATGTGCTGGTTACAACCACCACACTGATATGGTACTCTAAACCTTCACCATCTATAACTGAGTGATCCAATTTTTGTTTGGCTTGGACACAATGACACAAATAATAATATGTCCCTTCTTCATTGTCTTCAGGTGCAATAACAACAAAAACATGGCCTACAGTGATAAATGTACAAAATGCGATCATTAATTCAAAAAATACTTAGGTAAAAGTTATAAAGTTACATATTGAAATTATAAACATATATAAATTTATATATTGTCAGACCCACAAATTAGCATATCTTCAATGTGAGAGGATGATATGACTCCAACATTGGAAGATGGTGTAGCTTCACAATTCAATTGTCTTCTTGAGCGTAACAGTCTCATTCATTCTCTTTATCTTTCCAATTCTTCCTCAATGTTTCTTTGTATCAGTGGTTCTTGTTCCTCTTCAAAAGTCAATTCTTCATTATTGCTTTGCAATTTTCTTTTTTCACATAATAGTTTCATTTTATCTCTTTTAATTCCCAAATCTCTCTCCCTCTCTTCATTTGTTTGAGTTTTTGGTTTCTTCCTTGGCATGATGATGATTTTTATATGTCAAATTATTCAAACATCTAAATTACTTACAATTTGTAAATTACAAATCATTCAAATACATATAAAAATTACAATTATTTTAATGAATACACAATATATATTAAACAATTTGCCAAATTTCTAACCATGTCCAGATAACAATTCATTCAAACATACAAATTTTAATGAATTCACTATGTATTAAACAACATGTCAAATTATAATCAAATTTGTCTCTATATAACAACAAAGAATATTTTAAAAAGATTGCACTAACCTTTTCTATAGAAAGAATATTCAAAAAGTCTTCCAATAGTGTATCCAATGATTGAATTTGGTGTTTGCTGGCTTCAAATAGAATGAAAGAATCTTCAAAAAGCCTTCAAATAGTGTTTGCTAACTTACAATATCTTGAAACTCATGTTTTTTGTCAGAACAACACAATACACAATAGACAAAAAGTAGAATATGCAACAGCAAGGACCCAAACTTGCTTTATGATCATTTTTTGGTGTTTTCATATAGTGCCTATGCACTATAGCACATACGCACTATGTGAAAAATAATATCTCCCTATCCCACCATCCCCCATCCCCTACTCTCTCTCTCTCCTCTCCCATCCCCTACTCTCTCTCACTCTCTCTCTCCTCTCCCATCCCCTACTCTCTCTCTCATTCTCCCTCTCCCACCACCTACTCTCTCTCACTATCTCTCTCCCATACCCTACTCTCTCTCTCCCCCCCTCTCCCATCCCCTACTCTCTCTCTCACTCACACACACTCACCCTCCTCTCTCTCTCTCTCGCTCTAACTCTCCCACTCCCTCTCCCACTACCTACTCTCTCTCCCATCCCCTACTCTCACTCTCTCTCTCCCATCTCATTCTCTCTCTGCCACCCCCTACTCTCTCTCACACTCTCACACTCTCTCCCATCCCATACTCTCTCTCTTACACACTCTCATCCCCCTCTCTCTCTCCCTCTCCCACTCCCTCTCCCACCACCTACTCTCTCTCTCTCCTCTCTCTCTCTCTCTCTCTCTCTCTCTCTCTCTCTCTCTCTCTCTCGGGCTACTCTCCCATCTCCCATCTCCTACTCTCTATCTTTCACACACACACTCACATCCCCCCTCTCTCTCTCCTCCTCCATCCCCTACTCTCTCTCTCACTCTCTCTCCTCTCCCATCCCCTACTCTCTCTCACTCTCTCTCCTCTCCCATCCCCTACTCTCTCTCTCTCACTCTCCCTCTCCTCCCTCTCCCATCACCTACTCTCTCTCACTCTCTCTCCCATCCCCTACTCTCTCTCTCTCCCCCCTCTCCCATCCCCTACTCTCTCTCTCACTCACACACACTTATCCTCCCCTCTCTCTCGCTCTCCCTCTCCCACTCCTTCTCCCATCTCTTACTCTCTCTCTCCCATGCCCTACTCTCACTCTGTCTCTCCCATCCCATTCTCTCTCTATCACCTCCTACTCTCTCTCACTCTCACACTCTCTCCCATCCCCTACTCTCTCTCTTACACACACTCCCATCCCCCTCTCTCTCCCTCTCCCACTCCCTCTCCCACCACCTACTCTCTCTCTCCCATCTGCTACTCTCTCTCTCTCTAGCTACTCTCTCTCTCCCCTCTCCCATCCCCTACTCTCTCTTTCACACACACACACTCCCATCCCCCCTCTCTCTCCTCTCCCATCCCCTACTCTCTAGATCTCTCACACACACTCCCATCCCCCCTCTCTCTCCCTCTCCCACTCCCTCTCCCAACGCCTACTATCTCTCTCTCACACTCTCTCTCTCTCTCCCTCTCTACTCTCTCTCTCTCTCTCTCATCCCCTACTCTCACTCTCTCTCCCATCCCCTACTCTCTCTGCCACCCCTACTCTCTCTCACACTCTCTCACTCTCTCTCTCCCATCCTATACTCTCTCTCTACAACCCCCTACTCTCTCTTATGCTCTCTCCCATCCCCTACTCTCTCTCTTACACACATTCCCATCCCCCCTCTCTCTCTTGCTCTCCCACTACCTCTCCCACCACCTACTCTCTCTCCCATCCCCTACTCTCTCTCTCTCTTGGGCTACTCTGTCTCTCTCCCCTCTCCCATCCCCTATTCTCTAGATCTCTCACACACACTCCCATCCCCCCTCTCTCTCTCTCCCTCTCCCACTCCCTCTCCCAATTCCTACTCTCTCTCCCTCTCTACTCTCTCTCTACTCTCTCTCTCCCATCCCCTACTCTTACTCTCTCTCCCCCATCCTCAACTCTCTCTCTCTACCACCCCTACTCTCTCACACTCTCACACTCTCTCCCATCCCCTACTCTCTCTCTTACACACACTCCCATCCCCACTCTTTCTCTCTCCCTCTCCCACTCCCTCTCCCACTGCCTACTCTCTCTCTCCCCTCTTCCATCCCCTACTCTCTCTCTTTCACACATACACTCCCACCTCTCTTTCTCTCTCTCTCCTCTCCTCTCCCAACCCCTACTCTCTCTCTCACTTTACCTCCTTCTCCCAGTCCCTTTCCCACCACCTACTCTCTCTCTCTCTCTCTCTCTCTCTCTCTCTCTCTCTCTCTCTCTCTCTCTCTCTCTCTACTCTCTCTGCGCCACCCCCTACTCTATCTCACACTCTCTCCCATCCCCTGCTCTCTCTCACTCACTCGTACACTCTCATCCTCCTCTCTCTCTCCCTCTCCCACTGCCTACTCTCTCTCTCATCCCCTACTCTCACTCTCACTCTCCCATCCCCTAATCTCACTCACTCTCTCCCATCTTGTACTCTCTCTCTACCACCTCCTACTCTCTCTCTCCCATCCCCTACTCTCTCTCTTACATACACTCCCATCCCCCCTCCCTCTCTCTCCCTCTCCCACTCCCTCTCCCACCACCTACTCTCTCTCTCTCTTGCTCTCTCTCCCATCCCCTACTCTCTCTCCCCTCTCCCATCCCTACTCACCCACAAACACTCACATCCCCCCTCTCTCTCTCCTCTCCCATCCCTTGCTCTCTAGATCTCTCACACACACTCCCATCCCCCCTCTCTCTCCCTCTCCCACCACCTACTCTCTCTCTCACTCTCTCTCCCTCTCTACTCTCTATCTCTCTCATCCCCTACTCTCACTCTCTCTCTCCCATCCTCTACTCTCTCTCTACCACTCCTACTCTCTCTCACACTCTCTCCCATCCCCTACTCTCACTCTCTCTCTCCCATTCTGTACTCTCTCTCTACCACCCCCTACTCTCTCACACACTTTCACACTCTCTCCCATCCCTTACTCTCACTCTCTCTCTCATCCCGCACTCTCTCTCTTCCACCCCCTACTCTCTCTCACACTCTCACACTCTCTTCCATCCCCTACTCTCTCTCTCTTACACACATTCTCATCCCACCTCTCTCTCTCTCCCTCTCCCACTCCCTTTCCCACCACCTACTCTCTCTCTCCCATCCCTTACTCTCTCTCTCTAGCTACTCTCTCTCTCCCTCTCCCATCCCCTACTCTCTAGATCTCTCACACAAACTCCCATCCCCCCTCTCTCTCCCTCTCCCACCACCTATTGTCTCTCTCTCTCACTCTCTCCCTCTCTACTCTCTCCCATCCCCTACTCTCTCTCTACCACCCATACTCTCTCTCACAGTCTCACACTCTCTCCCATCTCCTACTCTCTCTTACACACACTCCTATCCCCCCTCTCTCTCCCTCTCCCAATCCCTCTCCCACTACCTACTCTCTCTCCATCCCCTACTCTCTCTCTCCCCTCTCCCATCCCTTACTCTCTCCCTCTTTTATACACACACAAACTCCCCCTCTCTTTCTCTCTCTCTCCTCTCGTCTCCCATCCCCTACTCTCTCTCTCACTTCCTCTCCCTCTCCCACTCCTTCTCCCACTAGCTACTCTCACTCTCACTCTCTCCCTCTCTACTCTTTATCTCTCTGCCACCCCCTACTCTCTCACACACTCTCACACTCTATCCCATCCCCTACTCTCTGTCTCTTACACACATTCCCATCCCCCCCTCTCTCCCTCTCCCACTGCCTACTCTCTCTCTCTCTCAAGCTACTCTCTCTCTCCCCCTCTCTCATCCCCTACTCTATCTCTTTCACACACACACACACACTCCCATCCCCCCTCTCTCTCCTCTCCCATCCCCTACTCTATCTCTCTCACTCGCACACTCTCATCCTCCTCTCTCTCTCTCTCTCCCACTCCCTCTCCCACCACCTACTCTCTCTCCCATCCCCTAATGTCTCTGCCACCCCTACTCTCTCTCTCACTCTCACACTCACTCCCATCCCCTTCACTCACTCTCTCTCTCCCATCTTTTACTCTCTCTACCACCCCCTACTCTCTCTCCCATCCCCTACTCTCTCTTACACACACTCTCTTCTCCCTCTCTCTCTCCCACTCCCACTCCCTCTCCCATCACCTACTCTCGCTCACTCTCTCCCATCCCCTACTCTCTCTCTCCACTCTCCCATACCCTACTCTCTCTCTCTTTCACACACACACACTCCCATCCCCCCTCTCTCTCCTCTCCCATTCACTACTCTCTAGATCTCTCACACGTACTTCCATCCCCCCTCTCTCCCTCTCCCACTCCCTCTCCCACCACACCTACTCTCTCTCTCTCTCTCTCTCTCTCTCTCTCTCTCTCTCTCTCTCTCTCTCTCTCTCTCTATCTCTCTATCTATCTCTCCCATCCCCTACTCTCACTCTCTCTCCCATCCCCTACTCTCTCTCTTACACACACTCCCATCCCCCCTCTCTCTCTCTCCCTCTCCCACTCCCTCTCCCACTGCCTACTCTCTCTCTCTTAGGCTACTCTCTTTCAGGCTACTCTCTCTCTCCCCTCTCTCATCCCTTTCTCTCTCTTTCACACACACTCCCGTCCCCCCTCTCTATGTCCTCTCCCATCCCCTACTCTCTCTCACACACACTCCCATCCCCCTCTCTCTCGCTCTCCCTCTCCCATCACCTACTCTCTCTCTCCCTCTCTCCCTATCTCTCTCTCTCCCCCCTCCCCCATCCCCTACTCTCAATCTCTCTGTCCCATCCTGTACTCTCTCTCTGCCACCCCTACTCTCTCTCTCACTTCATCTCTCTCCCATCCCCTATTCTCTCTCTCTCTCTCTCTCTCTCTCTCCCTCCCTCCCATCTCCTACTCTAAATATCTCTCTCTCATTCCCTACTCTAAATCTCTCTCTCACATCCCATACTCTCTCTCACACTTCCTCTCTCTCCCATCCCCTACTCTCAATCTTTCTCTCCCATCCCATACTATCTCTCTACCACCCCTACTCTCTCCCATTCCCTACTCTCAATCTCTCTCTCTCCCATCTCGTACTCTCTCTCTCTACCACTCCTAATCTCTCTCTCTCTCTCACTTCGTCTCTCTCCCCTCTCCCATCCCCTACTCTCTCTCTCTCTCTCTCTCTCTCTCTCTCTCTCTCTCTCACACACACACACACACACACCCATCCCCCCCTCTCCTCTCTCTCTATCTCTCACTCTCACTCTACCTCTCTCCTTCCTTCTTTATGCACTATTTTGGTCTTAATAGTGTGTGCACACTAAAGCATGCACATGCTATTAAGACTCAAATTTTAAAAAGCTTTGAATAGCATGTGCATGCTATAGTGTGTACGCACTATTTAAAGCTTTGCATTCTACCAAGCCTAAGGCTTGGTTTTGACTTGGGGATCCAACCCAAAGGTTTGGAGTCTATAAACTAGTATGAGACATGTTTTGCTGCAAACATACAAAAAATGATCAATTTTTGTTGTGCGCTCTCCTTCAAGTTTCCTCGTGGTTAATTATCAATAAAATCAAGTTACATGACATTGTAGATCTCTGTGTTAGCTATATAACCATATAATTTATTTTTTATTTGAACTATTTCAAGCCTTTCAATTATAATTACTTTTGAATGTATGTCCATTTTTTGTCAAAATCCAACATGTACTAATTGGGTTGTAGATTTTAGCTCATTCATTGAATTTTGCAACAACTTAGTTTTTTAGAAACTAGAGTCCATTCTACACACTTTCAAAAAAAGAAGTTTTGATTTTAGATTAGTTTTCAATCATTTCTCTGGGGAGCACATAGATATTTCATGTTTTTGGGATGTGTCTAATTAAAAAATTCATTAAAAACTTTTGACCAGAGTGATTAAAGAATTTCAAAAAAAAAGTTAAAATTTTAGGGGGGCCACACTCTATATTGTGTTATATTTTTTTGGAATAAATAGTACCACTTTCTATGGGCCCCTTTTTTGAGGACCTAAAACTAAATCATTTTGAAAAAAACTAGTAGTTTAGAAACTAGATTCAAAGGACTACTAATTTTGTTTTTTTCATATCTTAAAATTTTGAGCGTAACTATCTTCAAATTCTTGTTGAAGTTTAGAAATTGTTGATTTCAGAAAAAATGTGTCCACTTATACCCCCCTTTTGGCACTACAACTTGGTGCACTTACCCATGGGAAACAATTTATCTTAATGGGTTTTTATTCATCCTAAGGGTTTGTAATGGATATTAAGTGTCCTAGGATTAGTCAAGGCCCATTTGTTGGAGCTACAATTTTTGAGAGCCTAATTGGAACATTTGTTATATTTTCATTCATGTCAAAGATATTGGTAAGACTAAGTGTCAACCTACTAGAGAGGCATTCACTAACCATGTAGAGTGTCATGTCAGTTGATTGATGAAGAGGATTTGAAAAGAATAGATTATGAGATGACCTAGTGAAAGGTTGACTTGAGATGTGTAAGAGAGATGGTATTGCAATGGGCACTTGATAAGTTAGTACTTGACAAGATAATGTGTTATTCAGTCAATACATGTAGTGAAGGAGATAGTTGAATGAAGGTTAGAGGTTAAATGATTCATAATGATAAGCTTGATTGAGTATCAATATTGCATGATCAATGAAGGACTTAAAGAAAAAGATTGAGGAACTTTAGCATTTCAGAGCAGAAAAAATATTGCCTGAGTATCAGTGATTGTCAAGTAACATAGATTGCCAAGTAATAGAGATTGTCGGGTGATAGTATCAACCAAGAAAAATAGTGGTGACTAAGTGAGAACATAGTGATGATTGAGTGATTCATTGAAGACCAAGAAAAAAGGCACAGTGATGACTAAGTGATAGCATAAGAATAGTTCATGAAAGAATTAAGATTTGTAGCCAACATACTTGAAATCTTGGAATAAGAAAAACATGCTCATGATAAGGATTGATGAGTCTTATTATTTAATGCAAGGAAAGGATTAGTTAAGCAATCAAAGGATAAGATTTAAGAAGATGTTTCTAGAAGTGTTGAAAAGAAGAAGAACAACAACAACAACAATAACAACAACAAAAAAGTGCATAGATTCATTAAATGTTTCATATTTGATCGTAAACCCTAAGACGTATGATTGTGATTAAGGGAAAAAAAAGATTAAAGCTACCTATTTAAGGAGGTATCTAATATGTTCTATGGGGTTGTTGGACTAGAAACTTGTGAAGACAAGTGGTGAATAGACTTGCAAGGAGAAGTGCAAAGTTTGTGAGGTGAAGGATTACTTGAAGAGTTGCCAAGAAGATCTGTAATGGTGAGAATGATGGATCCAGTAAATGAACCAATGTTGAATTGAACAATGATCTAAATTTACAAAGTGAGTTATATATTATCAGATGAATTTTTTTTTGTTAATTTCTAATCATTGTGGCAGTTGAAAAAAATCCTTTTGATAAAGTTGACCTAATAGTCATTTTTAAATTCTTTAATCAAGGTGGCATTCTAATAGAATGTTCTAAGATCCTCTAACAAGGTCACTCCTAATAGGATGATTAAATCCTTTAATAGGGTCACACCTAATAGTTTTTTTTTGTAACCTTTAACAAGGTTGGCTCCTAACAGAGCTCACTTCAAAAGAGTGAAAAAGTGGTAGCATGTTACTGGTGTTTTTTTCCAAATTGGGTTTCTACATTAAATCCTGATGTTAAACATTGTGTGGATGTTTGTTGTGTTTTTATGCTACTTACTATTTTTAATTTTAAGTTTACCATTAACCATGATAATTTTTTTGCAAGTCAACGCATATAGAACAAAGAGCTAAGATGGAATGAACAAGTTGGATTATAGTGAATTTTTTTTATTAGTGAATTGTTGGGTTAAGCTTGTTGAAGTTTGAAATGTTTCATCTATACATCTATACCTAGGCATAACCAATTCACCCCCCTCACCTCTTGGTTATTCCAAATATTCTAACAATTGGCATCAAAGCTTGTAGTTCTTGTGTGAAAGTTTGAAGGCCTTAAAGCTAAAGATCAGGATGTACAAGAGAGAGATACCCAAGCTAAGCAAGTGGAATTATTTGGCATGGAAAAGGCTGATGAAGTTGCATCTATTAGGTCTAGGAGATTTTTCACTTTACTATCTTGATAATGAGTACATTTAATTTCCCAGACCTATGACTCTTGAGAAGATGAAAGAAAAGCCTGGGAGCATAACCAAATTATGATTGAGCTTGCTTCTTTTCTAAGCTAATATGAATTTGATGAAGTAAAAGATTGTATGAGTGCAAAGAAAGCATGTGACAAGTTGGGATTAATCCATGGAAGAGACACAAATGTGATGAGAGCTAAGGTAGAAAGTCTTAGAGGAAAATGTGATTACATGAGAATGAATGAAGGTGAGAATATAGCTCAACATGATGCAAAAATCAAAGTAGTGAATGTTATCAGAAGAGTTAGAGGTGGAATATCTAAGGAGATAGTGATCAACAAGGTACTGAGAACTTTACCTCTTATCTATGCTAGAGTATCTATAATACAAGAATTGAGATGCACTCCTAGTAATGATTTAACTTTGGATAGTCTAGTTGGTAGACTTGCAACTTTTGAGTTGGCTAATCTTGATAATTGCTCCGTTACTAATGATGTTGAAAGTGCTTTCAAAGAAAAACTTAATCTTGATGGTTCTATAAATGTGAAGAAAAGTAAACATGTGATTAGTGACAAGACATATATGAAGATCTTGATGAACTTGAGGGATTACTAGCTAAGAGGCTTCCTAGAGGAAGAGGTAAATACAAAGGTAAACTTCCTATTATTTGTTTTATATTTTAAAATTTTGATCATATTGCTGCAAGATGTCCTAACAAAGAAGATAAGGATGAGAGGAAGGACAATAGATATTGAGATAGGAGAGATAACAAAGATAGCAAAGGTAATAAATACTACAAAGGAAAAGGTAAGAAATCTTGTTACATTGTTGAAGAAAGTTTAGGTAGTGGTACGGATGAAAATGGTGATGAAGTTGTGTATGTTGCTATGAAAGATGATTTTGATGAAGACAAAAAGTGTGAAAACACTCCTCTAATTTCACATAAAAGAAAAAATGATTGATGGATAATTATAGTGGTTGTCCACATCATATGACCAGTGATACATGTAAGTTTGAAAGGTTGATTCAATACAATGGCAATAGTGTTAAATTTAGAAATGATGCACCATGTTATGGGAAAGGTAAAGGATCAATTATTTTGAGTGATGAAATCAAATTTGATAATGCATATTAGGTTGATGGTTTGAAATATAACATGTTAAGTGTGGCACATTTGATCAATTCTAGCTACAGGGTTGGATTTCTAAACAAGAAGGCAAAAATATATGATGTTATTGGTGAACTAATTGGAAGTGGTGAGAAACCAAGAGGTAATTTATTCTATCTAGACCTATCTAAAGATGCGTGCTTATTTGCACAATGTGAAGATGTTTGGCTATGGCATAAGAGGTTGTGTCATGTAAACTTTGATAATTTGGTTGAGATTATAAACAAAAGAAAAGTAAGAGGATTTTGAAGATTGAGTAAACCAGATAAAGTGATGTGAAAATAATTTCAATTGAAAAATGACTAATTCTAGTTTCAAGAGAAAAACTTTTTCTTTTGATGATATTTCAGTTTTAATTCATACTGATTTATGTGATCCTATAGGAGTACAAAGCTATTGTGGAGATAAGTAATTTATCTTATTTGTTGATGATTTATCTAGAATGATAACTGAAATATTTCTCAAAGAAAAATTTGATGTTTTTCAAATGTTTAAGTGGTATTTGGATAGAGTGGAGAAAGAAATAGGTAAGATCTTGAAGAGATTAAGATTAGTTAGAGGTGGAGAGTTCATATCTGGAGAGTTCAACATATTAATATGCAATGATAGAGGAAAAACAAGGTAGGTTTCTACACCTAGAACTCCACCATAGAATAGTATAGCTAAAAGACACAATAGATCCATAATGGATTGTACAAGGATATTGATGATAGAGAAGATTATTTCATCAAAGTATTGGAGAGAAGTTGTTAGCACTATAGTATATACTCTTAACCAAGTACAAGTCAAGAAAGGTACAAAAAAACACCTTTTGAGCTATGATATGGATATGCACCTAAAGTAAAGTATTTCAAAGTTTTCAAAAATAGATGTTATATTTTGAAAGACTCAAGGAATGGAAAGCTTGATGTTAAAAGTGATGAAGGTATATTCCTAGGTTATTCCACAAAGAGTAAAGCATAAAAATATTTGAATTCTAACATTAACAGGGTTGTGGAAAGTAAAAATGTTAGAGTTGATGAATATGTAGAGAAGAATGAGGTGGAATGAAAAAAGAACCTGAAGACTACAAAGATTTTGTATATGTCTATGAAGGATAACCTAGCACCATTCTTGAACTTGAGAAACCAACTAAAGAAACACAAAATGTGAGCCCTATCAAGTCATAACTGAGAGGCCTTATTGGGAAACATCATCCTATTGAGCGTCAAACTGTAGAAACTGAGAAGCACACAAAGAATTCCAATCATCAGAATGGTGAAACTATGATACAAACAAAAACACATCAAGAAAAGCTTGAAGTAATTAAACATGTTAAACTAGGTGAACCTAGTGAACTACTACAAGAAACAAGAAGAAAGGAACTTGTCCTAGAAAATTATTGGAAATGTAATAATGACCAAGTGACTAAGAGAAGGGGTGAATTAGGAACCACTTAAAACTTCTTTAACTTAATCCCACTTTATTAGACTGTCTAATCTACTTGCATGCATGGAGCATAAAGAAATAAAGGTAAAGACACCATAACACTTTGACACAAGAATTAATAACCTAAGAACCCTCCAAGTAGAAGGTAAAATTAGGGTGGGGATGACACCCACAATGCTTCACTATTGCAATACTAAATTTGGCTTATTAAGGCTTACAATTGATCACTTCTAGTAATCTACTCGGTTAAGAGTAAGAAGGAATGTAAGGTCCACCTTGTGAAAGGATTTATACAATACAATAAAGTATGTACTCGATTAAGATGTTTTACAAGGACTATTAGGTCCACCTATTTAAAGGATTTGACTATTGCACCTGTTAGGATGAATCAGTGAATTGATCTTTTCTTTGCAACTTGATTTGCTAAATAAGATCCTTTGATGTAAATTGATCACCTAATAGTGATAGATGAGTCTCTATTTTTCATGTATGCTTCTTGTATCCTTCTAATTACTATGCTCTATCATATTTTCTTCTATGTGATGTTCCTTAATTGATACTTCTCATTTCGATAAACAAAGTAACTTGTATTCATATCCATCCAAAATAATTGCATTAAGTCATCTACAAAGATGTCATAATACTTCCAAATAATAATATACTAGGTTGGCTCAATGCTAATACTTGGGTCCAATTATCCACTCGGGTGATATGGTGATACTTGGGCAACATAGTGGAATTTTGCAACTATTGCATTTAGTTAACATTGTACACTTGGTTTACATTGATCACTCAATGAGAGAAGATGACTCAGTCAACATTGGTAACTTGGTAGACACTACTTGAAGCCAAACACTCTATTGACACTACAAGTCGATAGATAATGTCAACTTGGTTGACACTACTCACTAATAGCGTAGTTAACATTGTTAAATGTTTTTAATTTACTCATCCACAGTTCGAAGAGCTATTCAGCATATTATTGGTGAAGAGTTCTTTTTCTCTTCGGCACTTATGTTTCTATATCCATCTCAGTTTATTTCAATTTTCCTTTCTAATGTAATGGATTTAATATAGTCACCTAATCTGCTTCAAACATTGGACCATAAGGTAATCCATCCTCATTATCTGGTTGATAATAAACTGATTTTGGCTATGCAAAAGTATGACTTATGGAATGGAGCGGCACTAGTTGGTGGTTTGTTCTCACATTATCAACTTCTACATAAACATGAGTTTTTTGATATTTTTGAAGCAATTAAGAAAGTTGTAGACACTGGCAGATTTAATTATTTGAAATATGCTTTGCCCTCTGCACCAAATTTAATGGATGTTCAATTGGTGGAGTGTATTAAGTTAGTAGGTCAGGCTTTGTTTGATTTACAAAAGGATTCTACTACTTCAGTTTCTACGGGTATGAATGTAGCTTCAGTGCTACCGATTGAACAGAATTTTTGGGATTTAATTGATTAGGTTTACTTGGATTTGGACTAGATTCAAACCTCCTCAGAGTTTTGTACTGGCTTGGGCCCTCTTCCTAGTGAGCTAGGGTCATTTGAAGGTGGTTTTGGATCTAATTGGGTAGATTTGTAAAAGTTATGTTTTTTGCTAGGTCATTGTCATGAAGATAGTGTTTGGAGATTGCCAAAATGCCATGACACTTTTTGTTTTGCGATGGGTGGTAGTTGAAATGCCTCTTGTATTTATTTGTTTAAACTATCTATACTTTTGTATATATTAGGGACAATGTTGGGTTTTCTTTTTTGATGCTTTACCAGTTGACCTCGTTGACTCAGAATTAATAAAATAATAAAATAATATAGTGGCTTGCCACTTTTTCCTTAAAAAAAACAACATGGTTTACACTAGAGCTCGGTTAACACAAAATCTATCTGGTAGCTCAGGCTATTCTGTCTTCCATGATGACTTAAGTGTTTCGGAACTAATTGACAATATGTCTTGCCATAGGGTCAACAAACTCCCCGTTTGTCTATAGTGACAAAAACACTTGTCATGCTTAAATTATTTGATCACAATCTTTCAGCAAAACCCCCCCATGTATGTGCTCTATTCTATAATTTAGTTTGTACTGAGAACTTTGCAACTCGATTTGAATTGAAAATTTTATTTTTGATTTTTCAAAAATTTGTTTTTGTTTTTCTATTTTTTACATATCTTTTGTAAAATACCTTTTCTATATAGATTTCCTCTTATATGCATATACACATACTTTCCTCTTGTTTTTGTTTAAAAATACCAAAATTTACAAGGTTATGCCAAAATGAGAGAGGAAATCATATTGTACCTTCAAAATTAAAGATATGGTCTTATCCCAGTTATCTTGTAGTACCTTTAAAATGTGTAGATCAATCTGAAGCTCAATTGATAACTTCATCATGTGTTCTTCCACTGAAAGGTTTGTGTCTTTAACTAGTGTCTTTAAATGATCCATTCTCTTATGCATAATATTCACATGGGGAAGTGCCATACCCTAAATGTCTATCAATATTGCTCTTATTCTGGCCTCTTCTCTTAACAACTCTACCTAAAGATATATCAAAAATTTGACTTTTGCAAAATGAGTTGAACTGGAACTCGGGTTAAGTGCCAACTAATGAGCACTAGCCTTCAAGTCCATATCAATCTTAGCCATTTTATCCTTGATTTCTTTGGTGAATATTGCTGAATCGCTTAATTTTACAAATAAAGATACAACATTATTTACAAAATTTTCTAATTTATCCACATGAGTAGATAGCTCTACTTGGTCAATAGCAATTTTTTGTGCTACATTTTCCAGAACTTTTCTCTCAAACTTCCTTTCAGCCTTTTCTAGAAGCTTGTCTTGTCCATCTACACCTTTATTGAACTTGTGTACAATTTCAATTAATTATTCAATGATAGAAACTTTTTCGTTTACCTCTATAGACAGTGCATTGAAAAATATTTCTTTGATGTCCTCCAAAAATTTTCTTCTATCCCTTTCTGCTCTTAGCATCTACTACTTGGCTCTTCTCTTCCATAGTTCTTCCAATATGTTTATTTTCTCGATAGACAAATTAGATTGGTCCCAATTTGGAATCATAGTCTCTTCATCTATTTTAATGTCATCAATGATATTTCCCTTACCTTTGACCTTGATAGCTAATGAGGGTATGATTTCTTTTCCTTTTCCTTCATTATTATTTTCTTCAATGCTCGGTTGAAGCTTGACTACCTTATCTCTTTGCTTAGTTATTCTTTCCCTTGGAGAATTTAGATCATGTTGCTTCGTTACCATTAGGGTAGAAGAAAGAAAATATCATTCTTCTCCTTAACACTTAGTTGAACTATGTTCAACTCTTTTGACTGCAGCTCGGGTGTTGCCTTGTTTAACTTAGAACTTGATGGAGTGTGTGCTTGGCTCAGAGAGGTTGAAAGAGATGCCATGACCTTTGTTGCAATTTTCTTAGGATCAGACTCTTCAATAGTTTGAACCTTTGGTAGATCTCCCTCTTCTTTTAGGTCAAAAAAGAAATTCCACATATTGGATGTGTACTATGTTGGAATATTCAAATAGGAATAATGCTTCTGAGAGGGGGGGGGGGGGAGTGAATCAAAAGTATTGTACCTTTCAACCATTAAAACTTTTAACTAAAAGTAGATTGCATGTATATAAACATATCAAACAATTATGAAAATACATAAGCATCACCACATAACACTTGAGATTTTGGTAACCCAGAAACCCTCTAGGAATTAGAAGGTAAAACTGGGGTGGGGTTGATACCCACAAAAATTTACTGCAACAATAAGGTTAAACCACTTCTGATGGTCTACCCTATTAAATGCCTGCCCTATTAAAGGCTTTACACTATATCAATAGTGACCTAGTTAAAGGATTTCAAACACTTTACAAGAAGTGTTACCCTGCTAAAGGATTTCATCACCTATTTATAGGATTTACAAAATAGCTGCTAAGCTAATCTATTACCATAGGATTTTCTTTCTAATACAATTGCTGGAGAGTATTAGGTATAATAAACCCGATAGCTTACAATCCTTTGATTGCTAAGTATAGGCACTTGATCTGCTTTTTGTAATCTTGATCCTCTGTGATCTGATACTCTTCACTCTAAGAATTAGTTTTCCTTGCACACCCTCGTCCATCCACCATAGGGTTCAATGTGATTTTTTCTTCCTTATAAAGACATTTGAAGACTTAGGGTTAGGTATGGATCTACGATCCATATTGAATCTCTATTTCTCGCTTATTCCTTGCACATTTACAATTGGTTGCATGCCTTCTCCATTTTTCTTATTGGCTGCATGCTGATTGCATGGGAAAAACAAAAGATTCGATCTTATCTTTTAATCCTTTGAGATTCATCATATGTCAGCCATAAAAATGGTTTACATCTGAATTTGTAATGTTACAAACTCATATGTGCATTCTGTGTTGCTCGACACTTACTGATCTCTGATGCTCGACACTTATATTAAACTGGCTTACTTGGCACTTGTTGTATTTCTATATTGCTCGGCATCATCTATGACTCAGCACTCAAATATCACTTGACACTTGAAGGCTACTCGACACCTGAAGATCACTTGGCATCTAAAGGTTGCCCTGACTCGGCTCATGTTGTGGCTCAGCATACATGGTGTACTCGGCTCTAATGTAGAAAGTGATTAAGTGTGTTGGCACTCAAGTGTCAAAAACCATTTTGAGACTAACATACTATACAACATCCTCAATTTTATTAGATAGAATTTGAAAGGCTTTGAATCTAGGAGTATAATTTTTTTCATTTTTAGACATTTTCTCCTTTATTTCCTTCTTAGAGAAGTTTGGCATTAGCTTCCTTAGAGTTTGTTGTATAACTTCTTTCTTTATCTTGATTGCATTTTCCCAATGGTGAGAAATAATTTTCAGTAATGTTTTACAAGAATGCCCTTTGATTTCAGTGGGGTCATACTTCCATCTAGCCATTTTCTCTACTAATGCCTCTTCAATCTATTTCTGCTCCTCTTTACTTCTAGAATAATATTTGAAGAATTTGAATCCTACCATTATACTCCCTTCCCTTATTGATTCTAGATGTTTCTCAAATGTAGGTGGGGGATTCTTGAGAGAGATGATTGGAGTGTTATCTTCATCTTCATCATTATCATCATCCATCCTAAATTTCCTCCTTGGCTTTCTAGGCTTGGAGATAGTAATCACAGGGGTAGAAGACCTTGTTGATTTCCTTGATGGTGACTTTTCTTTCTTCTTCCTCTTGATCACCTTCCTCTTCTTCATCTTCTACACCATCACCTTTACCCTCAAAATGCATGAGAGGGGAATCAGATTTGGTAAATTTCTTCTCAAGGTTTTCTAACCTTTTCTTACCTCTCTTCAAGATTTGAGGAATCTAAGTCTCAAGTGAGATTCTAGTCTTGGCTTCTTCATAAGTTCCAAAATAGGTAGCTTTAAGATCTATAGGCTCATTGATGAGAGCCTCAATAATGTCTCTAGTTTCATCAATGTTCACCTCATATGCCAGAGGTTTCACTCATGCAATCTTAGGTTTGACTACCTGAATATGCACTTTGTCATAGTCAATTAGGAAATAGATGTCTTTCTCGTAATCATCTACCAATTTTTTAGGGATCCTAAACCTATTTTTCATATTCTCCTTGAAGTTCAAAAAATATGCATCCATGATGCCAGCAAAGTTCTCACCCATTTCATCTATGAAATCATTGATCTGATATAGCATGGGGGTGTCCTTCTTCCGTACAAAAATTCCTTTTGACAGAAAGAACTTTTTGCACATAGAAAAATAAACACATCATAAGAGACCCAAACTTACATGAATTTTTCTTGGAGGCTCGGATGTTCTCCATGTTCTTGCTCAACTGAATGTGTTGAATCTTACTAAGATCAAATGATAGGTTCTTCTTCACAGCTTTATAAGCCAGGTCAACTGCTTCAAAAGGCATGTTATTGGTTTAACTTGAACTGTAAATCTTGTGAGCTATGACATGAATGTCAAACTTTATTTCTATGTTAGTCATGTTATTTAATTGCATGCCTTTGTCATCCCATTCAGCTAGGGTTTTCTTAGCTAGTTATGCATGTCCTTGGGTTTTGGTTTCCTTGAACTTCTCCATCATTGGGTAACCAATTATTCAGTGGGTCATCTTCTTGGTGATTGGAACTAGTTACTAGAGCTAGAAGTTCATGTCATGGACTCAGCTCAATACAAACTTGATCCACTTCACTTGAGAGTTCCTTGGCATATGAAGAATGTGGGTCAAACCCTTAACTTCTAGATGCTTGTGTTCTGATTTCAACACTCCATTCTCACACAATGCATTGAATGTCTAATCTAGCTCAAAATTACCAAATTCTTGAATTTAATAGTGGTAAAATGGCCTTACATCATGAATTGGGAGTACTTTTAGAGGGATAGTCGAGTGTTCTCCCTTAGGATCCTTTTCTTTAGTGATTGTAGGGTATAATTTGAAATTGGGTTCTTTGCAATCTACATTCTTGACCAACATCTCAGAACCTTTCTTAACCTTTGAGCTCAATGAAGCCACCATATCACTCGGTTGATGAACTTTAGATGATAAATTATCCTAAAAATTTGCTTGAATAACAAATTCTCTTAAGATCTCTTAGGGGCTCAAAGAATGCTCTGCACATATAGCTTTGAATTCATGGTGAAGAAATAAACCTTCACTTTTTCCTTTTATGAGAATTTCAAATTTTAGTACCTCATTAATGCTTCATACTATGGTAGGTGAGATAAGCTCGAATGATGAACATTGAAATCGACAATCATTCATCCATCGAGAAACTTAGTTAAACCTTCAAACTCCAACTTGACATGAACTTTTCATCACAAAGCTTGGTTAGGTCATATGACTTGGTTAAGTCATATAAACCGACCTTACTCAGTTAAACCATCTTGACTTGGTAGAGTTGGGAAACTTGGTTAAAGATTAAATTTGATAAAAATAGTTATTCCTCTTTGCATTTGATATGTTATTTTGGACTTTCTTTTTTACATGACTAGGACTAATGTGAGATCTTCTTTTGGTTTTGCAATTCCAATGATTTTCTTGAATGCTTACTCGGAGGTGGATATGCCACCCAACTCATTGATTTGGGTGTCAACAACTTCACTATTTTGGTTTGAGCTCTCTGGAGATTTCCTCACCCATTGTCACTTCATTTGAATCTTGATCTTATCATCTTTTCTTTTCTTTTCATCTTCAACTGTAGCACAGTTCATATAGTTCTTTTCTAGATGACCAAGTTCTTTGCATACATAGCATCTTTTGGTAGGTGTCTTTTTTTCTTAAGTGAGTCCTCATATAGTTAGCTATAATGTGTCCATACTCACCACATAGATAACATTTGTACCATGTGTTGTAATCCCAACCAAAGATTTCTTTAGCAAGTTGTTCAATAGGATTCCATTTCTTGGTTCTACACTCTGAAGATTTATGACCTTCTTTGTTACATGTAAAGCACTTACCTTCAAACCTTGGTTTGTCTTTGAATTCACTTGCTCTATGACCAGACTTATTACAACTATAACATTTACCATTAAAATTTTTCTTTCCATTGCTCCAAAATTTGTTTGATGTATGCCTTAATTTCCCACAATGATTACATGTCCTGTCTTTTGTTGTTTTGAGGTCCTTGTTGTGATAATTCTCCTTGTTTAGTGTAGCCCAATCCTACTTTCCCTTTATATCTCTTTTGAGATAGTTTAGCCAACTGGTCCATGTTTTCTTGTGATCTCATCATTCATTCATTGGTTTCTTTTCCTTCTCTGAGATCATTCTTGAGTCTATCATTTTCTGTCCTTAAATTGATGACTTCTTGATTTGCACTATTTAGTTGATATATCATATCTTCCTAATGTAGTGAAAGCTAGTATATTTCATTATCCTTTTCTTCTAGTCCGGTGTTGAGTAATCTTTTTTCTTCATCTTCCTTGTCATTTTTAGCTTTTTCCTTTTGTTCTATAACTTCACATATCTTGACTAAATAAATTTCATGTTCCATTTTCAATTTCCTGACTTCTTCTTGCAGAGTGAGGTTTCTTCCAAGTAGATCTTCTATAGTTGCATCTACTACATCTGAATTTTTTTCTCTACAAATATATTCAATTCTTTCTTTTGTGTATAGATTTTCATTCATCTGTACTGCTAACTCTTTTCTTCTTTTCAAGGAATGAGAAACTTGATTCTTCATTTTCTTGATCTACTCCATGGCCAGGTGTAGATCCAGTTTGTCATTTTCAATGGCTTTCTCTAGTTTGTACACTTCCATTACTTCTAATCATTTCTCATAAGCTACTAAAATTTTGATAAGATCTAACCTTTCTCTGATACCAATTTTTGGAAATGTGGTGATGACCACTAAGAGGGGGGTGGATCAGGAACCACTTAAAACTTCTTTCACTTAATCCAACTTTATTAGATTGTCTATTCTACTTACATGCATGGAACATAAAGCAATAAAGGTAACAAAATAATAACACTTTGACACAAGAGTTATTGGTAACCCAAAAACCCTTCAAGAAGAAGGTAAAACTAGGGTGGGGATGACACCCACAATGCTTCACTACTACAGTAATAAAATTTGCATGTTAAGGCTTACAATTGATCACTTTTGGTAATCTACTCGATTAAGAGTAAGAAGGACTGTAAGGTCCACCTTGTGAAAGGATTTATACAATACAATAAAGTATGTATTCAGTTAAGAGATTTTGCAAGGATTATTAGGTACACCTAGTTAGAGGATTTGGCTAATGCACCTATTAGGATGAATTAGTGAATTGATCTTTTCTTTGCAACTTGATTTGTTGAATAAGATCCTTTGATGTAAATTGATCACCTAACTATGATAGATGAGTCTTTATTTTTCTTGTATACTAGTTGTAGCCTTCTAATTACTATGCTCTATTATTATGTTCTATGCAATGTTCCTTAATTGATACTTCTCATTTGGATAAACAAGGTAACTTGTATTTATATCCATCAAAAATAATTGAATTAACAAGTCAGCTACAAAGATGTCATAATAGTTCCAAACAATAATATAATAGGTTAGCTCAATGTTGATACTTGAGCAACACATTAGAACTCGACAACTATGGCATTTGGTTAACATTGTGCACTTGGTTCACATTAATCACTCAGTGAGTGAAGATGACTCGATCAACATTATAACTTGGTAGACATTGTTGAAGCCAAACACTTGATTGACACTACAACTCGGTAGAGACTATCAACTTAGTTGACACTACTCACTGCTAGCTTAGTTTACATTAGAGCTTGGTTAATACTTATTTTTTTGGTACCTTGGGATATTCTGTCTTCCATGATGACTTAAGTGTTCACAGTAACTGACAATATATCTTTCCATAGGATCAATAAAAAGTATGTGAGAACACATCATACACAAGACAAAATCATTGGAGACAAATATTCAAGAGTTATGACAAGAAAATGACTAAGGAGTGATACATTATTATTGTGTGAGCATGATCCTAGACCTGTCAAAAATGCAGTTAAGAATGAAGATTGGATTATAATCATGAATAAAGAGATTGTAAATTTTGAAAAAGAACAAAACATGTACACTAGTACCCAAACCAAAGGGAAATAATGTGATTGGAACAAAGTGAGTATTCAGGAATAAGCTGAATGAAAAAGGTGAAGTCATAAGGAATAAAGCAAGACTAGTTTGTAAAGGATATGCACAAGAAGAAGGAATTGTCTATGGAGAAACTTTTTCTCTAGTTGCAAGGTTAGAAGAGTAAGGACTTTTCTTACATATGCTTCTTATCAAGGTTTCAAAGTTTATCAAATGGATGTAAAGTATGCATTTCAAAATGGTATACTTGAAGAGGAAATCTACATTGAGCAACCTCAAGGTTTTGTTGAGCCTAATAAGAGGACATGGTATCCAAGTTGCATAAAGCTTTATATGGTTTGAAACAAGCTCCTAGAGCATGGTATGAGAGATTGCATGCATACTTGGTAAAAAATGGTTTTGCAAGAACAAATGACAATAGTAGTCTATACTTGAAAAGTGAATCTAAGAGCAAGATATTGTTAGCTCAATTTTTGTGGATGGTATCATATTTGAAGGAAAAGATGAATTGTGTAAATCATTTGTTGATGCAATGAAGAAAGAGTTTGAAATGCCTAAGTTTAGAGAGATCAATTTCTTTGTTTTCCTACAAGTATATCATATGAAGAAAGGTATCTACATTACACAATCAAAATATATGGAGGTACTAAAAACATTTGGTATGGAAGACTCAAGACCAGCTAGAACTCCTTTAGAAACTGGACATAAACTTTCAAATGATGATGATTCTAAAGAGGTAAACATGACATTATACAGGTCAATGATTGGAAAACTACAGTATGTAGTTCATAGAAGACCTGATATTGCACTAGCAGTTGGAATAATTGCAAGATTCTCTACTAATCCTAAGGAGAATCACATGATGGATGTGAAAACGATACTGAGATATCCAAAAATAACAAAAGACTATAGCCTATGTTATAAGAAGAATGATAAATTTGAACTAAAATTTTAAATTGAGATTGGGCTAGAAATCTTGATGACAAAAAAAGAACTAGTAGTGACACTTTCTTTCTTACAAATAGACTGATTTCATGGACAAGAAAGAAGTAGAACTACATTTCTCAATCCACAATAGAATATGAGTATGTTGTTGTAGTAGTAAATTATTCTAACATTGTTTAGATCAAGCAATTGTTGAAAGGTATGAAGGAAGAGATTACTAATCCTATAGTAATCTATTGTGACTATACAAGTGCTATAAATATTTCAAAGAGACATATTAAGAAAAAGCATATTGAGATCAATTCCTTGACAAAGTTGCTACAAGACAAAAAAGTGAGGCTTGAATATGTGAATACACATAAACAAATAGCTGACATATTCACTAACGCATTACTTAAGGAAGGGCACGAGTATTTGAGAGGAAAGTTAGGGATCATTAGCCTCTCTAAAGCTAACTAAGAAGAGATATGGAATTGTATCAAATTTTATTATTAGAATATCATGCACATTGATGCAGAAGAACATACTTTAGGATCTACCTAAAGGTGTGAAATGATGTGAAGAGCTAGTTTTGAAGATGATCCTGATGATAGAGGAATAAAATTTGTGAGAGAATGGTAATATCTACATGAAGAATATATTATGATAGTGTACCTAATTTTTCTATGGTGACTAAGATTTCTTTAGCATTATCATCAAAGAGGGAGAGATGATAATGAAGACTATAGAAAATTACCATAGAAGGAAATGAAGATGGAAGATCATATGCCAAAAAGAGAAAGAGAAAGAGGGAGATAAGTGTTAGTGTTAATAAAGACATAAAGAAAGAGGGAGACAATTGAAGATTGTTGTTATCACTAAAATTGACTAGATGAGAATTAGAATGAAACTAAGAAGATCTACCTATTGAAGACAAAGGGATAAATTTTGTTGACTTTTCGGATTATAGGGTAACCTAAAAATTACTGAAATGATGTTTCCATTGGAAAGGTATTCCCATCAATGCAAAACAAGGAGATTGTAGGAGCTACAATTGTTGAGAGCCGAATTGGAATAATTGTTATATTATCATTGATGTCAAAACTATTGGTAAGACTAAGTGTAAAACCTACTAAAGATACATTTACTAAAAGTGTAGAGTGCCATACCAATTGATTGATGAAGAGGATTTGAAAAGAAGAGGTTATGGGATAACCTAGCAAAAGGTTGAGATGAGATGTGTAAGAGATATGGTATTATAATGGGCACTTGATAAGTTAGTACTTGACAAGATAATATTTTGTTCTTAGTACTTGACAAGATAATATGTTGTTCAATCAATACATGTAGTGAAGTAGACAATTGAATGAAGGTTAGAGTTAAAACAAGTCATAATGATAATCTTGACAAAGTATCAGTGTTTGCACAGGCAATGAAGAAGTTTAAGTAAAAGATTAAGAAACTTAAGCATTGCCAAGAAGAATAGCATTGGCCAAGTATCAATAATTGTTGAGTAAGATAAATTGTCAAGTAACAGAGATTGTCAAGTGACACTATCGACCAAGTTGAACACTGGTGACCAAACAAGAACATAATGATGATTGAGTGATCTGGTTAAGAGCAAATAAAAAATCGCAGTGATGACCAATTTGTTGCAATATTGTTGGAAGCATGAATGTGGATGATATTCCTATAGGGGAGTATTGTAGATATGTTACTATGATGATATGTTACATTCATGACTAAGTTTTTCATTGATGTCAACATAGCAGTTTTCTATGGTATCCAACAAAAGAACAACAAAAAGATCAAGTTGGTATGGATGGCTAATTGAGTATTCTAACTATCCAAGGTTATGGGATATACTTATGAGTATCTAGTATATGTAGTTAATGTCAATAGAAGAAATGATAAGTCATGAAGAAGTTATGTAAGTTTTGGTGATCTCTGTTCTGAGATAGAGTTTATAGAGGCATGTTCTAGTAAACTTGTTATATCTCTTAGTAGAGTTGTTATCTGAGAATCAAGGTTGAGGATATGAAGAAGACATGTTGGTGATGATGTGGCTAAGATCACTTGTCATAATATTGTGTGTACGGAAAGATATTCAATTTCTAAGGTGGAAGATTAATGTTATCACTAAGTGTAATGTGTTCTTAATGTGGTTGATTATTGATGATAAGCAGTGGTAAGAGTGGAATGTGAAGTTGAGCAGAGTAGTGCAGAAGTGAAGGAAACTTCATTACCGAAGTTTTTGCTGAGTGATCTGAGGTTTGATATTTGGATATGAGGTTTGTGACCTAGTCTACAAGGTCTAACAATGATTGGTTCGATTGACAAAACAAAGGAAAGAAGAACATAATAGTAAACTACATGTTTGAGAAATGAGCTCTTCTTGTAGTTGAAATTGCATGTTTGGGCAATGGGCTCTTCTTGCATACATTGTACTACAACTCCTAATAGGATTGGAATCTCCTAACAGGGATTCAAAGTCTCCTAATAGGGACTCTATGTACTAAATGTTGTAATAGACTCCTAATAGGTTCCATCCACTAACAAGGAATATTTATATTAGTACATCATCTTGTGGTCATCATTCCCACTAGGGATTTCCCTCTAATCAAGGGTTTCCCTAGTCAACATATCTAGTGTAATTGTCTATTTGCATCTTATTATGGTTGTTGTTTACTTTGGTTGAATGGTTAAGCTTGTTTAATGCAGAGAAATATATTAATTTTTTGATAACTGATTCACTACCCCCCCCCCCCCCCCCCCCCCCACCCTCTCAGTTATCTTGGTGGACTATTATTTCTAACAATTGGTATTAGAGCATTAGGTCCTTGAAAATAAAGTTTAACAACTTTGGGAGATCCATGGTGAGCATGTTTAGGAAAGATAGTCCTACATCTGACAGAGGAAATTTTGACACCCAAATGATCGAAATTCTTGGTGAGTTATTAGATTTGTGTAAAGAGTAGAATATTGAATTTTTAGATCTGGAATCCTTTTGTTGTATACAATAGAATAGTAGCATAAGAAAAGATAGATCTAAATTAGAAGAAGACATAAAGATAAAGGAATGTATTGATCTACTTACAAAGAGAAAGCTAGAAGGTATGAAATTTTTTGTTTGTTGGACATGTAAAGAGTTTGGTCATTTTTCGAGTAGATGTCCTAAGAGATTAAGAAAAACTAGAAAGAGTTTTCTTTCTTATGAAGATGAAGAATTTAAAGCATGGAAAGATTCTTGAAAGATTGTGATAATGAGCTTGAAATGGTCAAGGAAAAGGAAGTAGTAGAAGATATAGCTTTGGTAACTTTTGTTGATCTGGAAGCTAACCATGAAAATGTAGAAGTTATCACTAATAATGATTTGCAAAATAGGAATCAGATTAAAGAATTGAGATATGAACATAGAGAAGAAGAAAGAGTTGAGTTGAGAACCCCTTAATAGAATGGCATTGTAGAGAGAAGGAATAGGTTAGTTATAGAAGCTACAAGAGCTATGTTAGCTAAGAATGAGGTATCCAAGATATTTTGGAGAGAAGCTCTAAATACAATAGTCTACACTATAAATAGAGTGCAAGTCATGAAAGACAAACAAGACCCCTTATGAACTATGATTTGGTCACTCACCTACAATTAAGTATTTCAAAAAATTTGGGAGTAAGTGTTATATCAAAAGAGATGATAATATTGGTAAGTTTGATGCTAGAAGTGATGAAGGTATGTTTCTTAGTTATTCATAGAAAAACAAGGCTTATAGATATTATAATCAGAGAACTAAGACTATTATGGAAAGTGCAAATACAAGAATTGGTCAGAAATTCAAAATACAAGAGAGAATAGTTTATTACAATTTAGATGAAAATGTTGTTACTAAGCCAAAGAATGATGAAGTATTTCATAAGACTAACAATGATTTGTAGAATGCAGGAGATTCAAGGTAGGAACAAAGATTGAAACCTTTAGTAGAGCCAAGAGTTGAGATAGCAACTCCTACTTCAAGAAAGAATATGATAAAGAATCACCCATCTGAGCAGATCATCAAAAGCAAAGATAAAGGTGTGATGACAAGAAGCAGAGTCAATAAAGAACTATGTTTGGCATCTCAAGTTGAACCTGAGAATGTAGATGAAGCATGTAAAGATGATTATTGGAAACAAGCTATGAAAGAGGAATTGGATCAAATAGTAAAGAATGAGACATGGAAATTGGTCCCCATACTAGTAGACAAGAATGTGATAGGAACTAAATGGGTATTCAGGAACAAGGTGAAGTTGTAAGGAACAAAGCAAGATTGGTATGTAAAGGTTACTCACAGCAAGAAGGAATAGATTATGAGGAGACCTATGCTTTAGTGGCTAGAATAGAAGTAGTGAGGTTATTCTTAGCCTACGTAGCATAGAAGAAATTCAAAGTGTATCAAATGGATGTCAAGTCAACATTTCTAAATGGATTACTTGAAGAAGAAGTGTACATTGAGCAGCCTAAAGGTTGTCCTTTGATAGATGAAAAGGACATAGTGTGCAAATTGAGGAAAGCATTGTATGGCTTGAAGCAAGCACTGAGAACTTGGTATGCAAGGTTGGACAACCATTTGACAAAGCTTGGATATAGCAAAGGTATGGTAGATAGTAATCTCTATTAGAAAGAAATTGATGATGGTTTGATGATTTTGGTAATATTTGTTGCTGATATCATATTTGGAGGAAATGATGAAGAAAGTGAGAAGTTTGCAGAAGAGATGAAGAAAGAATTTGAAATGAGTATGATAGGAGAAATGAAATACTTTCTAGGATTACAGATTGTACAGAATAAAGAAGGATTTACTAAAAAGGATTGGTTTGGAAACATGCAAACTCATTGGAACACCTATGGTAACTGGACACAAGTTATCTACTAAGGATGAGACACCTACTATTGAGCAGAAGAAGTACAAATATATGATTAGAGGATTGAAATATCTCACTCACATAAGGTCAGATATAGCAAATGCAGTTGGAATTATTGCAAGATTCCAAGCTAATCCCAAAGAAGCACATTATGCAATAGTTAAAAAGATATTTAGATATCTAAAGGGAACATCTAAGTTCGGATTGTGGTATGACAGATCTAATGATTTTACTCTAAGTGCTTATACTGATGTTGATTGGGTAGGCAGTATGGATGATAGAAAGAGCACTAGTGGTGGAGACTTCTTTCTTGGAGGAAGATTGGTTTCTTGGTTAAGCAAGAAGTAGGATTGCACATCGCAAAGTACAACAAAAGAAAAATATGTTGCAGTAGCAAACAATTGCAATCAAGTTGTTTGGATGAAGTAGATGTTGAAAGATATAAGGATAGAAATCAATGAACTTGTTGTCATACATTGTGACAACACAAGCACAATAAATATATCTAAGAATCTAGTGTTACATTCAAGGAATAAGCACATTTCTATTAAGTATCACATGTTGAGAGAGAAAGTTGTAGAAAAGGAAATCAAATTGGAGTATGTGAGCACTAAAGAGCATATTGTAGATATATTCACTAAGCCTCTTCCCAAAGAGACTATTGAGTATTTGCGAGGTATGCTTTAGGTTATGCCCCTTCCTACATCAGAGTAGAAGATGTAAAAGTGCATCAGTCCAGTGTAACAAAGCACCATTGTTGTCTGGATTGAATGTTGATGCTTCCTATACGGGGGAGTATCTATGATGGACTTAGTCATCTAGGACTCTTGTTGGATATTGTTTTGAATAGTGTCTTTTGACACTTGAGCTAAGCAAGAATCAGTTGTTGTAGACTTTGATGTAGTAAATTTGGTTGCTAAAACCTTTGACATTGATGTCAATGGGGGAGATGTTTGGCATGAAATGTAGCATGGAAAAATAGCATGTACAACATGACAGCTGGAGAAGTTCAGCATGATTATAGTAAGTTTAGAAGAAGCACAAGATGGAATGACAGTTTGAC